>CAWUFW010003860.1:1240000-1699228 GCA_963921515.1 Calotriton arnoldi | reverse complement strand
ATTTCTTCTGATTATTTGCAATTTTTAAATTTCTACTTAATAAATATTTTTAAAATATTATTTAAATAACACTTCCCACCCTTATCCCCTAATAACGAAACATCCCCTCCTAAAACAAAACATATATTTTAACTTTTTAATATAAATGTCGTTTTTAAATTATTTTCTAATTTCTAAAATTTTTAAATTCATATCTAAATTTACACTGATATCTTTAAAATACTCCACACCCTTATCCCCTAATAACCCAACATCCCACTACTAAAACAAAAAATATATTTTAAATTTTTAATATAAATTTCGTTTTTAAATTAATTTCGAATTTCTAAAATTTTTAAATTAATATCTAAATTTAAACTAATATTTTTTAAATACTCCCACCCTTATCCCCTAATAACCCAACATCCCGCTCCTAAAAGAAAACATATATTTTACATATTTAATATAAATTTCGTTTTTTAAATTAATTTCGAATTTCTAAAAATTATAAATTAATATCTAAATTTACACTAATATTTTTTAAATACTCCCCACCCTTATCCCCTAATAACCCAACATCCCGCTCCTAAAAGAAAACATATATTTTACATATTTAATATAAATTTCGTTTTTAAATTAATTTCAATTTCTAAAAATTTTAAATTAATATCTAAATTTACACTAATATTTTTTAAATACTCCCCACCCTTATACCCTAATAACCCAACATCCCACTACTAACAGAAAACATATATTTTACATTTTTAATATACATTTCGTTTTTAAATTAATTTCGAATTTCTAAGAATTTTCAATTTAAATATAAATTTACACTAATATTTTTAAATTACTCCCCACCCTTATCCCCTAATAACCCAACATCCCGCTCCTAAAAAAAAATATATTTTACACTTTTAATATAAATTTCATTTTTTAAATTAATTTCTAATTTCTAAAAATTTAAAATTAATATCTAAATTTACACTAATATTTTTCAAATACTCCCCACCCTTTACCCCTAATAACTAAACATCCCGCTCCTAAAACATATGTTACAATTTTTTTAATACATTTTCACACTAATATTAAAACATTTTTAATAATACAAAATTAATAACAATACATAATATTTAATTATTGACTAAAAATTTATATTTTACAGTTTCTATATTTTTTGTTCGATATTTTTTACAATACTAACAATTCGATATTATCTACTTACAATATTACTTATTCGATATTTTGTACTTCGATATTTTTTAAAGAAATAAAATAACAATATTTTTGATTGCGATATTCATGTATTCGATATTATCTAACATTCGATATTACTACTTCGATATTACTACAATTCGATATTTATTATTCGATATAATGTCTATTCACCGCTCCCAACAGACAAGCACTGAAATCTTGAAAAATGTGTTGACAAAAGTACCAGAACATGTCACAGGACAATTGCCCTCTATCCCCAACCTGAAACGATTAATCGCTAAAACTAAAAGAGCTTCCGATCCAACTCCACCCACCCCCAAACCTTTCAAGAAATTGAAATACTGCCTGAATATACTATTACCCACAAAGAGGACAAATTCTTGATATATGACAACCAAAGTAAAGATAAAAGAATTCTTGTTTTTCAACGAATACTAACTTGCAAAAATTGAAACACTGTGAAACATGGATGATGGACGGAACTTTTAAAGTGTGTCCAAAACCATTTTACCAACTTTACACCATTCATGGTGAATTTCAGAAAACTAATATTCCCTTCATTTATGCATTGCTGCCAAATAAAAATAATCCCACCTATATTGAACTATTAACAACAATAAAAGAATTAACTGATAATTATTATCCCCAAAGGATAATAATAGATTTTGAACTAGCTATGATTCAAGCTATTCTTAAAATATACCCACATACTGCAATTCAAGGGTGTTACTACCACTTTAATCAAAGTGTGTGGAGACACCTCAAAAATCTACCTTAAGTATAGAGTACTCTACTAACAGCAACTTTGCATATCAAATTAAAAATTGATTGCACTAGCATACGTGCCAACAACAGAAGTAGCAAATTATTATAACTTGTTAATAGATAGTCCTTTCTACCGCATTAATGAAACAAAATTAAGGGTCCCATTACGATACCCGGCTTAAATAAATCCGCCAGGCATGGAAGCGGCAAAAATCCGCCCGCACACACCGCCTGAACACCGACCACGCCATTACCATTACACAAACCGAAAACCGTCATCGGCGGAAAAAGCACACAAAATACCGCCCGCCAACGTCCGAGTCGGAGTCAAACCGCCCGCCACGGACGGAAACACGCACGACAACACAAAACCGCCCGCCCTCACGGCCGACACACCGCACGTGAAATTACGATCGCACCGACATGAGCGCGGAAAACCACAAATATACCGCCCGCCAGCGCAAACAACGCCGATGAGAATCGACACGGCAGAAGCCATGGCGCCAACGTACCTGCACAGAAACCATCCGCACACAAAACCAATAGCACACAACATGGCCAACAAGTCCACACAGCAAGGCACGCACAAATACACAAGCACAGTACACATCCCGAAAACACCCCCGGACAAACAAAAAATACAAAGGCCAGAACCCCAGACACAACACACCTGAAAACAACAGACCATGAGGACACACCCACATAGGTGAGTACAAAAGCAGCACTCCCACAGACCACAACCCCTTGCTACATTGCAAACCAGAGAGGAGAGGAGAGGACACAGTGACACAGCATGGACAGCAGCACACCACAGAAACGCACACATCACAACACCACCACCACCACCACCAAACACCACCACCACCACCACCACCACCAAACACCGGCACCACAAACCCCTGCACATTACACAACACACACCGCACCAGCACCACAAACACCATGGCACCACAAAGAATGCCCAAGTTCACGCCCATGGAGCTGACGGTCATGGTCGACGAGATCATCAAGGTGTACCCACAAATCTATGGGAACATGGTCCAGCACACACCACTAGCCACCAGAAACAGAATGTGGAACCGGATCGTAGACCAGGTCAATGCAGTCGGGACCCTGACCAGGAACAGAGTAGAAATTAACAAACGTTGGAATGACGTAAAGAGCCTGGTCAAGAAGAAGGAGGGCAAAAACAGAGAGCTGGCTGCCGTCACTGGCGGAGGGAATCCCGCGCTCTTTAAGACCTTCAAAGCGTGGGAGGAGAAGGTGCGAGTCGTAATACATCCGGAGATCCTCGCCGGATTAGCAGGGGGAGTGGAGGCTGGTAAGTACAAACTAATGTATACCAGCACACCGCTATGTACTCACATGCGCAACTACCATGCCACAGCTCCCAGGGACAAACACCCCCATGTCCAGCACACAATACACAACACATCACACACACATGCAACAGACACCACCACACACAGCCCAAACCGAACAACTGTAAGATGCGTGGGGACATGTGTACACTCAGCCAGCCACGTAACCACCAACAGGTCCCCAAATATGCCAGAAGCGCCACAACGAGCACCCACCACACCCATGTGTCCGCCACAGCTGCACTAACCGACAAGTAACAGGTAAGTGGCAGGAACACAAAGTGCAGTGGGTGGGAGGGTGGACAGCCCAAGTACAACACACACCAGGCCCCAGTCCCACAGCACAGCAAGGAGGAGCATCCCCCACACCCCACAGCCACGTGTCAGCCACCGCAGTGCACAACGACAGCCGAAAGGCAGACATCACGGTCCACAGCAATCGGTGTCAGTGGGTGTCCAGCCACCCCCACGACCCACAACACCCCCCACCCCCACAGACCTGCAACATGGAGCACCCCCGCTTAGAGCCATGTGGCATCCAGTACAGTGCACGCACGAACAACTTGCAGGTGGGAAACTGGACAGGGCTGGATTACTGGAGGCATGAGGACCATAACACGACCAACACATGGGACATGTCACGTAGCAGACGAACACGCAGCACCGCCCACCGTCACGAACAAGTGAACAATGTGCACACGGACATGAACAACAGACTCACACCCCACATGACCCATCACAGACATAGCAACACCCAAGGAGCCACGTCTGCATGCACAAGCCACACTGAATATAGTCCCACACGGCAGCCACTGTGCAACTCATCACACACAACCGAAACACCATTGAAGTCCTGTCCATGTAGCCCCTACTGCCTGTCAACCACACACCCCACAACTACGCCAATGTAAGACAAACAACACTAGACGCAACAGAGCGGAACAACATAAATGCACACGAACACCACTGAACCCATCAAACTCACAGACACACCATGCACATACAACATACCATCCATCCCATCCGTCAGCCCCAGTCTCATGAAAGGCATGTCATCCGCACAGCTGCCACACATACAGCAGTCACGCTAAGATACATGCCCATGACCAACCATGTGCCAGAAGTCAATTAAGCGCACGACACACTGTGAGCAACAACACACAACATGGGCCACACCCCCGAGCACTGCAGTGATGCACATGGCACAGGGCAGCACGCACACCAAGGAGATGGGACAACTGCAATACGTTGGCTGGCACACAACTATCACTCACTCATAACGATGCGTCCAATGCCATGTCCAGTAATCACAACAGACAGCAAATATGCAGGCCATGTCAAGCATGCACACACCTCAAACCATGCACTGTCATGCTGCCACAACACATGTCACGTTCTGCACCCATGGCTCACAGCATGTACCCCAAAAGCATATTCCCTCCCAAATGCGAATCTGGGGCATGGCCCCCATGTTGCCATATGCGTTCCTAAGCGTTCCATTTGAACCCCAAAAGCATATCCCCTCCCAAATGCGAATCTGGGGCATGGCCCCCATGTTGCCATATGCGTTCCTAAGCGTTCCATTTGAACCCCAAAAGCATATCCCCTCCCAAATGCGAATCTGGGGCATGGCCCCCATGTTGCCATATGCGTTCCTAAGCGTTCCATTTGAACCCCAAAAGCATATCCCCTCCCAAATGCGAATCTGGGGCATGGCCCCCATGTTGCCATATGCGTTCCTAAGCGTTCCATTTGATCCCCAAAAGCATATCCCCTCCCAAATGCGAATCTGGGGCATGGCCCCCATGTTGCCATATGCGTTCCTAAGCATTCCATTTGAACCCCAAAAGCATATCCTCCCAAATGCGAATCTGGGGCATGGCCCCCATGTTGCCATATGCGTTCCTAAGCGTTCCATTTGAACCCCAAAAGCATATCCCCTCCCAAATGCGAATCTGGGGCATGGCCCCCATGTTGCCATATGCGTTCCTAAGCGTTCCATTTGAACCCCAAAAGCATATCCCCTCCCAAATACGAATCTGGGGCATGGCCCCCATGTTGCCATATGCGTTCCTAAGCGTCCCATCTGAACACCAAAAGCAAAGTACAAACCAGACCCAGGATGGGCCAGGAGCCCGCATACACCAGAGTCACAATAAGTAGGGGCACAGCAACACACCCATCGGCATGGCCAATCCGTCCCATGCCACATGTGCACAGCACACAGTCCCATTGCCAAGCACACACAACTACAGATGCTACAGCCACACACACGCCTCCGGGAAACCCATGTACGAGATTGCACGAACTGTCAATGTCAGACGACAAATACATACTTCGCCAGGTGCAACACAATAACAAATCTCATTCTCTCCACAGGTGACGAACTGCTGGATGCTGGGGATGGAGCCAGCAGCCAGCACAGCCAGCCTACAAGCCCCCAACGAGGACACACGGATCTGGAGGATCTGTCCTCCTCTTCGGACACGGACCACCAAGCAGGCCCATCTGGTGTGGCAGGGCCCAGCCGCTCCCCAGGACCCCTCCTACCCACCAACCCATCATTCAGGGCTGCTGAACATTCCCAGCCCCCTGCTGCCACTGTCGTTGCGGCCACACCCACGGTCATTGTGGCCACTACCACTGCCGCAACCGCCACCATCGCCGCACCGACCACCACCGCCGCCACCACCGCCACGTCTTCGCTGGCACCAGCCCCAGCGCAGGTGGTGGCCCGGCAGACTGGATCCACCCTGGGAGCCACAGCGAGGACCGTGGTGAGCAATGTGGCTAGTGGGCAGGCCGGTGGCAGCAGGACTGGTAGGAGGAGCAGGGTCAGGGAAACGCCAGCCTCCCCTGGGAGCCATGCCCTGCCTCAAATGGCCAGAGTCCTTGGGGCCTATGAAGAGGCCCAAGGACAATGGGTCCGGTCTGCTTCAGACACGCGTGAGGTGCTGGGGGTGCTGAGGTCCATGGACGCCCGTATGGGCCAAATCGTGGACCTCATGGGACAGCTGGTGGTGGCGGTGAGGTCACAGCCAGGGACAGCAGCTCCCCTCCGCCACCACCTGCCGGGGCGCAGGGTGGAGCAGCAGTGTCCAGTTCCCCTGCGTCCACAGCCAGTGAGCACACCTCAACCACCAGCATGTCGCAAGCAGGCACCCCCTCGCAAACGTGGAAGGGGCCGTCCGGAGTGGAAACAGATCTCCCGGGAGGACTTCGCACGCTCCAAACGCAAGTGAGGCAGCCAGCCAGCCTTCCGCCAGCCTTCCTTGACCAGCCACTGCATTGACTTGGACTACGATCCCACTCCACACAGCCATCTGGATGGCATGTGTGTGTTGGACTATGGACATAGAACCAGTGGGTACACCCTGATCATCACGCAGCCATGACCGACAGCTCATTGTCACTGCACGCACCACTTTTGTCATCACCTTACACACAATCACATGTCACAGTTTGTAATAAATGCACCTTTTTCACTAACTGCTGTTTGTGCCCTGTGTTTTATTTGTACGGAATACAACGGCCACCTTGGGCGGAAAGGCACCTGATGCGTGGCATGGCAATTGAATCCGGAGGGCCTGTAGGGACCTAGGGGTGGGAGACAGAACAGGAGCACATTCAATGAGTGTGTCACACACCCATCACACAGTACATGTCAACAACTACAAGCAATGTACACACATCGCACAGAGCAATAGGGCACAATGCCACAGCCACCAACAGTGGCATACTACCCTGGCCATGGAGCGTTGACACACAGCATGCAGTGAACAAACGGCCACCCTGACACAGCACACACACACCTGCACAGATACAGCCACATCAGCCGTCGTACATGGACACTCACCGTCAAGTGAAGTAGCGGGCGATGAGCTGCTGCCGCACATTACCAGCTTCCTCCTCTCCGCTGTCCTCCTCACTCGAGCTGTCCTGGTCTGCGGGCTGGGGCCCTGGTTGATCTCCGTCATCCACGATGAGGGGGATCTGCTTCCGAATGGCCAGATTGTGCAGCATGCAGCACGCCACCACTATCTGGCACACCTTCTGTGGGGAGTACGCCAGCGCACCCTCGGTGCGGTCCAGGCACCTGAACCTGGACTTGAGGAGGCCAAAGGTACGCTCGACCACACGTCTGGTCCTCCCATGTGCCTCATTGTAGCGATCGTCTGCTGGGGTGCGAGGATTCCTCAATGGACTGAGCAGCCATGCCCCATTCGGGTACGCAGAGTCACCTGGGTGTGAGGGACACAGAGAACCGTTGCAATTCCAACTGGACAGGGGACAGCATCGCACAACCAGCACGCTACACCACTCCACATACTCACCGACAATACAGGCACGATCCTGTTGCATATTGGACATCAGTCGTGGCAAGATGCTGTTGCGCATTATGTGTGCGTCATGGGCCGAGCCTGGGAACTTTGCACACACGTGGGTGATCACCATGTCCGCAAGGCACACCACTTGCACATTCAGGGAGTGCGTGTGCTTCCTGTTGCGGTACAGGTGCTCAGTGGCCTGTGGTGGAACAAGGCCGACATGTGTGCAGTCAATGGCTCCAACGACGTGTGGGATTCTGCCAAGGGCATAGAATGCACCCTTCACTGCCGCCAATTCACGAGCCCTGGGGTAGCGGATGTACCTGTTTCGGTACAGCATCATGGCTGCCAGTACATCCCTCAGCACCTTGCTGAACATGGGCTGGGACATCCCTCCTCCAATGCCCACTGTGTGCTGGAATGACCCAGTGGCGAAGAAATGCATGGCGGCCATCACCTTAGCCGTGGGGGTGACAGCAGTCGGATACACCCTGCGGGGACGGAGATGGGGTTCTAACATGGCACACAGTCGATGCAGGGTTGGCCTGTCCAGCCGAAACTTCCTAATAACCTCTGTATCGTCCATGTCCGCCAGCAATTGGTATGGGCGGTCAATGTTCGGTCTCCGCCTAGGGACAATGGCAGAGGACACATGTCAAAGCAACACGACACATAGCAATTTCGCATACACATCACTGACATGACTGAGCAAGCACATGAGCCACAGCCCAGCTGTCAAGCTGGGACGGCACGGCCACAATACACTTACACAGGTCTCCCAACAATGGCAATGGCTAGTGATACAAACCACTGCCATGTGCATGCACATGGGGATCTAGGCCCCAATGACTTGCGGGGCGTGCTGATGGGGACTGACTGCATATCCGTCAAGCGGCAACGCCACGGCAACATGAATGTCTGCTGAGCATGGAACTGCTTCCGCGGCTGGATGAGTATGGCACACGACGACGACGATGTGGGCACAGGCTGAGCGGCCAAAACAAGTGGGACCTGTGGCACGAGGGGATATGAGACAGTAGTAGGTGTCAGCACTGCACCCTATGTACAGCACTGTACGGATCACACCTCCCGAAACATTGACAGGTGTCCACATTGACAGCCCCATGCCAAGACGGCTGTGTGCTTGCAGTCACACGTCACAGGTGAGAGGTTACATTGCACGTGCCAGGTGGCAGACGTACATAGTGGGAGCTGGCATGTGTGTGCATGTGTCTCCTGTTCAGGATCCACCAGATGGGCGCTGACTCTGTACTGACCATTGGACACAGCATGTTCCGTGGAAGGCTTGTGTGTGTGGGATGGTGGCACTGGATGTGCCTCCGTTGGGTGGGGGGCCATGCACAGGGCGGGTACGTCGATGATTGCGCATTGTTGGTCACGGTGGGTGCACCAACTGAAGATGTGTTGCCCTGTGTTCAATTCCTATGTCCGCATGATGATGGACTGTAGATGTGGGCAGACTACACATTGGTCGATGTGCTGTCTATATGCATGTGCCTTCACACCAGGCACAGCTGCCCCTGCACATGTGACCCCTGCTGGACTCGCTGCTGGGTCTGTGGAGCTGATGCACCTTCTGCGCGTGGGGCGGACAGCTCTCCTCACTTCCCTCATTGCGCATGTCATGACTTTGCCGCACGTGACATGGATCATGGAGGGCCCACATGTACGCGTGGGTAGGCTACACATGATTGTACACTGGTCGCCACCCCCAGTCAGTGTTTCGAATGGGAAGGTTGTCGTGCTGGTGGTATGTTCGATGTGGCGGATGGGCGGGCCTAGGTGCGGGCTTACATTCCGGACATGGGGGTAGTTGGATTGGCGACTAGTTGCAGTACACACGGGACACGTCTCTTCCTTTCCACATCTGGGTCATCCCTTGTACTTACTGACAGTGATACAGTCATCTTCGCCCCAGCCCTCATGTCCTCCCCTCGCTCCCCCAATATGCATGCTCACCTGCGAGGCTAGCGCCTGCACAGGCAGCCCCAAGCTCGCACCAGAGAGGGCAAGGAGTGTATGTGTGGGTCCAGTTGCACGAGTGGGCTGTCTCAGGGTATGATGTGTGGCGGGACGCCGTCCACCTGCGTGGTGCCCCAAATGGAGACCCGGCCTGCATGGACTATGCATCACAGTCTTCGCCTTCCGGATCCGCCACCTGCGACACCCAGTGGCTGTGGCTGCCCTTGCGGCCAGGCAGCGTCCGTCTGCGGCTGATGGCCCACACATTCACTCTTTGGCCTCTCTGCGGAGGGCTCGGGGGTGGTGGCGCACGCGCTTGCACTTAGTCGCAATGGCATGTGGCGTGGTTGTTATGATGGGCAATGGATGGGATGGTGCGAGCCACCTCCCGTGACGTCAGTGCTGCTCGTGCTGTGGTGCGTCCCCCTACACTTCCATTTGACTTGTGCCATGCTAGATGTTGAGGTTCTATTGCCTGCGTGATATGACCAGGAGGAGCGCGAGGAGACCTCTCACACACCATGCTCCACTGCCATCCCGTGCCCTGTATCGCCTGTGCGGATTGACTATGTTGGGGTTACACCTGGTCGACTGGGGCTGTGTGTGCCTTGTCAAGGGGCATGGCGGGCGCACAACAGGATCCAGCTTGTCCACAGAGGGTGGGCTGAGGTGCGCCTGGTACCGCTTTGTACGTGTGCCCGGCTGCTGTGCACACACGTGTTCACTCCCCCGACAGGTGTCCTCTCACAATGCCCAGGGAAGCGGTGGTGTACTGTTCATGACCCCTCCCAACACGGCGTGCTCCAACTTGGCATGTGCGCATCTACCCGTCGCACCCACCCACCTGAGCACTGCGTCCATACGACTTCACACGACACATGTGTGTCTTCCACAGTAGTGCTACTCATTTGCGTTGACATCCAATACCAGTGGACTACATGGTCATGTCACGACTGCCGTGTACTTCACATACTCTCATCCTCTCTCATTCGTACTTGTGAAATGAGTCAGCGGAGACAGTTTTGGTTTCAAACATTATATTGAGTCTTCTGTCCTCTGTGATGCAGTATAGTGGACACTACTGGCAGCGGAATACATGTTGAGGATATACTGAGCATGATTGCAAATGGGATAGGGTGTGGGGTTACATGTGATTGGCTGTTGCATGTGGGATGTGGGCTTCAGAGTGACATCTGCTTGGCCAAGGCTGTGCTAATGTACATTTACGTATAGCTGCGGAGCTGCGGACTTTGACACAGACGGTATACATGTAGCCTACCAGACCGCTTGGCATCATGGGCACAGTCCATCTCAGTTCCATGTGACAGGTTTGCTGCGGTTGTTCCTCATGCACGCGTGCATGTGAGATGACATCAGGGCATGTGCTTGCGTGCATGCAGCGGCGTGCCACTTGTTGTTGCACTGTGGTGGTTACTGGACATGTCACAGTCACTGGGGTCGTGTTGTTGTTGTATGCACTTGTCGTCCATGCAAAGGTCCTGGTATGGGATTCCCGGGCGGGGGTGGGAGGGGTGCAGCACCCACAGACTCCAGGCGACCTATTCATGTCCACTGAGCGGTGTGTGTGTCCATGGGCGCTGGATCCATGTCGTGTCCTGGTTGTTCGTGCAGTTCCGTCCATGTGGGTGCGATACACAGAGCCCATGCCACTGCCTCCCACGATGCATGCGGTGTTCCTGGATGTGATGGGGAACAGTGTGCATGTCCCGGTCATATCCGATGTCATGGCGATGTCGTTGATGGTGTGGTTACAGTTGCCGGTCGTTTGGTATGGCTGTTGTGGTGGTGACTGGCCAGTCCGTGCGGAAGCTAAGCATGGGTGCGGGGTTGGACATCATAGGTCACTCGGGGAACCTGCGTTGTGGTCCGACGAATTGACAGGTTGTCAGGTATGCGATGCCGTCCAGCAGGGCTTCCATGTCATTGGTGGTGTACATGTTTGCCAGCCAATGTAGCGGATGGTGGCTGTCAAGGTGTTGTTCGTAAGTTGTCCCTTGGAGGACCATGATGGGGCATGCTGGGTGACATTCGATGTAGCTGTTCTCGATGATCCGTCGTGTGGAGGCACAGTGGTCCCATTTCAGTGCGGGTGCGATGTTGGCCACATACGCCATGCCCCCATAGGCAGAGCAGGCCCTGTCGTGTGCGTCCAGAGGGAGGAGTAGTGGTAGCAGGTCCGCCTTCAGACATGCCGGGTTGGAGAGGCATATCTCGACGGGATGCTGGTAGGGACACCTCCGGCAGTAGAAGACGGGCATGACGCAGCTGAAGAATGTGATGCGGTAAGTCAGTCGGTAACTTACGTTCAGCAGGGACAGGAGATCGCATCCCAATGTATGGAACAGGTTGGTTTTGTACAGCTTGAGCTGTTCGGCGTAGTTGGGTAGGTGTGTTGCGGTTGCCATTTCGCAGCGGTTCGTTGAGGTGGCGTGCTCCGGCTGTGTGTGCAGTCTGCAATGTGCACGCTCCGAGGTTGCTGTGAGCTCTGTGTAGTCGTAGGGAGACAGGACTTGTGTTCTGTTGGCTTGTTTGGAGGACACGGGCCCTCTTCCCACATGCTTCTCAGACAGTTCAAGGTCAGTGATGTGTGACTCCTTCCAATTAACTTGCATGTGGCCGACATGGGGGAGTGTTTTCTTCTTTCTTCCCCGTCCGTTGTGTGCTTCTGTGATATGCGCTATCTGCCCTGTGGTCGGTCTCCTCTGCATGCCTGTGTTGGTCTATTCTTGGACAATGGCTGTATTCACCGGCTTCTGTCGTAGGGCTGTGGTTTCGGAGTTGGAATGGAAGGTCATTCAGTGCTGTCTGCTCTCCCTTGTGTGGGCGGCAGGCTGCCTTTCCGCTCTGCGTTGAGCCTTGTGTGTGAATGTTATTCTTGGGCCACCTGTTGTCGGTCCCCAGGCTCTTTGGTGTTCCGTTTTATATGTCTTGTTCATATGTGCAGGGTGGTATGGGTGTTTCTGTGTGGTACTGGCGTTCCTCTTCCCGAAGGGGCCCTGCTTCTCCTAGTTGGTGTTGCCGCCGCTGTGTGCTACGCCATGTTTGTTACACTGGGGTGTGTCCTGCTGTTGCGTGTCTTCACTGACATGTGTGCGTCGGTTGTGTGGCGTTGGGTGTTGTCCGTGAATTGGGCGTTGGGGACATGTCTGTGGCAGGCCTGTCACGTGTCATGTGCGTTCGGGGTGGGGCTGATGTGTGTGCTGCTTGGTTGTGTCCCTGTGTCTGTGTGCGACGCATGCATGGCGCTGCGGTTGGCCTCTGCGTTGTGCGCATGTGTGGCGGCGTCATCGGCGCTTTGGGGCCGTGACGGGGTGGTTGGTTCCTAGTCCCAGGTGGTGTGTACACATGTGTTCCGCGATGTTACGATTTGGCCTGTGTGTCATATGTGGATGCAATGGTGGATGTGTAGTGTACACGCGCTGGTGGGGGTTGTCCGCTTTTTCCGCCTCTTGCACTGTGTGCGCTGTTTGCGTGCACTTGTTGTGTGTGTGCCTACCTGCGTCTCCGCGGTACGTTGCGTCCTTGGTGGTGCATCAGCAGAAGCATGGGGAGGACCTGCAGTGCTGGATTCATGCTCGGGAGCCGCTTCTTTGTTGTCCGTGCTCGGCATCCGTGTTACCGCTTCGGTTTGTCGTACGGTATCTCTTGGCCATGGGAGCCGTTTGTTTGCGGCATCGTAATTTATGCGCCGGGCGGGACGTGTTTCGTCGGACGGTGTGTGTCAGTTAGCTGCGCCGCTACGTGTACGGGCGCACTTTGATGGCGGACGGTGTTGCTGGCTTGCCGGCGGTGTTTGGCCTACTTTTCGCATCGTAATTGGACGGGCGTGTGGACTGCTGCGTGCCGGCGGTAACTGGTGCTTTTTGCATCCGCCAGCACGGCGGTGGTGCTTCCGCCCGCCATCGTAATGTGCCCCTAAGGGGCCGATTCCGATTCGGTCCGGAAATCTCTCCAACCGAGCCGGACCCGGAGAGATTTCTGACCGAATCGGACACTGGCAGTCCGACCGAACGAGTACGATGCACACGCATGCCATCGGACTCGAGTCGGTCGGACTCCACTGAAGTCAATGGGAGCCTGTCGTACAACGCGTACGCGGGCTCCCATTGACTCAATGGGTGCGAGGCGGACAAGGCGCCCCCTACAGCAGGTACGCGTCGATGCGCATCGCGGCATACATGCACAGGTAGGGGGGACCCATGGGTCCCCCCTGTGTGCGACTCGCGCGCCTACGCGTACAGGGGGGTCCGACGCGGACCCCCAAAGTCTGGCTCCGACAGCTTTTTCGAGCCGGACGGCACGAGTCGGTCGGACTGCTCGCGGCGCGCATCGTACTCACCCGGCCGGGATACGTCTCCATAGCGCGGTGCGAGTCGTGTCCATGCGAGTCGGTCGGAGCGTGTTGAAGCCGCGTTCGAGTCGGTCGGCGATTTCGCGGGTGCCTGCATCGTACTCGCTCGGCCGGACCCGCGTACGATTCGGTCGGGAAACAGGGCTCCGAATCGGATCCGGTAAATCCGAATCCGATTCGGAGCACTACCGGCCGAGATCGGAATCGGCCCCTAAATAAAAAATTACATCATAAACATAAAATCGATAACATTTACATCGATATTATTTACATCTACATTTTTAACATCGATATTTAACACTCGATATTTTTACACAACTAACAAATCGATATTTCTAACATCGATATTACTTACATCAATATTTAACATTAACGATATTCTTACCTCGATATTTATGTATGTCGATATTTTCCCGTCGATATTCTTGCTCTGCACCATCTCCAGTGTGTAAGTAATCCAAGGTGTTTGTATTTGCTATTAGGGAAAACAAACCTGCCACGTTCCAGCATATTTTCTTCATAGTGGTTCTTGAGAGCTTTGTATTTTTCTCATCCACGCTAGGGATTTGACCGCCCGTCTGTTGAGAGGGCTGCTGAAAGCCACGCCCAGTCGAAAATTTCCGAGCTTGCATGTGCTGTAGGTTCTGTGGTGCAGTGGCTGTCACCTGTGATCTTTTTTTCCCAAGGCAACGGATTTGTTTGTTTATTCCTCTCAGGATACTTCTTGCTGCTTTAGGTTTCACCAGGGAATGTTGCCTCTGTGATAGCAAGTGGGGGTATTTTTTGGTCGCTGGCTTATTGATGAGTATGCCCAATTCCTTGAATAGCCTGTTTTTCTGCAATGATATTTTGCACATCAGTACTGTTGGATGACTCTGTCAGTGTAGATTTTTTTGGGCTAATCCACCTGTAGTTTTTGAATTTCACTGACGTTAGGTTTGCTGGTGTAAAATGAGAGTGGGAGTATGTTGTGTAGGAGATGTATGATGTTTGACCTGTTTAAAATGTCCCAGGGTCCTCTCGTCTTGAATTCTGGAGTGAATATCAGAGCTGTAGGTACGGATGCTGGGAAGTGAGCCTTGTTTTCTCCCTATCCACTACAGTGTGAAGGATGACAGTTTGCTCTTGCATTATTGTGGGTCTGTGAGAGGAGTTATCTCAGGCCCTGCTCGTACTAAGCGATCTCAACAGGGCTGGTTGAGCTGACCTGCTGCATGTCTATTTGAGCTGGTGGAGCCATATCTGTGACAGGTTTTTGGGCATTCATCATATAATTATACCAGTTCTTTGTCTGGGGTGCGATTGATGAAGTATTAGGTCCCTGGTGCTGCTCCGCTGCCCTATTTTAGTCATTCCACTGCAACACAGATTGGTGTGTCCCTCACCTGGTTTTGCCCGCAGTCACCAGGGGTATATCCTGGGGCACAGTTAAGCATTCAGATTGGTGGGAGCTTGTTTGCTCAACAGCTCTTCCGTTGAGTGTTCCGTTCAAGGCCTGTGAGCAGATTTTAATACATACGTTGGGTGCGATTGTCGGCGTGTAACTTTCCTTCTTCCCGTGTATCACCTGGGGCAAATTTGATTCAGTGCTTGCCTGTACAGGTTTCCTTTCTGCTGAGTCAGTGGCTTGTTTTGCTTGTGATGGCAAATTGGATAAGCAATGTATTGCTGTTTTTTCTTGAAAGATAGGATAAATCTCCAGATCCTCCGAGCCATTTTGTTTTCCTTTGTTGCCCCACTTCTCCGAGTTATTTGATGCTGGTGTTTGCAATGGTGTTTAATTTTCCACATTGAGACTCAGGGGTATATTCACAAGAACGTGCGATGACTACCGCAAGAGTAGCGTAATGCAACTTTCAATATCGCAGCCTATCGCGGGAAAACAACCCCGTATCAACGTGGAATTCACAACAAGGCGGTAGCATGCGATAGTCACCAGATAACGCGTCAAATGTCAGCGTGAAAATCAACGCCACGCCGAAAAAACGCGAACGCGAGAAATCATGCGATGAGGCCAATTGCGGAACAAAAAGTAGCGAAAAGCAGCCACAGGCCTGCAAATCCCACGCGTCTGGTGGGAAATTGCACCATAAAAACCACAGAAACAACACACCAGAAACAAGCCAAAGCACGTAGCAACATGGATGCACCCTGACCCAGCGCAGAGGTCCACGCGAACCCCACAACCCCCACAGACCACCAGCAAGGAACAACTGGGTTGGGGAAGGCCAAGGAGAAAAGGGAGAGGAAGACGGGGTGCAGACCGCAGGAAAACAAGACCAGCGTCACGGAGGTGACAGAACACTACCAGCAACTGAACCACAAGCAGACCACCTGGAATGCAGTCGGAGTGCTGAGGAGGCCAATCCAGGAGGCCAAGAGGCGCCGGCAGGACGTGACAACCTAAACCAGGTACAACCCGCTGCCAACAGGAAGGCAGCAACGGCGACAGGAGGTGGCAGTCCTGTGCCACAGGGGAAGCTGGAGGAAACCCAGGCCACAGTCATCAGTGTGTAGACGGTGCAAGGAGTAGGGAGTACGGACACAGCTCGAGAGGACCTGACACAACAACAACAGGGTGAGGATCCAACAGGGACTGGGGGGATGGGGGGTGATGGGCACAATGGCACACATGCACAATGAGGTGTAGCACACTGCACACCCACAATTACCCAGGGACATGTCCCCCATCCCAGTGGCACACTGCAGCACACACATAGCAATCACAGCACATACCATGACAATGTGGCACAAAGTGCAACACCCACACTGCAGAACAGGGGACACAACTGAGTCCGCCCAGGCGCAGAAACAGAACAATCACATTGGACAGAGCAGGGAACTGTGAGATGCATATCTACGGCTACAACCCCACATCAGCCATGTAGGCCAAATGTACACTGTCCCAACTCAAATAGCCACCACCGCCCAAACAGTCACAATGTACATTGTCACACAGTCTGCATGTCGACAAGGACAAGGCGCCAACACAATGCCAACATACACCTCCCCTTCACAATGCAGAGGGACAAACAACACCTTCAGCAGGTCAGAACAGACAACCCATCAGTGATGCCGGAGACAAACACCACACCTTTGACACCGACACCCTGCAACAGCCCATGGACATCCCACACAACCCACCACCAGGACCAGGGCAGACAAGCTACTCAGAGGAGAACCCAGCCCCTGCAACAGACCACACAGCATGAAGCACCCGCAATCACGGCTGGCTCACAACAGCTCACCGACCCACACATGGCACCCCAATGCCAGGTGTCAGAACGCCAAAAGGAGGTGGCCCAACAGGTGCGGGTGTTGCCGAACCCATGGAATGCGAACTAGAACACATACGTTATGTTATGTTATGTTATGTTATCGCAGATTTATAAAGCGCTCGGATACTCAAGAGTGTCCTGGCGCTAGAGCCAGTAGGAGTGAGACAAAGGGTGATCGTAGAGCAGAAGATTAATTAAGAAGCACGGTTTTTAGCTGCTTCTTAAAGAGCCTGAGGTCTTGAATTTTCGCAACTCATGGGGGAGAGTATTCCAAGCCTTAGCCGCCCTAAAAGCGAGGGATCTTCCCCCTGTTCTGGCTAGTCGGTACCGTGGAATAGTGGCTAGGCACTGTGTTGTAGACTGGAGCCCGTCTGGAAGGCGCATAAAAGTTAAAGCGTCTCCTGAGATAGGGGGGCCCCAAATTGTATAGAGCACCATGAGCAAGGGTGAGGGCTTTAAACAGAACGCGACTTCCCATCGGAAGCCAGTGCAGATCTCGGAGGTGTTGCCTGGCACTGGTCCTGCAAGAAAGACCCAGAAGCACTCTCACTGCTGCATTCTGGATAGACTGCAGTTTTTGCAGCTGATAGGCAGGAAGGCCAATGTATAAAGCATTGGCATAATCGATGCGTGACAGGATGAGAGCGCGTGTCACCATTTCCTTTGCTGGTTTGGGCAACAGTGTAAGAAATTTCCTAAGCATTTTGAGTGTGCCGAAGCACACTCCAGCCACTTTTTTTATCTGAGGAGCGTGGGTGTCCAATACCCTTCGGGGACCACCTACACCCCACAAAGGAGACCCACACTTCCATAGAGACACATGCAGATGCACATACCCAGTACAGAACCACGCCCAGGGGCACGCACATATCAGTCACACACCCACGTTGGCTCTGCGTACGACGGCACAGTCCACTCCCCTTACGAATTGAGTGGGTGACGACAAAGCTACATGTCCAGGTTCTAGCCCTCTGCCTGCAGTGACATGTCTGCATCCGCTGTACACAGCACAATGTAATGTCATAGGGCCCAGGGCCCCCATGCATACAATAAGACCACAGGGACACATGCACATATCATGTTGAACTGGCTACGGGCACGTGCGCCCGGCCCCTTTATTGGCCGGGCCACATGTACAGTGATGCCTGTGCTGGATGTGTGTGGGGTGAGTATAAGCCAGCCCGCACGGAGTGCTTGGTGCTGGCAACAACCTGAACAGTGGACACCAGTGTAATGGAAACAGAAAACACCAGCATAACAGAGTCAACTGCAGAGCAACATGGAGGGATCCGGAGTAAGGACAGAGGTCACCCAATATTCAGCCAGGAGGTTCCGTGAGTTGCAGTGCACTGAGGTAGGGGCACTAGAGAAGAGCGCGCTCATGTGAAGAAATTGCTAGGATTGTGTCCCTTCTGGTTAGTCCTGATGCAGATGTAGTGGGGTGTGTTACACCTGCATCAACTTCCTCATCAACGTCCCAGGTCGCCCACACTGCCTGAGGTGACAGTTGCGTCCGCAGTCCACAGCGCAATACCCAGTAATAGATCCGGGTGTGTAGCTTGACTACCACCACCAGTCTGCATTCCTACCTTGGGGCTGTTGCCTCCTGCCCTCTCATTGTCTGTGCCTTCTCCCGTCCGCACACTTGACACATCTTCCTCATCATAGTCCCAGGTCTTCCCCACTGCATGAGGTTACATTGCTGCGCAACCTCACAACAGCACAAAACTCAATCAGTAACAGACAATGGCTTGCGGTGCACTGAGTCACTGGCACCTGGAGTGCTGAGCAGGGTATCAGGCCGATGATGGCATCCACGACAGGTCTGAGCAACTCCGTAGGTCTGTCAGGACCACCGTTTCGACTCTGGCAGATGGCGGTTGGAGGTGGTCCTTGCGGTGGTGGCGTGTGCCTCCTGCGGTGATGCGACGTCCGGGGCGGTCAAGACTCGATGCTATGTGTGGGCCCTGGTGGTCCGCAGTTGAGGCCGGAGGATGCGGACAGCGCAGGGCCACAGACACATGGCGTTGATGACCCCAAGACCATCCCTACAGAGGCCATTCAATATCTCAGAAGAAGGGGTCCCAGGCCTGAGCAGCACAGACTTAGTGGCCCCGGATGCACTGCGGCTGGCACAGGCACCCAGCCACGGGACGGTGACTTGCGGTGCAGTCAGATGGGCCATGCGACCTGAGCGGGTCCCCATCAATGTCCGAGGTGTATGTTGCGGAGGGTTGTGGGGGACAGTGGAAGGTGTCCTCCAGGGCATGATGCGGAAGGTCTGATATTATCTGGAAGCAGCAAATGGAGGAATGGAAAGCGCAACCCTCGTTGTCACCAACAATTCGGGATCAGCTACATGAGGATGAAAACTAGCCCCTATTCCATAGACTCAAACGCCACCAATGTACGACCAGTGAGTGTCCATGAATGTCGGGGAACACACTTATTGGCACAGGTGCTGAGAGGGGGTGCAGACTGAGATGATGCCGGTACACAGATGTGAACTCCAACATTGCCAAATCAAGACTCTGTGACCTACTGGACCGCAGTGTAGGCCGGAGGCAGCGGTCAGCAGTGGCCCACAGACACGTGTCGTTGGCTCGCGAGGCACAGAGTTAGTGACACAGTGGCAGTTGTCGGTAGTGTTCAATCACCTCCGTAACAATGATCCTGTTCCCTCCGGACTGCAATGTGTCATCCTCTTACACCTCTCCGTGCGTGCGATGAAATGTATTCTGCCTTTTGAATTACCGATGTTCAGTTCCAAATCTGTGATCCCACTCGTGCGCAGCATAGGCCGAGGGTAGTAGTCCTCTTAGGCCCACAGACACGTGTGGTTGTGATGCCTTGCACAGACTTGTTGCCACCACATCGAAGGGTGTATAGTGAATTGTTCTCTGCCTTAAATAATGTTCACTGCCATGGTGTAATCAAGACTCAGTTCCAAATGTGTGACCTACCTGACCGTGGTGTAGGCCTGAGGCAGCGGTCAGCACGGCACATTCACCGAGTGTCGCCGGCATAGGTTGGATGGCCCCACCGGCCTGCGTAGTTCAGGTTCAGTGGCACCCCGTGTTCGGTCACCTCCGTGTATGTGACCCGGCATTCGTCCGGACTGAGCTGCATCTTCCTCTTACACCTCTCCGTGCGGCCACTGATGTGGACTCTGCCATTTGTGCTTTGCGACTAGGTGCTGGATGTGTGACCTCCTGGTCCGCAGGGTAGTCCTGGTCCCTCATCCACGTGTCGCCGGCTGGCGTTGAACAGGGTTAGTGGCACCACGTGTAGCCGGCTGGCATTGAACAGGGTTAGTGGCACCACGTGTAGCCGGCTGGCGTTGAACAGGGTTAGTGTTACCACGTGTCGCAAGATGCCCATATGGAACTATGCCTCACTGATCGGGGGGGCTGGTGCTGTGGCCGCTGGCCCGGATTTGGGGTCACTGCCATTCATGACTCAGGACACAGTTTCACATATGGGACCTACTGGTCCGAAGAGTGGGCCGAAGGCGGCAGTTGAGTGCCTCAACGAGAAAGGAATAAAGCGGGCCTGTGTCGTGGAGGCCGTGATGGTCTGAGGTGGCTGCCAAGGTCACGGGCCTCGGGCTTGGAGCTTGCGCCGGCACGTGGTGGGCCCTCCTTGACACACGCCGGTGTCGGCAGGTGATCAGTGTGGCCTGGCTGCGCAGGGGCGGGCCTGACGGGTTCGTGGTCCAGCGTGCCGGGGTCCGGCAGGCGCACAGCATCACAGGCAACTCCGCTCACGAGGACGGCGTCGGCCTCGTGGCAGGGTGGGAGGCGTCGCCCTGGCAGAGACGTGGGTCTTTCTGGAAGAGGACCACGCCCAGGCCTACGTGCTTTTTATTCACACCCCTACGCTGGCGTGGCGTACGCCAGGCCATCCCACTCTGGTGACGCTTAGGGGGCGTAACAGGCAACATTTCCGCGAGGTCCCCACTGGCTGGGGTGACATGGTGGCGTCCACTGTCCACTACACTCCATACACCAGCGGTGTATGTCGCCATGGATATGGGTGTGTTCTGCATACTGCGGTGTGTCCAGCACATCTCCGCCACTCTTGGCATTGTGTACTTTCCCAATCATGGTTCTACTGCATCCTTCACACATGCCTGGTTGCCACCTCTCCACACATTCGGCTATTATGTGGCTGAGGTGCCATGCCATTGCTGGCTCATGTTCAGGGCTTGCCCATGTGAACATTGTAAGTTGTTCTGTCGTGTCTGGTGGGTGGGCATGTTGTTGTGCCTGTTGTATGTGATTTTGTGACGTGTGCAAAGCCGGAGTTGTGAGTTGCATGGTTGTGGAGTTGAGGTGTGTGGGGTGTTCATTCATTTGGATATTGCCAAGGGGCTGTGCATTTCCCTTGTTGCCATCCTGGGAACGCTGGTTGATGATGGACTGTCGGAGGATGAAGGTATCATGCACACTGGCTGTGTATTTGAAGGCGACATTGTTGGGGGTTCCACAGTGTTCTGTTGTTGCCTGCACATTGATGTGAGACGTGTGCTTCCTGTTGCGGTGATTGTGTGCTGTGTCACCAGGGGGCACAGGTAGTACATGTGTGCTGTGTATTGCCTGATGCACCAGAAGGAGTAGGGAGTAATAATTATTTTATTACTCCCTACTCCTTCTGGTGCATCAAGTGTTTACAGGGGGTTCGGGGTAGGTGAGTCCGTACCCTCACCCCTTCTTTTGTGTGTAGTATTGCTGTGTATTGCCCCCAACACGTGTGTGCATCCTGCTTGGGCGTATGGTCCTTGCTTGGTCTCCAGCGGATCCTGCGCATTGTGTTGTATGTATGGGGACTGGGGTACCAGGGTGATGGTGATGTCCAGGACATGTGTGGGGGACTTGGATGTGGCTGGCTGTGAGACTCCTCCGACTCTGGCGGGTGTTGGTTGGGGGGTACCAGGGGCCAACAGGTGCAGGCAAGCCAGCAGCTTTGTGTGGGGTGGGATGTTGGTTGTCCACTGTGTTGGTGCCGTAGGCCTGTTAGGCGATGATGGTCAGGATGCATAGGATGTTTGTCACTTTCAGCCTGTAGTGGACGGTGACATTGTCAGATGTTGGGTCTGTGCGGCTGGTACGCTTCCTGGGGGTCCGCTGTCTTTGTCTGCGCTGCATCTGTGGTGGTCCGGGGGAGGGGGGTGTTCCGGGTGTGGGTTGGGGTCCTGGGGTGGTGGCGGTGGGTGTTGTGGCCCTCTTGGGTGTCCGGGCCGCATGATGAGTGGCTCCATGGCATCTGTTGCCCTTCGGATGTGGCCCTGGGCTGTGCTCCCTTTTGTTGTGCTGGCTGCCGTCCGACTTTACACCAGGTCAGAGCAGGTGTAAATTTCCTGGTGCTTACGCGCCTTATCGCCTGTTTTGTGTGTTTATCGCCGATGTGGCTGGTCGTTGAGAATGTTGAGGTGTGATGTTGTCTCGACTTTTGTCACGGGGACGCCTACTCTGCATCTCATTAGCGATATTTGCGGAGGTCCTCTGTGGCGATGTTTTTTGCGGCTGCTATCGCGGGTAAACTGGTGCTGTGGGCTGTTAACACCGGCTTGTGAATGGGGAGGTAAACTTATCACGACTTTGGCTGCGATAAAGTGCCGTTAATTCGGCGATAGCTCCTTGTGAATATGCCCCTCAGTCTACGCTTTCTTTTACTGTTTTTGAGAGATTTCTGTAGTTTTTTTTGTCATCCCACTTTCTGGTTGACATTCAATGGCACATGTTCTATGCGGTCTTCAGAGCTGATGTTATTGAGTGCCCATTCCTCTTGTTGATCATGAATGTCCTCAATAGGCGAGGTCGTTGTATAATCTTTTTGTGTCTTATTATTGATATCGCTAGTGAACTCCTGAGTGTCAAAGTCTGCTTATGCTTTGCAGTCTATAGGTCTACCATTGTCAATAGCTCCCATTTCCTTCTTTGGCTTTGTTACTGAAGACATGCTCTCACACTGTATGTTATTTACTTTGCTGGATTTACAGTGGTTTAATGGCATGGTTAATAGATCTGGCAGTGAGGTTAATTTTTCAATTATGGCATCACTTGTGCTACTTGCTGGAATGCTCATGCCCTTTTATTTGTTTTCCCAGTGGTCTACCTTCGTGTTTAGCATGTCTATTTTCTTTTCAATTATCAGCACACTCTGTGTTAGCTCCACTTGGATTTCTAGTTTATCTGATTGCCAGGTAAGGGCTTTCACTGCTGCTAGTAAGGAGGAGTTTATGATATTTATGACAGAGTTGAGACCCTCCCCACTGGTTGAATTGAGGATCAGGGAGTGATCCCTTGCATGCTTTGCCCTTGATGCAGCCCTGGCTTCTGCCTCCATGAGGGTATCAACATGTTCCTTGTAAATATGACACATGCAATGGTTTGTTACCCATAAGCCAATCTGGGATTTCCCAGTTGGTTTAACAATTCTGGTTAGGCCCCTCGGTTGCTGAATCATATAAGGTATAATGTTGATGTTTGCTTTGTTGGTGAACCATTGCTTCAACTGTGTTAAGATGTCTTTTGCGTGGTATTGCCAATCTGACCACATGCGGGCCATTACTCTGAATAATGGGTACGCAGATGGACTGATTTGGGTCATCCCCTGAATGTCTTGAGCCACCTTTGTGCTTGTGTCTCCAATATTTGTGGTTGAAGAGATCTCTATGATCTCTGTCTCTCCCAGTGGTGTGCTTTCAATGTGGATGCTCAAGGTGTATTTGCTTCTTTCCAATGTGGTCTCTGTCAGCTCCGCCCTCTCCGCGATAGTTGACGCGTCTAAGCTGGAGCTAGCTATGCTGTCTGGCATGTAGGATGAGGGCTCGTATAGCTTTGACACTGCCGGTACTTCTGGGATTGGCTATAGCGTGGTTGCCCCTGTTGTTTCTCCCACCCTGGCCCTTGTCCTCATAAAGTCTTTGTGTATGGGATTTTTTGGGGGATTCCACGTGCTTGGGCTGGTGCGCCCTTAGCCTCTGTCATGCCTGCGTTCCACGCCAGAGTTGGGCTATTCTCTAGTGTTCCATGGTTCTCTATCTCACGCTGGTCAGGCATACCTCTATGCACGCTTTGTGGCTTCTGCCCACCTGCTACTAATTCTATTGCTGTTGATCTTAGAGTGGCCTGCACTATGTGTCTATGTTCAGTTTTCCTTTTTTGACCCTTCTTGTCTCCGCGATGGACTTGCGAGTCTCGAAGATCCTGTGTGAGAGTTGCCAACTAGCGTAAAATGCTGAAGACTGCTGTTGTACTTTGAGCGATCTGGCTGATGGCCTACATTGCCTTGTTGAATCTGTCAGTTGTATCGGTGAGCAGCCAGATATCTTTGCTGGCATGTATGACTCTTCGGCAGGAATCAGTGCTATGTCAGCTTGTATTGATATCTTAATGTATTAAGGCTGAGACGTTGCTTGACCCTCCTTGCAGCTGCTGCCACTGGTGCCTCTGTTCCTGCTTCCAGTGCTGCTAGGGCCTCCACTTAGCCTGTACACCTGTGAGGCATCGACCTACAAGGTGTAAATCAGAGGAGGATTCAATTTACAAGTTACCAGTTGTCAGTTTTGGGCAGCTTAATGGAAGCTTAATGGGGCATAGTGGAGGGCTTAAAGCTTGAGAGCTTCATGTGATACCCATTTCCTGGTATTCCCCTTTGGGTCTGCCCCTTGCTGCTTTAATGGCACTGTTACTATGCTAGTGTCTGGATTTCTGTGGGGTTATGTTGGAGTTAGGGTTAGATGAGGACGATTTCGGTGGGACGCTGTTGCAATAGAGGGTGTGCAAACCCTGCAGCATTGCGCAAGCTGCACTGGCCTACTGCTGACTGCTTCCGCACCACTGCCAAGGGTGTCGCTGCCTAATGCCTACACTTGCACAACTGCCACTCCCATTTCCAGCAGACATGCTGGGACATGCCAGGACTGCTTCACCACCTCCTTCCCCTTCCTTGCTGCTCTCTGTGCACCAGGGGGGGGGGTATGATGGTGGCATGTGGGCTGAATGAGGCACTGCCAAAAATTAACCGGAGATTGCCCAAGGAGCATGCACCCTCACTAACCTGGCTCCGGGAGTAATTGCCAACCAGCTGGCCCCACTCTACACTGTCTGCTGCAGTCCTCTGCCTCACGATCTCCACTCCAGTATCCTCACACACGATGCTTCACAAGTCATGCTCAACTGTTTCCTGTTTCCAGTTTGCCTAAAGCAAACAGTTACATCTATATGTTGTAATCCTGATTGAAAATGAAATATTATGTTATGGTGGTCTGATTTGACTTTGGAATGGATACACTATTGTTGTTAATTATTTAGGATAATAAGCAACCACACTAAAGTATATTGTCTGTACTATGAATAATTCAAACTGCAAAAATGCAATTTTTCATTAAATGTCTTTCTTGTTTACTTTTAGGTGCACAAGAGATATCACCCATAGTACTGCCAGACAGAAGTCTGGCACAAAGTGATGTGACCACAACATGTGAGTCCACCAGTCTCTTCCACTTTTTCAGCTAAGTGCAACTGCCAACTGACAGAGCTTGAAGATGGCCTCAAAGAAAGGTACTACCTGGAAAGTGGCCAGTGAGGAGGTGAAAAAGAAGCAGATTCTACCACTGGTGCGAGTACCAATCCTTTTCCAGGAGATATGTGCCTGCCGCAATGTCCTCTGGGCAGCATGCTGGGAGCAGCACTCCCACATCAACTGCACCACTCCTATCCTAAGCCCAAGGCCAGGTCTCTTATGGAGAAAGCCACAGCCTTCATGGTGATGAGCAGTTAGCAGGATTAGATTGTCTTAGCCTCAAACTAGTGCCCAATTGTTTCAGGAAACTGAGCAAAGTGGATAACAGGAGCCACAGCCAGCAACAGTAGATCTTCTTGAAGTAGGAGCAAAACAGGAGAATGAGCTTAATGCTGAGCATGATGTACCTCTTCTTGTACCATTGGCTTCCCAATCTCCACCAAGGAAAATGAGGGGTACTCCACCATCTTCTCCAAACCCCCCCTTCTGATGATCTGAACATGGATTGGACCCCGGCTGAGTCCGAGACCCGCCATGAGAGGCAAGGGAAAAGGAAAGTTCCTGAAGGCCTTACAATTATGGAAAGGGATGAGGAGGACGAGCCAGAGCTGGATCAGAGAACATCAACATTACCCCTCCTATTCAACCTGCTCCGAGAGATGTGGCACTGGTACCACAACCACCGCCAGCCTCGACAGTTGTAAGGCCCCCACTGAGACCTGGATCCACCACTACCTCAGTCAAAGTACGCACTGCAGAGAGGCAATTGTCAACACACTCTCCTACATCCAGTTCTTCTAGCATTGGCAGTGGCACCAGTGGCCCACTAAAAAAGTTATCCTCCCCAGTTTTGGACTTCTTTGAAATATGTTCCATTTGCCACGTGAGTGTTAGTCGAGGTAAGCCTGGTTCATACTATGGTACTGAGGACAAGCAACTCATATGAAAAAACATCACATAATCTGGTGGGATGTGCCTTAAAGAAATTGCTTCAGGTGGTGATTGAGTTGAGAGAGGAAAATCAGCTCTGATCATTGAGGGAGGTGAAGGTGATGAGTATGAAGAGGGTGGCAGCTTTATGCATGGCAACCCTGTCCCCAGCTGTGCCCCAGTATTACCCACCTCAGCAACCTCAAAATGGTGAAAGAGTCAAATGGAGAGACCACAGCATACAGCGACTGCCCCAAGATGCACATTGAGTCTACCACCTCCTGTATCATCTCTCCGTAAATTGCCTGCATCAGTGCCACCAGAAAAGTAAAAAGTACAGTCTACTATTACGGGTATGTTTAGGCAGGAGAGGCCCTAAGAACGCAACCAGCCAATTAAACTTTTTAACAATAGGAAGCTGGCTAAAATAGTGGTGCTGGACCTACTCCATATTTTTTGTGGAAGGAGTGGGATTTTGGGAATTTGTGGCAGCCATCTGCTTGAAATGGAAGGTACCCAGCTAGGCCTATTTTGCCACATTTGCTGTTTCAGCGCTCCATCATAATGTGCTGCAATTGGTTGGACAAGCTTTGCAGCAGAATGCTGTTCACACTGTCCCCCCGACAACAGACATGTTAACCAGTTGTCAAATTACTGATTACATGTGTATCAATGCACAGTGGATCTCTTTTGTGGGGGTTAGGCAACAGCTTACTACAGGTCTCAGCACTGAAGAAACTTTTAAGGGCGTTCAGTGGCATCCAACAGTAGCCATATTCACCATGGAGAAATCACATACAGATGCAAACACCTTGGAAGACTTTTACAGTAAAGTGTTTGAATGGCTGCGACCCAGAGGTCTCAGAATTTGATTTTTTTTACAGTGGCAGTAATATATTTAAGGCCATGGCAGATGGTGGCTATTTCTGAGTCCTGTGTTTGGAGCATTACATCAACCTCATTGCGAAGTACTTTCTCAAAAAGAAGACGTAGTCAGGAACATACTGACCACCTGCAGATTAATCTTCACTTCTTTCAGCCATTCTTTTACAGCCGGAAGCAGTTTGATCATTTAGCGTGCTATTACATGTTGCAACCTACAAGCAGTACAAACTGATCAATAACTATGTCTTTCAAAGAGGAGGGGATGCAGCTGGGAAAAGAATAACCATGAAGGTGGACAAATGGGGCCTAGTCAAATGCCTGACACTACTTCCTTTAAGGTTTTCACACGGGGGAGTTAGCAAGGAGGGCAGTACGATGAGCCAAGCTATCCCGTTGCTGCATCTGCTAAAGGCCAGTTAGAAAAGGTGTTGCAATGGTTTGCAGGTGTGAACGGCAAGGGAGAAGCAAATGGCTTGGTTGAGAGCTTAATCCTTTGCTTGGTTGTTAATGCAAGGCTGGAAAGAGACATTGTGTCCTTCAAAGAGTACATCTGTGCCACAATACTTGATCCATGGTACAAAAAAATTCTGGCCACTTTCATTCCATTTTCAGAAATGGATATTTCACTGTACAAGATGTGGATTGTTGAGCAAGCTAGAGACCTGGAAGAAAAACGGCTGGAAATGAGAGTCCCGTGCAGACGTTATGGGGTGCAGCCTTCAACTTCCAGAGAGGGCAGTGCTGTTGTCTCAGATCAGCCAACACCAGCAACAACAACACCAGCAACAACAACAACAGAAACAGAAGAATTGGACACAATCTCTGCAATGGCTTGGATTCAAGTGGCAGGGCTTGAGTCAAGTGCAGAGGCAAAGGCAAAAGAGGTCAAGCAAGTGGAGGCACAAATGACCATTCAGAGGATGTTCCAGGACTATTTGGATGACCCAAAAAGGTCTACATGGATCAAAACCCATTGGTCTTTTGATATGGTATGCACCACTGGCCAGAGATCAGTAGACTGGCAATACAGCATCTTGCTTGTCCGGTGGCAAGTGTGTCTGCTGAGCATATTTGCAGTACAGCTGGCGCATTCGTCACAGTGAGAAGGACCAGTCTCTTGCATCAAAATGCGGAGAGATTGACCATGATCAAAATGAACCAACACTTCATACCACAGAATTACACTGTTCTTAAAAGACCACAGGAGGAGGAGGAGGAGAAGGAGAAGGGCAATTGGTCAGACTCAAGTGCATTAGCTGACCAACTTCTGGGCAAACCACCTGAGTTTGGGAACAAGTTCTACTTCCCTGCCGGGTAGGCCACCATAGAGCCTTCTATTTATCATTGAACTGCTTAACCAAAAACAAAAACAAAAAAAATTGAACAGAGGATCATTATAAAAAAAATTTGTGTCTTACTTATGCTGCCACTCCATGATTTTATTTTAGGCACATGTATAGCCGGATTGGATTTGGACCAGCATGCAGTGAAGAAGCCTTCATGTTCCCTTCAATTACATTGGGGGACAATGCCTGCCTCTGTCCCATGTCTATCCTTCTTTTTTTATTCCAAAGCAGGGCTGCCCCAGTTAAGATAATTTAATTTACAAGGCTGCCAATGTGTTGCTTCCATGGGAAAAGAAGAGATACATTACGATAAATGTTTACCACCGTTCTTGTATTGGAACAGGAAACTAGTATTGCACCGATGAGTTATATTATTGAGTGAAAGTGAGTGATGATTGACATGATTCATGTGGTGGCAGGCAATGAGGGAGGGGTCATTTGTAAACTTGATTTTGATGATTTGCAATGTTTGGGGACTGATGGATGATCAAATTCTTTTTCTCTACTTCTTCTTCAACAGCAGTGCACTGCATGTATATCTCTCTCAATCTCATTTGGGTTAGGAGTCAGACTGATTCATTACTCGGAGTCAGGAAGACTCAGAGCAGGACTTCCTCAACGGCCAGAAGAAGTAAGTTATTGACTTTGAAGGAAAATGAACATGATGATGAGTCTAAGAGGCCTACTTGGCCCTGTGGACTGGAGAAAGGAGAGAGGTGAGTTGTTTTGGGAAATGGTGAGTAGTGTGTGTGCTGAGCACTGCTGACTCAAATGTCAAACTCCTCTATTACGTGGTCATTGTCGGGGGCTTGTAGCTGGAGACAGACATGTGATTTCACATCATCAAATGATGGACGCATTCGGCTAAATTTTTGACAGATGTGGCATTGATCAGCCAGGTATATGCAGCTATTTGCCTTGGATTAGTTGTAAAATTACTATCACTTCTCAGTTAACCACAAAAGGCATAATGAATGATTGCAGCAACCCATGCTCTGCCTGTTGGTCTACTTCTCCTGAAGCTTACCTTCTGTCCTTCTCCTTGACTCTGCAATATCGTTTCTGTTTTACAATCTAAAGGCCTTCTCTTCTCCTGCACGAAAGGCGAAAGCTCATTAACACTCCTACTTACCTTACCGGACTGGTTCAACCAGGCACCCAAGACAGACATTCCGGTAAGAATGCAAGTGCACCCCCCAATTTGGCACTTATATATATAGTATCATTTTTCTTTTAACAATCATACATTTTTAGAACTGTGTGGGTTCACTCCTCCATAATTTGTATTTTTCAAACCTAGATAGCAAAACATTTAGATATATACTTGCGTTTCTGGCATTTAATCAAACTGCCATTCATTCATTTCGTTCCACAACAGATTTGATGATGATGATGTGCTGCTCATTCCCCTGATGATTATTGTTGTTGTGTAGTGTTTGTCTTTGTTACACCTTTACCCAACTCACCCTTCCCATCCATTCATCATACCCCTAACCCTCTCCCCCAGACTGTGTGATTTATTTAGGTGTGACTTAATTTAAACCATAAATGGATCACACACTTGGTGGGTCAGATGTGGTGGAAGCGGCACCATCTCACTGCAGGATCTTCTTACCTGAGCAATACAATAGCCCACACCAGCCCCACTTACCCACCCAAGCACGAAAGGGATAATATAGTAATACATCATCATAGTACAGAAGAGTCAGAACAATGTCTGATTCTGTTCCAGTGCCACCCAGGCATGAAAGGGATAATATAGTAATACATCATCATAATGCAGTAGAGTCAGAACAATGTCTGACTCCGTTCCAGTGTCCCATCATAGTACACACTAGTACAAGAGTTGTACTTTTTTGTCATGGTGGTCTGGTGGTCTCAGTCTTTAATAACCCACTAACTCTGTTTTTACTTTTCTTTCAGTTTAGTTGCCTGCGATTAATAATCTTTCTGATGAATTTGACAGTTGGAGTTCACCTCATTGGAATAGGTGGGAGTGGGACCTCTCGTGTTGTGATGCCTTCCCTGGAAGAACAAGAAGAGTAGATAACATGAATACCACCATCATTATTTAGAAGGTACTTTTGGGAAACCCTGCATTAAGGTTTGAGAAGATTTTTGAGAGGTACCATTGCCTAATCAATTTAGGTGAGAAAGAACTAGTTAGCTTAGTAATTAAGTGGTTCTTTGGAAGGAGAGATACATTAAATTTTTGTATGTAGGCCAACCCCTTACTGGGCAAATCGTTAAAGAGGGTAGGACCAGGGCAGTTACTACACTAATTCCTACTATACTACACAGTAAAATTAATAGGTGGCTGGGTGCTGCAAAACCTCATCAAGTAAAACAGACTTAAATTAACACATTTTCTGTTGCCAGACAGTGCCACTCTGGTGGCAGGGTATAACTGGACTTCAGGAAGAGGTAAGAAACCTACTGCAGAATAATATGGACTTCAAGTAGGGAAAATTTAGGAGGAACAACAGTAAACTGAAAAATGCCATTATAAATTATACTATGCCAACCAGCAATAGAAAATACAGATAATGAATGATGACAAAAAAGTAAAACCCATTTATTTTTAGAACCCAACCTCTCCACCCCCAACAGGCCCACCCCCTCCCCAAGCCAAAATGTCCCAAAACCTAATTTCAAACAAAGTCCAAAAGTCCACTGTAAATAAACCCTTTCTTCAACGTTGTGCCCCCGCGCTCTTCACCTACAACATGCCCTCCCACCAAAACAAAAACTCTTTAAAAATGGGCCTTGAGGGCATCAAGTTCACGGGCCAATTTCTGCTGCTTGTGCCGCAGCAGTGCCGTCTCACGGATGGGCTGGACCAGCTGTCATAGGATGTGGTGGAGGAGGCAGTGTGTTACATCCGAGGAGGTGAGTGTGGTGGTGATCCGGGTGGCAATGGAGGATCCTAGCTGCAGGTGGCAGCGTGTGAGTGGCCTAGTTGGAGGTGAGCCTGACTGGTGGCCTGAGGTGCCCTGTTGTTGTTTGGCCTGTACCTATTGCTTCTCAACTTCCAGGGCCACCTGCTGGCAATATTCAGACGCCATAGCCTCTAACGTTTGCTGCTGCAGCTGGGTGACTATCTTCTGCCATGTTGATGTGTGGTATAGCATTAATTGCTGCCTGTCACCAGACATACCATCAGCAGGAATAGCTATATCAAGAAAGCATTAGAAGAACAAAATACAAAAGCACACATTTTGATGCTGCTCACTTCAATCACTTGTTTATACTGTCTATAATGCCATAGTACAGTAGCAGAACATTTCAGTTTCCATAGGGCCATTGGAATTTTGTTTGGGTGTGATCATTGATGAGATTGGCAGTGGTAATAGTTAGTCACATACTACCTGGGCCAAGTTTTTCCTACCCATGCATCACATCATAGCTAGATAATCAATCATAACACCGACTGCAAGGAATAATATTAAGCCAGAACACCAACATTTAATCAAAAGAAAGAAAAGAAAACATAGTTTTTCTGAAGGATTTCATTTCATAGTGAAACATCAGACACTTTGTGTGTTACAAAATTTAGATTACCTTACCTGCCATTAATGAGCAAGGCATATAAGTATGTATGCTGTACAATTAATACTTGACTATGCAACATAACAGAGCCATGCTGGCGGGTCTGGTTACTCTCCACTCCAGCATGTTTTTGGTACATCTGAGCTGTAGCATCTTATGTGAACAATGGACCTGCTCTTCTCCAACTCCCTCCTCCATTTTACTACCCTAAGTCCAAATTTAGGTTGTAGGCTTAGGCTGATAGTCTGGCAGATAGGACTCAATTGGCGGATTGCGGATATTCCATCCACCATATTACCGTAGAGAATGCATAGAATAATATGATGAACTATAGTTCAGCAAACTGGATCTTTGATTTGTCACAGAGTATCCCATCCACCAAAATCTAAATCAAGCCCTTAGTGCCACATTACATCCAGGCCTCCAACACAGATTATTCTCAAGAAATACCTTTACTAAGGAGTTGAGAAAATTAGTACACAGGGAGGTAAGTTAAAGAGATTGGGCTAGGTAGAGGTTTAGCTATGGAATGGTTGATTGGGTGTTAATAAATGATCAAGTACTATGGATTGATGGTTCAAATAGTTTTCCTCCCATCAATCAATGTGAAGACGGACTTCAAAGTCACATTAATTGATGGGAGGAAAAATATTGACCTCTTACCACCCAATTGCCATATTAAATATGGATTACAAGATCCTCAGAAGGATTGTAGCTCCACACGTCCAATAAGTACTCCGATGTCTTATTCACACAGAGCAGAATCGGTTCGTCATGCATGTACACCTACCTTAATCTTCACCACTTCTACAGTACCATGGAGTTTGCATGGGTGGTCTGGCTCGACAAGTCATTCTTGGTCTGGATCACTGACAAAATATTGATCCAACAAATATATAACATAAAAATATCTGAAACTAAATATCAATAACAAAAATATCTGCTCAGTATACTTAACTATAAAAAACACAAATATCGAGAACACAAATATCGTTGTTAAAAATATAGATTTTTACATATTTAGGAAACAAAAACATTGTTTCCTTTAAATAAACATCAAGTATGTCAAAAATATCGATCCACATAATATTGAGTATAATATTATCACCCAAATAATTAAATAATCATTAATAAAACACAAAAAACATTTTTCAAATAAAACAATTACTTTAAATAAACCCAAAACCTGTTCTACACATATTTAATTTAAGTAAAAATATATTATATCAACAAAATAATTATCATTCACCCCAAAAATCTGCAAATCTAAAATACATACAATAAACCCCCCAAAACCATTAACTATAAACAAGTAAACAATAACCTAAACATTACTAAATATATATATATAATTAGTTTTATAAACACAAATATGGAACTATCTATTATACATAAATAGTAAAGCTGAAGTTTGCATTTACCATAGAAGGATTCAGCTGATGAAAAAAATTCAAACTATAGTAAACCATGCAATAAAATTAGAAAATAAACAACTGTAATCAATAAAATAAAACACAATTAAATCAACAACATAAAAGGTACACTAATTAGAACAACTGAATACTTCAAAAATGACAAAAGCTGCGAGACAAGGAAACTCTGCTGGATTAGATCTACAAACCATTAAAGAAGAAAAATGTACTGCTTAACAGCTACATAACCAAGTATGTAACACTTATATTTAAACTAAAATGTAACTGTTAAGAAACTTAAAAATATAAAATAGCAAATAAATATTAACACACTTTCCAACCTTTATCTTTTTTACACAGAACTCCTAAAAGAAAAAATCTACAACTTGAAAATCAATAAACTACCAGAAAATATCAACAATCGCAAACTTGCAAAAAGTGTACATTGACCCTTTTGGTGCATGTGTCAGCCAATGGCCAACACAAGCACACTCTCCCTGGTGTGTGGAACGGCCATTGGCCAACACGAAGAAGGGCTTTAGGAAATTCTCCAGTGGAGGTTTCTTTTTTTTTTTAAAACCAGGGGAGATTGCGATTTGTTTCCGCGTCACTCACCCCCCTCCCATCCATCTGTGACATCAGAGCGCAGCGAGGTGTGCTGATGTCAGTTTCCCCACCGGAGCAGACAGGAGGAGATGTTGAGTGTCCTCTTCCACTCCAATGGCAAAAAAAAGGCTGAAACGGCCTCCCCAGATATATATATATATATATAGAGAGAGAGAGAGAGAGAGAGAGACACACACTCTCTCTCTCTCTAGAAAGAGAGAGAGAGATCACTTTGTTTTATACATGTGTGTTTTCCCTGGGGGCCGTGATCAGCCCCCAGGGAACCCACAAATACATAAAAAAGTGATCTGTCTCTCTATATATAGAGAGAGAGTGAGACTCTCCCATACTTACCCATACACTCACTCACACACCCATGCACTCAACCATATAGTCTCTCACATACCCACATACTCACCCATACACCACTGACACAATCACTCACTCACCTACACAGCCATACACACAGTCACCCACTCAATCATACAACCACTCATTCACTCATACAACCACTCACTCACCCATAGAGCCACTCAGACACCTACTCACACACTGGTACACACAGTCACACAGTCACTCACATGATATGCATTACAAATAGTGTTACTCTTTTGTAATACACACACTATACTTATTTATGTTTTGTGGTATCTTAGTATATATCTTTAACACTCAGAAACTTTTAGAAAACACTCTCACTTACTTAATGATTTCTTCAATTATGTAATTTGAGATGTCATCAGTGATGTCATCAGTGATGTCAATGACCATGTCATGAGTTATGTAATATGTAAGGTCATACGCAGTGCATTGCGGGGGCGCAAGTTATAGTTAGCTCAGCTAACTATAACTACTGAATTTCTCTGGTTTTGTATGAGTGAAATGTGAGACTAAATATAACGTCCCTGTAAGCTTTTGTTTCAGTGAATTTATTAGTTTTTTTATATTCTATTTCCTAACTATATTGTCCCTGTCATCTTTGTTTTTTTTCGGTGAATTTCTTTTTTTTTTTTAAATGTCCTACCTGTAACCCGTAACCTTTGAAAATGAGAGTGTGTGTGGGTGCAAGAGTGCCTCAGTGGGTGTGTGATTAAGTGTGTGATTGTCTCAATTGGTGTGTGATGTCTGTGTGTCTGATTGGGCATGGGAATACCTGCATAAGTGTCTCACTGGGCGTGTGAGTGGGTGGATCACTGCTAGAGTGAGTCTCTTACTGTTTGAGTAGAAGTCTAAGTAGGTGCATGAGTGTCTGAGTGGATTAGTGACTGGGTGCACATGTTTGTGAGTAGATGTGACACTCGAGAAAGACCTATAACATGCCAAGTGAAGCTTGCAGTGAGGAAACACAGACAGGGTGTGCACTAGTAGCCCTCACCCATGTTTGAAGGACTATTTCTGTACATGATTGAGAAAGTTGTATCATTGCTTGCCTACTTATCTCATAGAGTGTAGATATTCAACTCTATCAGTGCCATGAGATGTTTAAGTAAATGTGCTGGCATGTAACTGCCTGCTATAATACCTCTATGGCTGCCTAAATGTGTATGTAAGTGGCTTCACAAGTACTTCAGTGCCTGTGTTAGGCAATAGAGAGGTATGTAGGTGTCACTGCAACTACCTTTGAGTCTGCTGCATGCATACATAGTTTCTAGCGAGTGACTCAATGTATACATGCTTCTGTATTTGTCTCTGTAACTGAAAGAGAGGTTCTATGCTTTTATGAACCTCTATGTCAATTGTTTTAAGGATGGCATACTCTATATAGTACTTGGCATAGAGGTCTAAAAGTGAAAAAGTAACCTATTCAACTCAAAAGTTCATCTGTGAATGTCTTAAGCACAAAACAGAATTCTTTATGGCATACCTATAGCTTTTCTTGGAAGTGTGTTATATGCACTAAAATGTGGGTTTGCCATTTCAGAAAGACCTATAACATGCCAACTGAAGCTTGGAGTGAGAGTGCACAGACAGGGTCTGCACTAGTAGAGATCACCCATTTTTAAATACTATTTCTCTGCATGGTTAAGAAGATTGTGTCAGTACGTGCCTAAATATCTAAGAGAGTGTAGAAGTACCCCTCTATCGGTGCCATGAGATCTTTAAGTAAATGTGCTGGTATGTAACTGCCTGCTATAATACGTCTATGGCTGTCTAAATGTGTATTCAAATGGCTGCAGATATACTTCAGTGCCTGTGTTAGGCAATACAGAGCTATGTAGGTGTGACTGCAACTACCTTTGGGTCTGCTGCATGTATTAATAGTTTCTGGTGAGTGACTGAATGTATATGTGCTTCTGTAGCTGTCTCAATAGCTGAAACAGAGGCAATACATTTTTCTGAACATGTATGTCAGTTGCTTTAGGGATGTCATACTCTATGTAGTACACAACATGGGGGCATAGACGTACAGTAACAGGTCACCTCTCATCTTTTAAGCACAAACCAGCATGCTTCGTAGCACACCAACAGCATCTCTCACATGTGGCTTGTGCATACTGAAAGTTGGATTTAAGACTTGACAAACACCTTCTACATGGCAAATCAAGCTGCAAGTGAAAGTGCACACACAGGACCTGTACTACCAAGCATCATCCATGTTTGAAAAAGTATTTCTCTACATGAATGAGAATGTTGTGTCAGTACTTGCCAACATATCTGAGAAATTGTAGGAGTACACCTTTAGCAGTGCCATGAGACTTTTAAGTAAATGTGCCGGTATATGACTGTCTATTTTAGTATCTCTAGGACTCTCTAAATATCTGTATATGTGGTTATAAACAAACACCTAAGTGCCCGTGTTACAGAATAGAGAGCAATATAGATATGACTACAACTATGTTTGAATCTGCGGCATCCACAAGTAGTTTCAGGGTAAGAGACTGAATGAATATGTGCTTCTGTAGCTGTCTGACAAAGCAGTGTAAACGAACTACAACACCCAGAATTCAAAGAAAAATACGATTTGAGAACAGCACATTATATATACACATATAAATATGTCCACATCTTCTAATGTCTTGCTGATTAAAAGTTGAACTCTTAATCTACAGTTTTTTTTCTGCCAATGATACCATGTAGTAAGCCCCACATGTACAACATACTAGCTAAAAGCAATAGATTGTGAACCAACTTCTCACACACCTAGTCTGCAAATCAGACAAACTGTCACATACACTCATAAAGCATCTTACTCACCTGTTATTAATCATACAAAGTCACTCACAAAACCACTCATACATTACCTCATAAAGTTCCAATATTTTCTCAAAAATATTTGATACTCTCTTATAACATTCTCACATACACATATACCTTTTTGATCATTTTTTTCTCCAAATTAAATGTAATTCACATACCTGAAAAATGAGTTCATTGATCAACTTTATTTTTTTTGTCTTATCAGATATATGCTGTCAGGAAATGTAAAAACTAAGTATAAGAATGGCACAACACTCTCACACAATGCAACTAATAATGGCTACAAGCCGCGGTCTGTGCAGGAAACAGCGGTGGGGCAGTGGGGCCAGGTAAGGGGGGATTTCGAGGGACGATGCCAAAGGAAAATTTATTATTTATTTAATTTTCTCTCTGTATCGTCCCTCGACATCCCCCTTGCCTGGCTCCACCCCCCACCACTGTTACCTGCACGGACCGCGGCTGATGGCTACATTTTTAACTTTGCACCCTCGGATGGTGTGGTAAATAAAAACATATCTTTCATTTTTTTTATTTTGTCACTCCATTCCTGAATGGTCAGTATGTGTTAACTCTTTCATGCACTTTTATAAAGAAGCCCAATATGTGTGGGTGTTTTGCACACTTCTGACATTGGGCTACATTTGGGTGATATTCGTGCTACATTTGGGCTCTTTTCTCTCTGGTGGCCATCTTGGGAGACTTATTTGTTTGAAGCTCCCTAATCTCCTAATTGATGGCAGTATCCTCATTAGAAAATGCTTTCAGTTTTCCACTTAAATTTCATCAAGATGACGGTCAGATGTGCCACACTTTTGGCATAAATTCAGAATGTTAGCACTCTCATTGCTCATCAGAACACTGTAGTAAAATGCTGATCACCAGGGAGTTCTGTTGGTGTTTAAATTGCATGTTTCAGCATACATGTCAGAATGAATTAATGAAATAGAAGAGAAGATATTTGAGAACTCACTTAAAAGATTTACTATTTTTTCTTTCTACAGCACTAACCATAATTTTTATGACAAAATGAAACCCCTCATTTTTTTCCTTTCTAAATTAAATGTTATAAGATTTAGCAGTTTGATTTAATCACTATAGCTTCAGGTGTGTCATACATTTGTCATAAGTAAGACTCTTAGGGGTATTTTCACAAGAACGTGTGATAACTACCGCAAGAGTAGCGTAACGCAACTTTCAATAACGCAGCCTATCACTGGAAAATAACCCCGTGTCAACGTGGAATTCACAACAAGGCGGTAGCATGCGATAGCCTGCCGAAACCGCAGACAAAGTCCGCGATACAACCACCATGATGGAGATAAAAACACAAACCACAACACCAAAAAACACGCGATGGGCCAAAGCGCGATGAGGAAACCAGCGACAAACAGCGCCAGGCCTGCAACACACACCTGGCAGGCGTCAGAAACCTCCATAAAAGCAGAAAAAAAAAACCCACACACAAACTGACCAACACACAAGCACCATGGAGGCAGCCGGAGCAGGCACAGAGGACCAGCGCAACCCCACAAGCACCCCGGACGACCAGCCTGGGACCTCGGGGACAGGGAAGGGCAAGGACAAGAAGACCAGGAAGACCAAGTTCAGTCCGCAGGCGAACAGGATCATAGTCACGGAGGTGATGGAACACCATCAACAACTCTTCGTCACCTCCAACGTGTCATTGGGCACCAAAAATGGAATATGGTGGGACATCATCGACAAGATGAATGCCGTCGGAGAGCACAAGCGGACAATGGACGAGGTCAAGAGGCGATGGAATGACATCAAGCGGAAGACCAAGGATAAACTCTCCACCAACCTGAAGGCAGCAACGCAGACTGGAGGTGGGGGCCCAGCGCCACAGCTGGAGCTGGATGACATGGAGGAGCTGGTGTCGACAGTCATCAGTGTGGAGACTGTGGCCGGAGTCGGGGGACCGGACACTGCTCGACAGGACACAACACAACCGCAACAGGGTGAGTGACCACCAGGTACTGGGGTGACGGGGGAGATGGCCACAATGGCACACATGCACAAGCAAGCAGGGCACAGTGCACACCCACAATCACTCTGGGTCCTCGCCCAGACCCACAGACTGTCACAATGTACAATGCCATGCTGTCTGAATGTCAACCTGTACCATGTGGCTACATACATGTGGACACATTGCAATACACCATCTCCCCTTCACATCGCAGGGGCATCGTCAACACCTCCGGCAGAGCAGTCACAGTCACTCTTCACTGATGACGAGGAGGAAGACAACACCAGCATCGACACCCAAACCATTCAAGACCTCATTGACCACCTCTGCAACTCACCTCCAGGATCAGGGCAGCCCAGCTACATCCATGAGACCCCACCCACCAGCCAAACCACCCAGCAGGAGGCACCCACAGCCCCGGCACCCTCCCAAGACCCCCAGGAACAACAAATGGCCTTCCAACGCCGTGTGCTGGAGGGCCAGAGGGAGACGGCCAGCAGGTGCGGGTGGGGTTCGTGCTCATGGCTAACAGACTGGACACCATCCTTGGGTGTCTATGTCCGCCCCATGGACTCCAGCGAGCCCTGACTGACATCTCTGGAGTCATGACGCGGAGGGAAGAATACCTGTCTGCTCAGAGTGGCCCCAGCGATGCCAGCTGTGAGCTGGCACACATGCGGAGGCTCATGGAGGACATGGTGTGGATGGAGGCGGAAAGGATGGCAGCCTCCGCTGCACATCAGCGAAATCTACCGTGCCCTGCATGTCCTCATCATGGCATTGCTGCCACAAGGCGTGGCGATGATGAATGCTGCTGCCCTCACACCATCCACATCTCCGCCCCCTGGTGTGTCAGTGCCTCCCAGTGCGGCAGGCGTATCCACTCCGGCACCTGATGTGTCACTGCCACACAGTGCGCCCGACAATCCTCCTCCGGCCCCTGATGAGTCAGTGGCACACAGTGCCGCAGCCGGCACTGCAACACCCACAGGTGGGGCAGGGCACACACCCGGGGACGAGGACGTGGATGGGACTGTGGTCAGGAGGGCCAGGCACTAGCATCCATTACCGCCACCTTGCCTGTTTCTGCTTGGTGCCGCACATGGCCTCAAGACCTACCACTGACCCCCGATACACTCTGAGGCACTCACCTTGGACAGCGACATGGACTGCCACATCCTGTTTGACGACCAATGATACAGCAGACAGACTGCGGACTGTACCCTTCCTCTTCCGCAGTACAGGTCATCCCGGGATGGACACTGGCTGGCCCTCCACTGGCCCATATTGTGTGGTGTGCTCGGCATTGCCCTGTACCGCTCCAGCTGCATGACTGCACTGGATGTGCAAATAAACATCCAGTGACGCACTGCTGTGTAATGTCTTACGTCATTCCTGTGTGGATGTGTGGATGAATGTGGGGACAGTGCCTTTCCTTGCGTCAATGATGTTCATCCTGTGGGATGCCAGTAAGGGGGTGTGACATTGCATCTTGTGTAGCGGGTTCCGTGAACACTGCAGCAGGGACACATGCATCAGTCACTTCCTTGTCCGGACATGGACTGGACCACGCCCAGAGCCCACGAGTCATTGTTGCAAGCCCTGCGCTGGTCCGGCGTATGGCAGGCCAGTCCACTTCGCTTACGCCCCGAAGGGAGGCCCTCATTGCTACCCATCGCAGCCGTACTCGCTGGTGGTGTGCAGGTCACTGGTCTAGTCATCAGCATGTCACAGCCACTCCCTGAGGGCAGGTTTTCACACACACCACACCCATCCGGCACAGGCATCACAGGCCATGTGACTCCGCCAACATAAGGGTCCGACGACGTCACATTCTCCTCTTCCGGTGGTGACTGGATGACGGACACCCCACGGTTCGCACTCATATAGGGCTCATATAAGTTGCTGCGCACAGGGTTAGTGGCATCCGAGGCCTTGAGTACGGCATGGGCCTAACACCACGTGGCGCAGACTGGGGTTGCACAGGGTTAGTGGCATCCGAGGCCTTGAGCACGGCACGGGCCTACCACCATGTGGCGCAGACTGGGGTTGCACAGGGTTAGTGGCATCCGAGGCCTTGAGTACGGCATGGGCCTACCACCACATGGCGCAGACTGGGGTTGCACAGGGTTAGTGGCATCCGAGGCCTTGAGTACGGCAGGGGCCTACCACCACGTGGCGCAGACTGGGGTTGCACAGGGTTAGTTGCATCCGAGGCCTTGAGTACGGCACGGGCCTACCACCATGTGGCGCAGACTGGGGTTGCACAGGGTTAGTGGCACCAGAGGCCTTGCGGACGGCACAGGCACCCCGCCACGGGACGGTGACTTTGGGTGCACTGAGTCAGTGGCACCTTGAGCTGCTGAGCGGGTGTGCAGCCTGCGATGATGCCCCTTCCCGGCAGTCTGGACGGCTCAGGTTTTGTGTGCCCTGCTGGACCGCAGTGTAGGCCAGACCCAGCGGGCAGCGCGGGCCTACCGCCATGTGGCTTCGCTTCCGGGATCCCAGAGTTGGTGACACCCATTGGGCTGAGCGGGTGTGCAGCCTGCGATGGTGCTGTGTGCACTAGTATGTCCTCTGCCATGGAGTAATCAAGACCCAGCACCAAACATGAGACCTGGTGGCCTGCGGAGCGGGGCTGCATGATGTGGAGGGTGCCATGTCCGTGGGCCCCGGGCTTGTGGCTTGCAGCGGCACGTGGTGGGACCTCCTGTCTATGCGCCAGTGGCGGAAGGTGAGCATTGAGGCCTGGGTGTGCATGGGCGGGCAGGCGATGTTGTCTTGTGCAAGTGTGTGTACTGTGCCAGTCATGTATCTGGGCTCTGTTTCAGCTGACGGCTCGGACTCAGATGTGTGACCTGGTGTCCTGCTATACATACCGGCACGTGGTTGGAGACACACCGGTGGCAGCAGGTGAGCAGTGTGGCCTGGGTGCGCAGGGGCGGCACTCTCTCTCTCTCTCCCTCTCTTCCTCTCTCTCTCTCCCTCTCTTCCTCTCTCTCTCCTCTTCTCTCTCTCTCTCTTCCTCCCTCTCTTCCTCTCTCTCTCTCCCTCTCTTCCTCTCTCTCTCCTCTTCTCTCTCTCCCTCTCTTCCTCTCTCCCTCCCTCCGTCTCTTCCTCTCTCTCTCCTTCGCTCTCTCCTCTGATGTGCGCAGGACACACCTTCTCATCATGTATTTTTGTCTTACAGGCTGTGACCTAAGTATTGTCCCGAGGGGAGCGGCCATGTGTCTTCATTTTATTTCGTTGTTCATTTTAATAAAGTTTCATTTGTTGCTTCGAAAGTGGATGTGTGCTGCTCATTTCTGTGACGACACATGCATGTCACCAGTTGTGATTGTGCAGCATCAAGTGGAATATTCTGTACATGTTTAGGTGTGGCTGATGTGGCTGATGTGGCTGATGTGGCATGTCTTTGGTCGGGGGTGCCAGGGAGGGGTGGTCCTGGGGGTGGTGGCGGTGGGTGTTGTGGCCCTCTTGGGTGTCCGGGCCGCATGATGGTTGGCTCCATGGCATCTGTTGCCCTTCGGATGTGGCCCTGGGCTGTGCTCCCTTTTGGTTTGCAGGCTGCCATCCGACTTTACACCAGGTCAGAGCAGGTGTAGATTTCCTGGTGCTAACGCGCCTTATTGCCTGTTTTGTGTTTTTATCGCAGATGTGGCTGGTCGTTGTGAATGTTGAGGTGTGCTGTTGTCTCGACTTTTGTCACGGGAACGCCTACTCTGCATCTCATTAGCGATATTTGCGAGGGTCCTCTGTGGCGATGTTTTTTGCGGCTGCTATCGCGGGTAAACTGGTGCTGTGGGCTGTTAACACCGGCTTGTGAATGGGGGGGTAAATTTATCACGACTTTGGCTGCGATAAAGTGCCATTAATTCGCGATAGCTCCTTGTGAATATGCCCCTTAGCTCTTTAGTTGTTCTTTAGAACACTCTGGGAGGCTGTAGTAGAACAAAAATGAATCAACTGATAGGGTGTTCCTGTTGGAAGTGCATGTTTTACTGAGACTTCATTCTTATATGGCTGAGAAACACTGTGTGAATTTACAGAAAATATGTTCTTTTTTAGCTGCTGGAGCACCTTCTATAACCTCTATGAGAAAAGCATGAGAAAACTGTTTTCTCTCATACATTATTTTTCACAGATTAAAATCATCTTTGAACACACCACAATTCCTAAAATTAGTAAAGTGCCATCCACAAATAATTTCTCCTTTTTATGATCCTCAAAACCTGCCATTCACTGCAATGCATTTCAATGGGGTGCCATCATGTATATTGGTCCCATGATGGCTGCCAGCCCTTTCTGGTTGAAGTGCTGACAGACAATCGGATCTCACCATGAAATCTGTGCTTAGTCTCTGCCGAGATATCCTTATTTGCTTTCCCTTAAATTTTTCAACAACTAATGAATGGATTTACACCAAATATCTGAAAACGTGATCTGCAAACCAAAATCTACTTTCCTGCCAAATTTGGTGTAATTCTGTCCAGCAGTTTGGGCTGTAGTCGTCTTCAAAGCTCCTATAAGAATTAACATGGAAAATCATATTTCCCCTCCCCTTTTTCTCAGCCCCCGCTTGATGGATCACGCCGAAACTTTCCATGCACAAGACTCACTATGACACTTGTTTTGTTTGTGAAGATATAGGCAAGTCAATAATTGCTTTTTCTACAGAGACATTGGCCTTACTATTACTACCTACTGTCGACCGCCGGTAGGTAAAATATATATATATATATATATATATATATATATATATATTATCTACTGGCGGTCGCCAGTAGATAGTTATAGTTACAACCTATTATCCATAGGAAATCCGCGACATTCTATTTGCAATAACGTTGGCGCCGGTTGACGAATCTTCGCAAAGCTTCCAACTTGTTGGGGCGCTCCGGTCCGCTCCTACCCTGAAAGTCTCGGGGTGATACGTCAAGCGGGGCCGAGAAAAAGGGGGTCCCAAAACGCGTTTTCCCCATTCATTTTTCCATAGGAACCTTTAGTCGCAGCTACAGCCCGAACTGCTGAACGGAATTACCCCAAATTTGGCAAAGAGGTAGCCCTTGGTTCAGACTGGTGCCTTTTGCTAAAATGGTGTAAATCCGTTCAGTAGTTCCTGAGAAATTCACAATTAAAATCACATATATATCTATGGGCGCGTCGGATCCGCGTACCCTCCCGATCACGAGCTGCATGCTAATTGGCTGTCAACACTCCAAATCAGAAGTGTTGGCAGCCATTTTATCCCTCGGTAGAACCGAGGGACAGAAACAAGTGCGCAAAGCGCAAAAAGGGGACAGGGTAGAAACACCCTGACCCCTAGGTCTGCTCAGGGGGTCCCACAAGGACCCCTGGGCAGAAAAAAATATATATTTTTTTTAAATCGGCGGGATGCGCTTAGGGTGCGCGTATCCCACCGAGAAAAAAAAAGAAACAAGTGCGCAAAATGCACAAAGGGGGCAGGGTAGAAACACCCTAACCCCTAGGCCTGCTCAGGGGTCCCACAAGGACCCCCTGGGCAAAAAAGCATTTTTTTTTTTTTTTAAATCGGCAGGATGCGCTCAGGGTGCGCGAATCTCCCGCGCTTCGATGTTAATTGGCCCCCGGGTGGCCCAAGTCCCGGGGGCATGGTGGGGGGATAATTTAATGTGTGGGGGCCCCGGGCTTTTTAAAAAATGGTGCGGGAGGGCTCTGAGCCCTCCCGCAGCCCCGGGGACCACCACCTCCCCGGGCTTTTTTTAATTAATAATAAAACCAGTGTGGGGGGCTCCAGCCCCCACACGCCCGGGACCGCCACCTCCCGGGGCACTAAACATTTTAATATGGGGGTCCGTTACGGACCCCAGAGCCCGGGGACCACCACCTCCCCGGGGCTGTGTAAAGAATGGGAGGGGGGCCGCGCGGCCCCTCCTGGAGCCCTTGATGGCCCTGGGGACCACCACCCCCAGGGCCGGCTCCTGCAGTGTCCCGGGGTGCCTACCCCCGGGACACTGTAGTTTGCTATGGCAGGACGGGAGCCTCGCGGCTCCCGTCCTGACATAGCAAACTGCTTTGGATATTGGAAGAGAGAGCAGGGAAACCTGCTCTCTCTTCCAATATCCAAAGCGATTGCTTTCCACATGGGGAGCAGCATGTCAGCTGCTCCCCATGTGGAACAGCAATGCCGGCTCCCAAGGGACGTGGGGAGCTGGCGGGACTGTGGGGGGATTGGGGACCCCCACAGTCCCCAACGGAGAGGGCCAGCCCGGGGGATGGGGTCCCCGGGGCAAGTAGTGGCCCGGGAGGGGAGGCCACGCGGCCCCCTCTCCAAAAAATGTAAAAAAAACTGTAAAAAAAAAATGGAAAGGCCGGCCCCGGGGGATGGGGTCCCCGGGGCCTTAAAATGTCCAGAGGAGGGGGCCACGCTGCCCCCTCAAAATAATAAATATAGAGGCCATGCCCCGGGGGATGGGTTCCCCGGGGCCAATACAGGCCCAGGGAAGGGGGCCACGCGGCCCCCTTCCCGTTTTTTTTTTTTTGTAATTTAAAAAAAGGGGTAAGGCCCTGGGGGATGGGGTCCCCAGGGCCCAAAAGAGAAAAAAGGAAGTGGGGCCACACAGCCCCCCTTCAGGGGACAAAAACAAAAAAAAACAAAAAACGATCGGGCCCACAGGCCCCGCCCCTTCCTTCACCACTCTGCAAACGCGCCCCTGGCGCGTTTGCAGAGGGGAACGAATTCCCCTTGAATACTGGGGGTCCCTGAGGGCCAACTAGCCCACCAGGAACCTCCAATATGCGCCAGGGGCTGCATTGCAGAGACGTGTAGAGAGGCCACACCCCTTTTACACCTCTCTGCAACGCAGCTCTGTGGCGCTTTTGGAGGTATATGGTGGGCTAGTTGGACTCCGGGACCCTCAGGATTCAAGGGGACTTAATCCCCCAACTTAAAACGCTCCACGGGGCGCGTTTGCACAGTGGTGAAGGGAGGGGCGGGGCTTCAGGTGACATGTGTGCAAACAGGCCCCGTGGCGCGTTTTAAGATGGGGAATTAAATCCCCTTCAATCCTGAGGGTCCCTGGGGGCCAACTAGCCCAACAGGTACATCCAGAAAGCGCCACAGAGCTGCGTTGCAGAGAGGTGTAAAAAGGGGTGTGGCCTCTCTACACGTCTCTGCAACGCAGCCCCTGGCGCATATTGGAGGTTCCTGGTGGGCTAGTTGGCCCCTAGGGACCCTCAGGATTCAAGGGGACTTAATCCCCCAACTTAAAACGCGCAACGGGCGCGTTTGCACAGATGTCACCTCAGGCCCCGCCCCTCCCTTCACCATTGTGCAAATATTCCTCTAAAATCAGCCAAAATACGAATTCCGATTTACTCACCTGTTATCAGGAGAGACCTCAGTGCTGTATCTTTCAGCCCAGTACTGGTCCTGAAAAGTAATTCTAACCATACTTACCAGTAACTTGAATTTCCTTCCATAGGCTAACATTGACTGGTTTCACTTGGAAATTCTTCTAAGTGTGGAGTTTTGGAACTTTAAAATATTCCTCTAAAATCAGCCGAAATATGAATTCCGATTTACTCACCTGTTATCAGGAGAGACCTCAGTGCTGCATCTTTCAGCCCAGTACTGGTCCTGAAAAGTAATTTTAACCGTACTTACCGGTAACTTGAATTTCCTTCATAGGCTAACATTGACTGGTTTCACTTGGAAATTCTTCTAAGTGTGGAGTTTTGGAACTTTAAAATATTCCTCTAAAATCAGCCGAAATACGAATTCCGATTTACTCACCTGTTATCAGGAGAGACCTCAGTGCTGTATCTTTCAGCCCAGTACTGGTCCTGAAAAGTAATTTTAACCGTACTTACCAGTAACTTGAATTTCCTTCCATAGGCTAACATTGACTGGTTTCACTTGGAAATTCTTCAAAGTGTGGAGTTTTGGAACTTTAAAATATTCCTCTAAAATCAGCCGGAATACGAATTCCGATTTACTCACCTGTTATCAGGAGAGACCTCAGTGCTGCATCTTTCAGCCCAGTACTGATCCTGAAAAGTAATTTTAACCGTACTTACCGGTAACTTGAATTTCCTTCATAGGCTAACATTGACTGGTTTCACTTGGAAATTCTTCTAAGTGTGGAGTTTTGGAACTTTAAAATATTCCTCTAAAATCAGCCGAAATACGAATTCCAATTTACTCACCTGTTATCAGGAGAGACCTCAGTGCTGCATCTTTCAGCCCAGTACTGGTCCTGAAAAGTAATTTTAACCGTACTTACCGGTAACTTGAATTTCCTTCCATAGGCTAACATTGACTGGTTTCACTTGGAAATTCTTCTAAGTGTGGAGTTTGGAACTTTAAAATATTCCTCTAAAATCAGCCGAAATACGAATTCCGATTTACTCACCTGTTATCAGGAGAGACCTCAGTGCTGCATCTTTCAGCCCAGTACTGATCCTCAAAAGTAATTTTAACCGTACTTACCGGTAACTTGAATTTCCTTCATAGGCTAAGATTGACTGGTTTTCAGCAAAAAGTTTCAAAGTGTTGATTTTCACAAACTACAAATATTCCTTAAAAATCGCCTGTATGACTTAAACGCATTCTTTCAACTGTTTACAGGAGATGCACCAGTGCTGGATCCAGGATCCAACACTGAGTAAGAAAAAGTAACGATAACAGTTTTTACCTGCTAAGTGAATTTCCTTCCATAGGATAACATTGGTGATTCTATGAGAAAAAGTTTCTAAGTGTCAACTTTTAAAATACAATAATATTCCTTAAAAATCACGACTGTAACCAAAACGCTTTTACTCAACTGTTTACAGGAGATGTACCAGGACTGAATCTAGGATCCAGTCCTGTGGTTACAAAAGTAATCCATAAAGTAACTAATTGCATTTAACTAGAAATTCACATTGAGCTGAATGTTGCATTGTGTTTGAAAATGTGTTGCCCATTGCAACAACTGTAACTACTGTACTTAAAAGTCTATTGCCTATCTGCAAAGTATTTAAACTAAAGTAATTCATTCTGAGAAAGTATTTTTTGTAATGTAATGTATAATGTAATTACAATGTAATTTAAAAAATAAAATATGTAAAAAAAATTGTTTCTAAAAATGTAGTAAATCAGTATGAAAAAAATTAATATAACAATTAATACATTTAAAAATTGTCATTTACAAAACCTTTGAAATTCACTGAAAAAAACGTAGGTTTCAGGCACGTTATAGTTAGAAATTAGCATTTAAAAAACCTTTGAAATTCACTGAAAAACCATAGGTTTCAGACACGTTATAGTTACAAATTAGCATTTAAAAAACCTTTGAAATTCACTGAAAAAACCATAGGTTTCAGACACGTTATAGTTACAAATTAGCATTTAAAAACCTTTGAAATTCACTGAAAAAACCATAGGTTTTAGGGACAGTTATAGTTACTTGGACATTGCACTCGTACAAAACCCGTGAAATTCCCCCGTTATAGTTAGTTCAGCTAACTATAACTCGCGCCCGCAATGCACTGCTGATGACGTCACATATTACATCACTCATGACATGGTCAGTGACATCACTGATGACATCACTGATGACATCTCAAATCTTAGTAGAGGCTGCAATCTCCAAAACAGAGAGTCAGGATAGAAACCACTTGTTAATGACTAAGTCTAAAGCTAGCAATCCAGTCAAAGATCCAATTGAAGTAAGATTAATTGTAGCCTATAGTGCCCAACAAAAAACAATCAAAAACATCATGCAGCGCAATTGGCCCATAGTACAAAGCGATCCAATCATAGGGGCCAAATTACTGCGCAATCTAGGTATTACATATCGAAGAGCACCTTCTATGCATAATAGTCTGGTTAAAAGCAGCTTAGAAACCACAGATCAATCCAATTGGCTGAAATACCGAAACGGCTTCACTAAATGCAAAAGCTGCAAAGCATGCCAGTTTGGCATTAATAAAAGAAAATACAACACTGCATTCAGTGCAAAAGAAATAGAAATAAATAAACCATTGCACTGTAAAACAGACTACGCCATATATATCTTAGAATGCTCATGCAAACTTAAATACGTGGGAAGTACTAAACTGCCAGCAAACAAAAGGATTTTACAGCATATCAGAGCAATCAAAAATCATGATCCAACTTACCCTGTAGCAAGACACTTTCAGGAGATACATGATAGTAATCTAAAAGATTTTGCATACTACTTGATTGATACCGTGCCCATCAACAAGAGGGGAGGGGATAGAGAGGGGCTCCTTAGAAAACTAGAAACTAGGTACATTCTAAATTTAGATAGTAAAGCCCCAGGAGGTTTAAATACCATGGAAGTCTTTTATACGTGCCTATAGGAAAGCATAACACTCACAGATTCTTTCTTTAAAAAGTCCTCCATTCGCGCTTTCTCTCTCTCCCCAATATACATTCATAATAGATGTTCTAGATATTTTATCCATGATGTTTTAGATATTTTAGATAATCCATCTATTTCATCTATTCTTACACTTTTTACCACTACATGTGATTGGATAAATTTTGCTCATGTTATATATATATAGGGGGTTCAGTGTACATGTATATAGAAATGAGGCTGCCTAACCAACCCAAACCACGAAAATAGTGTTTTTTTAACCCAACAACACTTTTTGCACTTTTTCAATCACAGATAAATTCTGGAGATTGCAACAATAATTAGATCAGTCACTATGGTATTAAAATTTTGCACAAGCACTTTTTAACAATTGGGTATGCGTCAGGATGGAACAGGGGAAGAATTATTTCAAAGACCTTCCACAGATGAAATAAATATATTTGCACTATAGACATACTGCATTTAGGCAGAAAAAGTTTTAAATATGTTGTTTATAAATTGGTGAAAACTGTTTTTTACATAATATTTATTGTAATTACAGAAAAAGTATTTTAAATAAGTAATTATTATTTATTTATTTATTCATCTATTTATTCAATCAATATGCAATAATTCCAATGCCCGTTATAGTAGTTGAAGTGAAGATCCCTTTTTACTGTTTTTACCTTTTTTTCATTTATGTATTTATACAGACATTAAAACAATTGTTTTGAAAAGGTATTATCGTAATGAAAAGGCATGTCATGACAAAATGCAAATAATGGACATTGTAAAATTTCAAAATACTATGTGAAAGTTTGTCTTCCATGCCTATTCCATTGTACCAATGACCAATGCACTGGTCACTTTAAATGTGGTGGGAACACACATCGGCGTTTTCATGTGATCATGGTCCGGCTGGACCGAAACGCGTTATGGCCGACTAAATAAAACAAGATAACTGAAGCACTCACCTGTGGTCCGCGCCTGCTTGAACCGAAAAATATTGTGGTACATGAGCTGGGAACTAAGGATATATATATATATATATATTCACTGAAAAAACCATAGGTTTTAGGGACAGTTATAGTTAGTTGGACATTGCACTCGTACAAAACCCGTGAAATTTCCCCGTTATAGTTAGTTCAGCTAACTATAACTCGCGCCCGCAATGCACTGCTGATGACGTCACATATTACATCACTCATGACATGGTCAGTGACATCACTGATGACATCACTGATGACATCTCAAGGCCCCGGGGACCCCATCCCCCGGGCCGGCCTTGCACTTTTTTTTTATTTTTTTTCCATTTTTTTACTTTGGGGAGGGGGGCTGCGTGGCCCCCTCCGTGGCCACTATGGCCCCGGGACCCCATCCCCGGGGCCTGGCCTCTCGTTGGGGACTGTGGGGGTCCCTAAGCCCCCACAGTCCCGCCGGCTCCCCGTGTCCTACGGGAGCCGGCATATAGCTACACATGGGGAGCTGCTAAGATGCAGCTCCCCATGTGGAAAGCAATCGGCTTTGGATATTGGAAGAGAGAGCAGGTTTCCTGCTCTCTTCCAATATCCAAAGCAAGTTTGCAATGACAGGACGGAGCCGCGAGGCTCCCGTCCTGTCATTGCAAACAGCAGTGTCCCGGGGTAGGCACCCCGGGACACTGCAGGAGCCAGCCCTGGGGGGTGGCGGTCCCCAGGGCCACCACAGGCTCCAGGAGGGGGCCGCGCGGCCCCCTCCCTACATTTTGAAAGCCCCGGGGAGGTGGTGGTCCCCGGGGCTTGGGGGTCCAAAACGGACCCCCATTTTAATTTTTCTTAGTGCCCCGGGAGGTGGTGGTCCCGGGGCGTGTGGGGGCTGGAGCCCCCACACAGGTTCTTAATTTAAAAAGAAGCCCCGGGAGGTGGTGGTCCCCGGGGCTGCGGGAGGGCTCAGAGCCCTCCTGCACCATTATACATAAAGCCCCGGGGGGTGGTGGTCCCCGGGGCTTGGGAGCCCTTAGAGGCCCCCACACATAAAATTAACCCCCCAGCATGCCCCCGGGACTTGGCCCACCCGGGGCCAATTAACATCGAAGCGCGGAGACCAGCGCTCGATTTTTTTCCGGCAGGATTCGCGCTCCCTGAGCGCATCCTGCCGATTTAAAAAAAAAAAATTTGTTTTTGCCCAGGGGGTCCTTGTGGGACCCCTGAGCAGACCTAGGGGGTCAGGGTGTTTCTACCCTGCCCCTTTGTGCGCTTTGCGCACTTAAATGGCTGCCAACACTTCCTGATTTGGAGTGTTGACAGCCAATTAACATAAAGCTCGTGTTCGGGAGGATCCAGCGGCCCTAGATATATCTATCTTTTTACTTTTGATTTTCTCAGCAACTACTGAACGGATTTACACCATTTAACAAAAAGGGTTCTTTCTGAACCAAGAACTACCTCTTTGCCAAATTAGGTGTAATTCCGTTCAGCAGTTCGAGCTGTATCCGTGTCTAAAGTTTCCTATGGAAAATTGCATGGGGAAAACGCGTTTTGGGACCCCCTTTTTCTCGGCCCCCGCTTGACGAATCCCCCGAGACTTTCAGGGTAGGAGCGGACCGGAGCGCCTCACAAAGTTTGAAAATTTTGCGAAGGTACGTCAACCGGCAAGAGAGTTATTTCAAATAGAATGTCGCGGATTTCCTATGGATAATAGGTTGTAACTATAACTATCTACTGGCGACCGCCAGTAGATAATATATATATATATATATATATATATATATATATATATATATATATATGGTACAACTCCAAAGGAAAAACTGCTCAGGAGACGGCAATCCGTGGAAACAGAAAATTCTTTATTGCAGGTGTTGTGTAGACAGACAAACATCTACGCGTTTCGGCTGTAGCAGCCTTGTTCATATAATATATATATATAAAGTAAGAGAGATATCTCTCAATATATTAGATATATGTATCTCCATCTCTCTCCATCCCTATATATATATATATATATATATATATATATATATATATATATATATATATATATATATATATATATAAATACAGATAGAAAGCTAGATAGATAGAGATAGATATAAAGATAGAAATAGATAGATATATACATATTCATTGAAAAAATTAAAGGTTACAGGGACGTTATAGTTAGAAAATAGAATTTAAAAACTTAGAAATTCAGTGGAAAAAAACAAAGGTTGCAGGGACAGTATAGTTACATATTACATCTCTCATGACATAGTCAGTAACATCACTGATGACATCTCAAATGGTATCACTGATTACATCACTGATGATATCATTCACAGAATCACTGACGCACCACTCACACAACCATAAAACGTTTCATACACCCCCTCCCACACAACTGCTCACACCCATTCAAGGACCCCTATCAGTACTCACACAACCAATCACCCATCTATACATCCAAAAAAACACTTACATACCCATTCTTTCACCCATACAACCACTCACACATCCAAAGAACCATGTGCATACCAGTTCACACAGCCATATAACCACTCACAGCCTCACTCACCCTTACAGCCACTCACACAGACATTCACTCTCCAACACAATTACTCATACCCTGAATTACCTATACACACACTCAATCAGCTACTCGCTAACCCCTACAGCCACCTAGTCTCCCATATAGCCAGTCATACACCCACTCACACACCTATCCAGCCACTCACACAGCCACTGACTCACCCATACAGCAACTCACACACCCAATCACTCTCCAATGCAGCCAGTCACACAGCCACTCACTCACCCATACAGCTACTCACATACCCACTAACACATCCATACAGTAATGTCATTAGTGATCTCATTTGAAATGTCATCAGTGATGTCACTGACCATGTCATGAATGATGTAATATGTGAGGTCATAAGCATTCCTGTGTGGGGGCTCAAGTTATAGTTTGCTCTGGTAACTATAACTGCTGAATTTCCAGGAGTGGCCCGTGCATGTAAGAGTGGTAGGGCAGGGGGGGTGGGGGGAGTTGACAGATGATGAGGAAAAGGTCAAGAAAGAAAGAAGAAGACTTACTTGGCGCTCGCCGTATCAACGACTCGGCAATGCAGTAAGCACAAGGTAAGTGTGTTTTTTTTTTATTTAACTGTACCTCGTCGTCGTCTATCGTCTTCCCCCCACCCCTCCGCTCTTACCTGCACGGGCCGCTCCTGTGAATTTCTATGGTTTTGTATGAGTGAAATCTGAGCCTCACTATAACGTCCCTGTACTCAGTAAATACTATATATATATATATATATATATATATATATATATATATATGCAGCACACTTCATCATACACCATCCATATAGCAGGAACAGACGAATGCGGACCCAGATATTAGTGCATGGTTTTTATTTTAAACGCCCTGCACCACCGCCATGACGCGTTTCGGCCTTCAGGGGGCCTTGATCACATGACGTGCATGAGGAGTGTCTCCACATATTTAAAGTGCAAGTGCAGTAAGACGTGACAAAACACAATACATAGTCATACACATAGAGGAGTCTGTCTAAGCACATCAATAAAAATCATCGTAATTGACTTTAAATAGGTAAAAGCAAATAACTTATTAAATATTCATGAATTCATAAATATTTAAGAAAAAGCAGTGCAATAAACCGTCACGAATAAAAACCTTCAATAAAAAGTCTCCATTCCACATTGCGGTGCAAATTAAAGGGTGGTATGTGACAACGATAATCTGATAGGAAAATTTACTTAAGCATGTGCGCATTGTTGGTTTGCCATATCATAAATCAGTCACTGCCATCATGTATATCCCTATTTGATCAAGGCATTGCCTCGGGACATCTATTTGCTTTTACATACAGTGCTGGTGCCAAGCTGTTCAGCCCAAGTGGGCCATAGAGTCTCCCCCTATGCTTTAAGACAAAGTGCAAGTGCTTAAAAAGTGCCACCCTAATAAACCTTTATTGGTTTGTAAAAGTGCAAAAGTGCTAATAAAACTTTAAAAAGTTTCAGGGGCAGAGCAGTAAGATGTAAAATATAACATTTGTGCAAAAGGTTTGGAATAGTTAAAGACAGGTAAAAAAGTATTCGCTGGAGTTGAGGCCCTGTGGCGTCTTAGTATCCAACTCCAGAATGTACCTGGTTTCAAGTTTACGTAGGAGAGCTTCCCGGTTGCCACCCCGTCTGAGGGGTAGGACTGTGTCCACTACAAAGTATCTCAGATGTTCCAGACTATTGCAGTGGGAGTCCTTGAAATGCCTGGCAACCGGGTAGGATGCATCATTGTTGTTAATCGCCCTTATGTGCTGGAGTATCCTCTTATGGACCTGCAGTTTTGTACTACCTACATACTGCAGGCCACACGAAGACTCCAGCACATAAACCGCATACTCAGTTTTACACGTGAGCATCTTGGTGATGGGCGCTGGATCCTTCTTAAAAGGGGTTTTATAAGTAGTTTTACTAGTACCATACTTGCACGCTTTGCAGGAGGTACACCTAATAAACCCCTTCCTGGAATTTAGCCAGGTTTTGGTCGTGGTTATTTCAGGGCTACTTTTAACCAAGGTATCGCACATAGAACGTGCTTTTCTGAAGGTTATGTTGGGAGTTTTAGAAAGTAAATCCCCGATTACCGGATCATTGTGTACCAGTACCCAATTTTTGTTGACAATCCTACGCAAAGACTGGTGCTGTCGATTGTAAGTCATTATCAGTCTGGTAGGTTGATCAGACTGGGCAGAGGTAGAATTAGCAGAATTGGCTTTACTGACCAGTGCATCAGGTCTCGCGATCAGGCCAGTCTTCTTGATTGCATTATCAATCGTGACAGTAGAGTAACCCCTAGCTAGGAATCTGTCTCCACTCTCTTTCTGAGCCTTAATGCAATCATCATCCATGCTACAGATTCGCCTAATTCGCAGCATTTCCCCAAAAGGAATGCTGCGAATGAGGTGTTCTGGATGGTGACTGGTCGCATGGAGCACTGAGTTACCCGCGGTGGGCTTTCTGTGTAACCTAGTCTCCAGTCTCCCATTGTTAACAAACACCTCTACATCCAAGAAACACACAGCTTCCTTGCTCATATGTGCTGTGACTTGTAAGTTAAGACTATTATTGTTGATCTGATCAATGAAATGGAGTGCTTGCTCCTCAGTACCTCTCCAGATCAAGAACAGATCATCAATATATCTGTACCAATGTGGCACATGATTATCCAGAATATCAGCAAATTCCACCTTGAGGACCTGTTCCTCCCACAGTCCCATATGAAGGCAGGCATAGCTGGGGGAGAAACAGGCCCCCATTGCTACCCCTCTAACTTGATGGAATATTTGGTTCTGGAAAAGAAAGAAGTTATTATCCAAACATGTCATAATCATGGTCAATAGCATTTTGTTGTGACGATACAAATGTATAGGTTTGGTACTCAAATAATAGTCTACTGCCTTAATTCCATCCTGATGGTGGATACTAGTGTAGAGGGACGTGACTTCCAAGGTGATTTACACATATTCTGAATCCCATATGACATCACTAATTTTCCTCAAAACATCACTCGTATCCTGAATGAATGATGGTAGTTTTTTGACGTGCTCCAGGAGGAAGTAGTCAATATACCGTGACGTGTTCTCCATTAGACTGTTGCGAGCCGATATTATTGGCCTTCCTGGAGGTTTGCCAGAGTCCTTATGAATTTTAGGGATGAAATAGATGACAGGGATGACGGGGTGCTCATTTTTGAGGAACTTGAACTCGTCAATGCTCAACAAACCGGCGCTTTTCCATGCCAGGAGTTTCGCTTAGAAGTCATTCCATGCGCTTTTAACAGTTCGAATGTCACTCCTCCTATAGCAGTCCCTATCATTCAGATGCTTGAAAGCTTCTGCCAAGTACAATTCACGTGGCCATAACACCACATTTCCGCCTTTATCTTATTGACGAATTATGATGTTGTCATTATTTTGCAGTTTTTTCATCAGCTGGAAATAGCGGCTGTTTAGTTGAGTATATTTATGGTGAACACGCGTTGTTGACACATATAGTTTTTAAATTCCATTGTCACCAGTTCATTAAACAGATCCAAATTATCATGCAACTTTACTGGATAAAACGTGGACTTCGGTTTAAAATGGGTGCGGGCAATCACATTAGTATTAGGCAGATTATAGCTAGAATCTAACTCGATACCAGAATTGTCATTCTGAAGTTGTTGTAAATCTTGTAGAAGCTCAAAATCGCCCGCAGTCAAGAGAGACGGACTTGGAGTTGTAACTACAGATCCAGTAGGCTGGGTTTTGTTCTCAGTACCCTACAGCAGGTGGTACTTTCGCAGTTTCAATTTATGTATGAATTTATACACGTCAATGCGTGTTTGCGCGTAATTGAAATTGTTCTCAGGGCTATATGATAGTCCTAACGCTAGAATCTGCCTCTCCGCTTCACTCAAAGTAATGTTGGATAGGTTGATTACTGTCTGTGAGTCTGGCTGAGTGTTACCATTGCTTGCTTGTGAACTCATTTGCGATTCCATTTTTTGTTGGGAGGTTTTTTGTTGCTCTGCTTGCCGCTGGCGGTTTCATTGGCGTCTTTCCTGGCGCTTTTAGTTGTGTCTTTGATGTTGCTTGCATTTCTTGCACGGGGATGCAGGGTTTGCCGTCTGTCCTGACGGAGGCAATCCACTTCCTGGGCTAGAGAGAGCTTGGTAAACCCCAACCTCATTCCAGAACGAGCTTGTTCGTTATCTGACTCGCTTTCAGGCACAGAGCTCAGATCTGATACTGACGTAGATGATTGCAAAGCAGCACTGGTACCAGCTCGAGGGGTGACGGGATGTACTTGTTTTTGTGAGACTTTCACTGAATCAAATCTTTTAGAGAATGTAAATACTTGACCATTTTGATAGTCTAGTTTGTCCCGTTGGAACTTGTACGCTTTGCGTTTCTTGATCACCTCCTCCTCCCTTTAGAGGCGGGATAACATTTCATCACGAAATTTGCTGATTGTATCGGTAACTTCTATTTTGTTAATTTCATCATTTAATTAATCAATTTTAACTTGTAGTGCAGCGCGGTCACTTTCAGCATATTTGACAAGTATTTTGACCAGCTTGCACGATGATTCTAAATTGCAGTCAGCCCATTCAGCAAGCATATTAGGGTCCGGGTTCTCATAACTATGCGCCAGCATGATACGCAGCCCCCTGGGGATTCTGCCAACCTCCAGATACCTTGATAGGGATCGATGCTCCCACCACTTCGATTGGTCAGCTTTCATTAACTTTTCCAAACGTTTGAACAGATCCCTTACATTGGGATTTCCTGCTTGTGTAGCATTAGTCTGCACAGTAGTCGATGTCTCCCCACCCGGCGAGTCATCAAACATTTCACGCGCTGCCGCTTCTCGACTCCTCAGCGCGTCGTCGGACATGGTGCGTTCTTATGGGCGATTGTGGAATGCAAAACAAACAGCCGGATAAATGCCGATGTTTATCTCACGCACACTCCTTCACCAGACTTGTCAGAGATTCCCTACCTCTGCGAGTTCCCTGGCATCGCTCGGGTCCTTCGACACGGGCGTCGTCACCCTCGTCGTGGGCAGGAAAGTTAACTCTGTCTGGGGCTGCTGCGGCTGATCCTTGCAGGAGTACTAGTCTTTTCCGGTTCACGAAAAACTGCTTCCTGCCGCTCGGCCCAGAATCGAAGGAGGGGTCCGCAATTACAGAGGAAGCAAACTCGGTAAAATTAAATGCAGCACACTTCGTCATATACCATCCATATAGCAGGAACAGACGAATGCGGACCCAGATATTAGTGCATGGTTTTTATTTTAAACGCCCTGCACCACCGCCATGACGCGTTTCGGCTTTCAGGAGGCCTTGAGCACATGACGCGCATGAGGAGTGTCTCCACATATTTAAAGTGCAAGTGCAGTAACATGTGACAAAACACAATACATAGTCATAGACATAGAGGAGTCTGTCTAAGCACATCAATAAAAATCATCGTAATTGACTTTAAATAGGTAAAAGCAAATAACTTATTAAATATTCATTAATTCATAAATATTTAAGAAAAAGCAGTGCAATAAACCGTCATGAATAAAAACCTTCAATAAAAAGTCTCCATTCCACATTGTGGTGCAAATTAAAGGGTGGTATGTGACAACGATAACCTGATAGGAAAATGTACTTAAGCATGTGCGCATTGGTGGTTTGCCATATCATAAATCAGTCACTGCCATCATGTATATCCCTATTTGATCAAGGCATTGCCTTGGGACATCTATTTGCTTTTACATAAAGTGCTGGTGCCAAGCTGTTCAGCCCAAGTGGGCCATAGAGTCTCCCCCTATGCTTTAAGACAAAGTGCAAGTGCTTAAAAAGTGCCACTCTAATAAACATTTATTGGTTTGTAAAAGTGCAAAAGTGCTAATAAAACTTTAAAAAGTTTCAGGGGCAGAGCAGTAAGATGTAAAATATAACATTTGTGCAAAAGGTTTGGAATAGTTAAAGACAGGTAAAAAAGTCTTCGCTTCGCGGTCGCCAGTAGGTAGTTATAGTTAGGATCTAGTTCCATAGGAAGAGCAATTTTTCATTTGTCCAATAACTTTGCCATCGTTTGATGAATCCTCACGAATTGATCAAAACGAATACGCCAGTCACTTCAGCTCCTGTCTTGAAAATTTCGGGGTGATCCGCCAAGCGGGGGCAGAGAAAAAGGAGGGGTCCCAAAATGCTTTTTCTCCAGGTTAATTTCCATAGGACACTTTAGACACAACTACAACCCGAACTGCTGAACGGAATTACACCAAATTTGGAAAAAGGCAGCTCTTGGCCCAGAAAGCACTCTTTTTGTTAAATGGTGTAAATCCATTCAGTAGTTCCTGAGAAATTGAAAGATTTCTCAGATATACAACTGTGGCCACAGTGGATCCACTAACCCTCCCGATCCCATGCCTTAGATCTGATTGGCTGCCAACACTTTAAACCAGGAAGTGTTTGCAGCCATCAAGAAAAAACATTTAAAAAAAAATAAGGGGGCAAGGTAGAAACACCCTGACTCCCTGGGCCTCTTGGGGGGGGGGTCTCACAGGGACACCAAGGGCCCAAAAAGCATTTTTTTATTAAATTTTCATCATGTCATTTGAGATGTCATCAGTGATGTAATCAGTGATGTCACTGACCATGTCATGAGTCATGTAATATGTGAGGTCATAAGAGGTGCATTGCAGGGGCACGAGTTATAGTTAACTCAGGTAACTATAACGGCTGAATTTCTCTGGTTTTTATGAGTAAAATCTGACCTTAACTATAATGTCCCTGTAACCTTTGGTTTTTATAGTGAATATATAGTGCCCAAGTGTAGGTGGAGAGCAGCTCGTGTATAGAGCACCATACAACACCAGTGATACATTGAATTTGCTCACTTCAAATGTCTGCTTTTCTATCAAAGTTTTTAAACATAGTATTAGCACATTGACATCCATGCCGAGAAAGAAAGGGACAAAGACTTTTACCATTTCTACAGCAAAGTATTTAAGTATAAGATTAGCACAATGCCATTCCCGCCTAGCTGTAAAATGACAAAAGCCTGTTACCACTCCAGGCACAGTATTACAGCTTTGGATTGGTAAGAAACCATCCAAGTCAACCTGGAACAGCAGGATTGCTGATAGGTTTCTGGTGGCCACGGCCCCTTTCTCCACCACTCTGCAAATGCGCCTCCTGGCGCACTACTAGTTGGGGGATGAAGTCCCCTTGGCTATTGTGAGTCCTTGGGGGCCTACTACCACTCCTGTTACCTCCAGTAAGTCCCAAACAGTGGGTTTGCTGAGAGGTTTTAGGTGGCCACCCCCCTTTCGCAACCACTCTGCAAAACACACCTCCTGGTGCACTACTGGCTGGGGGAAGAAGTCTACTTTAGTCCTAAGGCCCTCAGGAGGCAAGGGGACGTCAGCCCCCCACCAGCAGTGTGCTGAGAGGTGCATTTGCAGAGTGGTGGAGAAAAGGGGTGTTCGGTCCAACCACCTCTCAGCAATCCAGCTATGTGGGACTTATTGGAGGTAACAGGAGGTCTTGTTAGCCCCTAAGGACGCTCAGCAGTCAAGGGGACTTCATCCCCCAACCAGCAGTGTGCCAGGAGGTGCATTTGCGGAGTAGTGGAGAAAGGGGGTGGACCTCCCACGACTGGCAGTCCGATTTTGTTTTCTTATGGGAGAAGGGTCACGTGGCCCCCCCTGCCCTGCACCAAATTTGGCCCCAGTAACCCCATCCTCTGGGGCCAGGCATTTTTATAATGGTGAGGCGGATCATGGGCTCCCCTCCATTAGCCGATTAAGAGCCCAGGGACCCCATCCCCTGGGGCCCAGCATTTCTATATTTTTTAAATCAAAGGAAGGGGGGCCACATGGCCCCCCTTCTGGGTCGATTTTTGTCCCGGGGACCCCTCACCTGAGTCTGCCCCTTTTTCTATTTAATTATTTTTTAAAAGAAAGGGGGTCGCGTGGCCCCCCTCACGGGATGATTTCGGCCCTGTGGAGCCCATCCACTGGGCCTGGCCTCTAGGCTGGGTGCCCTGGTCCCACCAAGGGCACCCATGGGGACCGCAGGGAGGCCTGAAGGCCCCGGCGCTCCCTGCCGGCTTTCCGCCTCCTGTGGGAGCCGGCATTGCTTTGAGACCCAGGGAGCTGCTAACATGCATCTCTCTGGATCTCAAAGCAATTTGTCTGTTTCCCTGTTCGCTTGACAGTGGCCAGAGAAACAGACATGCTCCACTTTCAGCAAGCAAGAGCATTTTCTGCTCTTGCTTGCTGAAAGCGGAGCAGGTTTTCTATGGCTTGGCAGGAGTGGTGCTCCCACCAAGCCATAGCAAACTGCATTGTCCCGGGGGTGGGCCGGCCCTGGGGGGGGCATGTTGCTCCCCCGCAAATATGTTATTTGAACTTTTAGAGGTAGCATTCCCCAGGGCTGCGGGGAGGCCCATTCTAAGTAATAAAATGTTTATGTGCCCCAGGGAGGTTGCGGTCACCGGGGCAGCAGGATGGAACAAGTAGGACCCCCACCATTTGTATACTACAGGGCCCTGGGGGAGCCGCACAGCTCCCCCGCATATTGTTACTGCCCTGGAGAGGTGCCAATTTCCGGGGCTGCGGGGGAGGGCATAGGGCTGCCCACGCATTGTTTTTTATTAAATAATGTATGTGCTCCTGGGAGGTGGTGGTCCCCGGGGTAGTGCCCCAGGCCAAGCACCCCCTGCATTTATAGTGTTGAGTGCCTGGTCCCCAGGGCTTAAGAAAAGCCTAGGAGGATGGCCCCATGAGCCCCCTCCTTGATGACCCACATACCCTCAGGATTTGGCCCACCCGTGGGCTTTAGACATGCAGACCCCCCTTTACAGCCCCGGGGCAGCCACCTCCCCAGGGCTTTAATGAACATTAATGCGGGGGCTGGAAGGACCCCCCCGTAGCCCCAGGGACCGCCACCTCCCTGGGGAACAAACACAATAATTAAGAGGGTCTGTTTCAGATCCCCAGGCCTGGGGAACACCACCGCCTGGGGCTACATGAAAGAAAGGAGAGCGGCTGTGCCGCTCCCTCCTGGAGCCCTAGATGTCCCTGGGTGCCCACCCCCGGGACATTGCAGTTTCCTGGTGCTTCAGCTAAGCCATAACAAACTCTGCTCTGCTTATTGTAAGCAAGGGCAGAAAATGCTTTTGCTTACTGGAAGTGGAGCAGAATTGCTTTTACACATAGGATGCTGCATGTTAGCAGCTCCCTATGTATAAAATCAATGCCAGCTCACACAGGAGGCGGGGAGCTGGCAGGGACTGCAGGGTCCTTGAGGCTCCCCCTGCGGTCCCCAACATTTAAAAAGTGGGTGCCTTCGGTGCGACCAGGGTAACCAGACTATAGGCCGGGCCCCGGGAAATGGTGTCTCCGGTGCCAAAATCGGCCCGGGAGGGGGGGGCGCACGACCACTCCGTAATAAAAAATATAAAAAAGGGATAGACCCCAGCGGGTGGGGTCCCTAGGGGCAGAAAATGGCCCAGGAGGAAGGCCGCATGGCCCACCTCCCTTTAACTGCAAGAAAAAAAAGAAAAAGAAAAGGCCGTGTCCGGGGATGGGGTCCCTGGGGCCAAAAATAGAAAATGGAAAATGAAAAGGAGGGGTAGTGGGCCCCCAAAGACCCTCAATAGCCAAGGGGACTTCATCACCCTACTAGTAGGGTGCCAGGAGGTGCATTTGCAGAGTGGTGGAGAATGGGTGGCGTGGCCTCCGACAATCTCTCAGCCATCCTGCTGTGTGGGACTTACTGGAGGTAACAGGAGGGATAGTTGGCCCCCAAGAAAGCAGCAAACAAGTTTGTGTGCCAAACAATTTCTGATGGAGCATGGAGGCACTCTAGGGCCTCATTCCTGGGCATACAAGTGGACTCCCACTTCATTAGAGGAGTAGAAGACATTTTTGGGCCTTACACTCAAAATGGGGGAAGTGTATAAATCAACCTTGCTGTCCTACTAGTCTAATTGCACGGTTTGGGTAACCCTCATCTTCTCACCGTACATGAGCAAAGATTGTTTTTTGCTATTGCAGCACATACTATATTTCAATACAATTATGCTGCATTGACCTGGCACCATCCAGACTGACCATCCAGACGACAGGTTGTTTGAAATCCATCCTGTTTTGGAACATTTGTCTGCCAGTTTTCCAGAGATTTATACTCCTGGAAAGAATATAGCCATCGATGAGTCATTGATCCTGTACAAAGGGCGGCTGCTATTGAGGCAGTACATTGTGAACAAAAGAGCTCACTATGGCATCAAGCTGTACATGCTGTGTAAGAGCTCTACTGGCTATGACTCCACTCTGAACCCTGTAGGTTGCCCTCCCATGCTAGGAGTCACAGGGAAGATTGTATGGGAGCTTTTCCAGCCTCTCCTCCATAATGGTTATAATGTTTATGTGGACAATTTGTATACAGGACTAGAGCTGTTCAGTGAGCTGTACAAAGCTGGCACTGTGGCCTGCAGTATAGTTTGTTGTTGCTGTAAAGGATTTCTACAGGAGCTTGTTTGTAAGAAGCTCCAGAAACCCCAGAGCACTGTGTTGCATTCCAGCAAACTACTCGCAGTCAATTTCTCGATAGGCATTATGTGTATGTGCTCACTACAGTTCATGATGAGAGCACTTCTCCCGTCACGGTTTGGGGTCAAATCTCTGAAGTTCATGAGCCCACCAGTATACTTAATTACAACTTACACCAGTATACTTAATTACAACAGGTTCTTCAGCCATACAGTGTGAGTCATAAACTTGCTTTTAGTACAAGAAACTGTTTCCACACCTGATCGAGATGGCAGCATACAATGGTTATGTTGTTATCGTGAGACAACCTCAGGAAGACTCATGTCTTTCATTGACTTTCTGTTGTCTGTCATTAAAAGTCTCACTGCTACAGAAGCAGCAGCCTCCAGTTCATATGCTCTGGAGGACGTGACAAGGCTGAAGGAGTGACACTTTGCTAATCGCATTCCTGCAACACCTAATCAGACTCGACCATGTTGTTGTTGTAAGCATGGAAAGAGGCAGAATAGACTTATTTATTGTCCCCAGTGCCCATCTCACCCAGACCTGTGTTTTCCTGATTGCTTTACATTGTACCATAAAAAAGTAAGCTATTGGTAAATTGACTAAGGTGGATCTGCCCCTACGTAAACCTTTTAAAGGCTGTGCATGGAAACCTCCCTTCCATAGTCCAGTTCTTTACTGAGCTAGCAGCTCTAGACTTTTTTTGCCTCTGCTTGAAGAAATCATGGAGTTGCTTATAGCCTGCTCAACACCTTTATCCGCTGTCAGAACGTGGTTGGTGTTCTGTTCACCTATTAATAAGTGCATTATAGTCCCCAGACTGCATTTAATACTGGATGGAACATAAACCATGTTGTCATGAAATACCCTGTGTGGCAAAACTTTGCCTAGATTGTGAAATGCTTTTTAGGGAACTTATGTATACATATGCACAAGGACCACCCTGATTGCCCACGAGAACCAGAGTAAGTGTAATAAGTCAAAGGAATGTCCTGTGTACTTATTCACCAAAACTTCTACTTGCTTTGAAAGTGTGCAAACTCACTTGTAACTTGTATCAACTTGTACCAACAAATTCCCCAATATGATTCAGATTGGAGTGGGAATAGCAAATGTCACCCCTTTAGTGTCCAACATCTTCTCCTAATAGGTTTAGATTGGAGTGGGAATAGTAAATGATCTTCCTTTAGCATCCAACACTTTCACCAATTTGGTTTACACTGGAGTGAGAATAGTAAATGTCAACCCTTTAGTGTGCAACACCTTCCTTGAATTGGTTTAGATTGGAGTGGGAATAGAATCGCAACCCCTTTAGTGTCCAGGGGCAGTATTACACAAAGAGCCCCAGGTCACAACAGGCATTTGCACCCGCACATAAAGCACGAGCTCTATCTTCAGGGGGCATTCCCTTATTTGCATCGGGGTGTGCCCCATGCAAATGACAGAATCCCTTTGCCTCTGTGCCTACGTGCATTATAGACACGAGTGCAGAGGTAAAGAAGCTCTCAGGAGGCGCACTAACAGTTCACCACCTAAAAGGTGGCGCACTGTCAGTGAGCCCCTGAGAGCAGCCCTCTGGAGGGGGAAAGGGGTTACTATGGACCCCCAGACATCCCCTTGCAGGCAGGTGCAGTTACTGACTGCACCTGCCTGTAAGGGGATCTGTAATTCCCTTTAAAATTGCAGGCGGGTTTCTGCCTGCAATGTGAAAACACAGAGCGGCTTCAAAGAAACCTCTCAGTTTTTCACATTAATGTGCTGTCCCCTGGGCAGCTCGAGTTCACGGCTGCCCTGAGGGCAGCGCATTCATCATAATACAAAGTATACTCCATTGCGCTTGGCAGACCTTTTAAAAGGTGTGCCTAGGGCAATGAAGAGAAAATGTGCCACATGTATAATGCGGCCCCATATGTTTTATTAATATATATTAAATAATTGTATTTATTTCATTCTATTATTTAATTAACTCTTTACAAATTTTTTGTATTTTTTATAGCATTGTTTGATATGTTTTACATGTGTAGTAATTTGTAACATTTAGTCAATTTTTACAATTCTTCCCATTCATTTCTATAGGGCGATAGTCTTTTTTTAGTTTAATTTGACGGCATTTATTTATGCCAATGCCTTCTATTTTGTGATCTATTATGTGTTATTTAAAGTCTACTTTCCTGGAACCAGGTTGCCGTAAGGTGCTGCTATCCATCGTAACAGGAAAGTCTTTTCATAGGGGTTTTTTAAGGGTTTTGAGGGCACAGTGATTTGGGATGGAACTTTAAACGTTAGTTATAGTGTTGTTTGTTGGTTTTTAGATCTATTGCTGTTACTAATTTACAATTAATTTGTCATGTGTGTTATTTACACTGTATTAATAATGTATTACTGTGTTAAGTTGTGTGGAGTTGGTTATATTTTGATGATTACCTGTTATGTATATGTATTTTGGGGAATATAATGTATTTTACAAGTGGGTTTTGTCAATTTCTTTTACAGGCTTTTGTCAATGAATGTGCTCTATCTTTTTTGCCTCTGCTTGAAGAAATCATGGAGTTGCTTATAGCCTGCTCAACACCTTTATCCGCTGTCAGAACGTGGTTGGTGTTCTGTTCACCTATTAATAAGTGCATTATAGTCCCCAGACTGCATTTAATACTGGATGGAACATAAACCATGTTGTCATGAAATACCCTGTGTGGCAAAACTTTGCCTAGATTGTGAAATGCTTTTAGGGAACTTATGTATACATATGCACAAGGACCACCCTGATTGCCCACGAGAACCAGAGTAAGTGTAATAAGTCAAAGGAATGTCCTGTGTACTTATTCACCAAAACTTCTACTTGCTTTGAAAGTGTGCAGACTCACTTGTAACTTGTATCAACTTGTACCAACAAATTCCCCAATATGATTCAGATTGGAGTGGGAATAGCAAATGTCACCCCTTTAGTGTCCAACATCTTCTCCTAATAGGTTTAGATTGGAGTGGGAATAGTAAATGATCTTCCTTTAGCATCCAACACTTTCACCAATTTGGTTTACACTGGAGTGAGAATAGTAAATGTCAACCCTTTAGTGTGCAACACCTTCCTTGAATTGGTTTAGATTGGAGTGGGAATAGAATCGCAACCCCTTTAGTGTCCAGGGGCAGTATTACACAAAGAGCCCCAGGTCACAACAGGCATTTGCACCCGCACATAAAGCACGAGCTCTATCTTCAGGGGGCATTCCCTTATTTGCATCGGGGTGTGCCCCATGCAAATGACGGAATCCCTTTGCCTCTGCGCCTACGTGCATTATAGACACGAGTGCAGAGGTAAAGAAGCTCTCAGGAGGCGCACTAACAGTGCACCACCTAAAAGGTGGCGCACTGTCAGTGAGCCCCTGAGAGCAGCCCTCTGGAGGGGGAAAGGGGTTACTATGGACCCCCAGACATCCCCTTGCAGGCAGGTGCAGTTACTGACTGCACCTGCCTGTAAGGGGATCTGTAATTCCCTTTAAAATTGCAGGCGGGTTTCTGCCTGCAATGTGAAAACACAGAGCGGCTTCAAAGAAACCTCTCAGTTTTTCACATTAATGTGCTGTCCCCTGGGCAGCTCGAGTTCACGGCTGCCCTGAGGGCAGCGCATTCGTCATAATACAAAGTATACTCCATTGCGCTTGGCAGACCTTTTAAAAGGTGTGCCTAGGGCAATGAAGGAAAATGTGCCACATGTATAATGCGGCCCCATATGTTTTATTAGTATATATTAAATAATTGTATTTATTTCATTCTATTATTTAATTAACTCTTTACAAATTTTTTGTATTTTTTATAGCATTGTTTGATATGTTTTACCTGTGTAGTAATTTGTAACATTTAGTCAATTCTTTTTTACAATTCTTCCCATTCATTTCTATAGGGCGATAGTCTTTTTTTAGTTTAATTTGATGGCATTTATTTATGCCAATGCCTTCTATCTTGTGATCTATTATGTGTTATTTAAAGTCTACTTTCCTGGAACCAGGTTGCCGTAAGGTGCTGCTATCCATCGTAACAGGAAAGTCTTTTCATAGGGGTTTTTTAAGGGTTTTGAGGGCACAGTGATTTGGGATGGAATTTTAAACGTTAGTTATAGTGTTGTTTGTTGGTTTTTAGATCTATTGCTGTTACTAATTTACAATCAATTTGTCATGTGTGTTATTTACACTGTATTAATAATGTATTACTGTGTTAAGTTGTGTGGAGTTGGTTATATTTTGATGATTACCTGTTATGTATATGTATTTTGGGGAATATAATGTATTTTACAAGTGGGTTTTGTCAATTTCTTTTACAGGCTTTTGTCAATGAATGTGCTCTATGTGCATCTGGAGTTGTCATTTAAAAAAAAAATGGAAATCTGTTTGGTTTAAAATATATACAATGGCTTTTACTTTGATTTCCTTTTTTACAGGTTTCCTGGAGTGGTTCTTTCTTTTAAAACACTTTTTGGGGATTTTCATGGGACCTTGATACTGTAGATTGCTTTTAAGGATTTAAATTGAAATCGTTATATTTTTGCATCTTTTTGGAGGATTTTTAGATTTATCTTTTTTGTCGTGGATTACAACCTTTTGTTACATGGAGTCAGAGAAAGAATTGCAGCTACCAAACAGTAAGTTTTCATGCTTTCATTTATTTTCGGTGGGAAATGTGATATTATTTTGTTTACATTAAAAATATGTGATTGTTATGTGGAACTGTTTGGATTATGTGTTGTTATTATTTTACGTGATGAATTGAAGTCTATTTTATCTATTTTGGTTGGTGATAGTTACATTTTTTTAAAAATTCATATATCATTTTAATATATCAGTCCTTAATAATATTGTCATTTTAAAAATTTGTTCGACTGATCTAATAAAATAATATATTTATCATTTAAAAAATAGATTTGATATGTTGGTTTACAGTTTGTTTTACTTTTTGAGGACTTGGGTAGGTTGAGATTTATTTTATAGTATGCTTTTGAATATCATTTCAAAGTAATGTAGTCCTTTGTTATTCATGAAGAATGTAAATTTAAATTGTAACACGTCAATAATTCTTTTGGTTTGTTTGTTTAGTTTAGGGCCAATTTGACTAGCAGATTGTTCCATTCTAAGTTCTTGGTAGCTTTGCTCTTTTTGTAATGCTTCTATACATTTGCATAGTGTAGGTTGAGTTCTGGCTAGTGTGTCACATCCTTCCATTGTGTTGTTTGTTTTGGCTTGCTGTGCCAATGTGCTGTCATAGACATTCCTCCCCGGTATTTGGATTTTGGGTTGTCAATTGTGTCCAGAGCGATGCAGTCTGCCAACCCAAGTGTCTTCATAATAGTCCATTAGATGATCAAGTTTGTCTTAATTTTGTTGGTAGAAAGGGCTTTTTATTAGTAGATTGTAGTGGTTGGCTACCTCAGTGACAGGGACATAACTTACTGCTGTCATTTTTTTAATTTCAAAGACAAATTGGTGGTTTGTGGAATATTGTAAGCATAGTGCAGTTTTTGGAGATGTCTCCATATACTTTGATCGACATCATGGCAACAGCATTGTATAGCTGTGTGTGGGTATATTTTTAGAATTGTTTGAATCATAGCTTGTTCAAAGTCTATGATTTTTTTGTGAGTAGTTGGTATTTAATGCATGTTTTATATGGTTTAAGAACTAATAATAAGTGCTGATTTGTTTATTTGGTAGTAGGGCAGATATAAAAGGGATATCTTTTTTTAATATTCACCTTGTATGGTTTATATCTGAGTAAATGGTTTGGGACACATTTTAAAGGTCCTATCCATCATCCAGGTTTGACATTGGCTATGTTTCATTAAGTTGATTGCTGTAGATAATATTTGAATTCATTCTCATTTTTAGGTTTTCATGTATAAGGAAAGGTTCCTCACTATGTGTTATTGTTAAATGTTCAGGTATATCCATGTCTTGGTATCTTCTAGGGGCAGGTGGGGTATCTTTGGTGGCTTTTTAGTTCATGCAATCAATCATTTTAATGAGGGGATAGGTGGTAGTTGCCCTCTTATGTGTTCGGGGACTCTTACTAAAATATCCTTCAAGATATTGCTTGTGGGTCCTTGGGAGCTAGTGCTTGCCTCTCTTATATCTTTCAGTTTGTCCCTTACTTCTATTTCTGTCACATCTGGGGTGTGGTTGTGCTCTCTTACATGCATTACAACATTATCTTATGTAGTTGACCTCCCAAAGCATGCATTAGAATAATATTTAGGGCATTACAACTTTATAGTTTCTGATGATGTACTTTCTTGGTTGCAAGTGTTGCCCATGTGGTTTAGTAACTGCTTTCCTTTTTGTGAAGTGATACATTTGATGTCATTGTATATGTAAATATTGAAATAGTATACATGTATAATATCTTAAAACCTTTGCATGTTTATCATTAACATGTTTAAAAATGCATCTTGTTCTATTTTGTATACATACATGTCTGTTCTGGTGATGTGTTTCACCCAATATTGCAGTTTTTCCCTTGGAGGCGTTTTAATGTTCAGCAGGTTACTTCTGTTGACTGACAAGTAAAAATTTAAGTTACATTTTAAATGGTACAGTGTTGATAGTTTGTAGAGGCTGAGGTCATTAGCATTTGTTTGTTTTCTATTCAGGTATGTTTATTATTAGTTATTTATTAACCCCTTAACTGCTAGGCCTCCCCCCCCCCCCAGTCCGTAGCCCTTTTTTGGCTATTTTAGGAAGGTTGGGCTAAGCGCTCTATAACTGTTTTCCAGATAAAGTATCCAAGCCAAATTTGCGTCCTTTTTTCCAACATTCTGTGTATTCTAAAGGTGTGCAGGGTTTGTGGATTCCCCTGGAGGGGACCGAGAAAATAGGTGAAATATAGCAAAATGTTGAGGTTTTGAAAAAATTAGGGAAAGAGTGCTCCAGATAAAAATGGCATCCATGAACGGTTTACTCTACTAAAGTCACCATCTTCCCAACTTTCAGGAACATGCAGAGCTGAATCAGAAACCAAATTTTGTATTACAGTTTTGGCATTTTTCTAAGAGGTAGTCTATTTTCCCTAGTTTTTGTGCTCCCAACCTACTTCCAGTTTGTGGTGAAAACTAGTGTAAAACCCATGGATGATCCAGAAAAGCTATAGTTTTCTGAAAAGGAGAAAGGAATTCCGAATTCAGCAAGGGGTCCTATGTGTAGATCCCTTGAGGTTTTCCCAAGGAGAATAACTGTTGAATTAAAGAAATATTGAAAATGAGTAGGAAAAAATGGGCATTTGTGACAACATTTTCATCTGGAACTTTTTGTCATGATGGTAGATTTACAAAAGCAGTATTCCATTATGTCCACAAGACCGGGGATATACAGGATTTGTAGTCTGTCTAAGAATCCAAGGAACCCAGAGCCAACAACTGAGCTGCACCATGCAATGGTTTTGCATTGAGTACCAAGTATAGACCAATTCATAAAGCAAAATAGGCAGAGTGAAAAATGTGTATGTAGGAAACCTATGTATTTCTGAAATGGAAACAAGATATGGAGTTTAGGAGCAGTAGTTATTTGTACATCTCCAAACTTGTGGGATACTGTATTAGCGTATGATTTAAAGGGTATTTTTCTAAATAACATGTTTTTTATACACACCCTTACATTTGAAAGGCACAGATGCAGCAAAATTCACTTGGGAATAATACATGTTCTACTATTCTATGCTCCCACAATTCTCCCAATAAAAATGGCACCTCACTTGTGTGGGTAGGCTTAGTGCCCGTGACAGGAAATGGCCCAAAACGCAACATCGACGATTTTGTACCCTACTTCAGCCGGCACCTAGGGAAACTTAGCCAACTTGTACATTTTTGAAAACTAGACACCTAGTGGTAATGAGGGTGGGTCGACTTGCATGGCTCTATTATGTTTTTTTTACCCAGAATCCCTTGCAAACCTCAAACTTTGACTAATAAACATATTTTCCTCACATTTCTGTGATGGAAACTTCTTGAATCTACGGGGAGCCACAAGCTTCCATCCACCCGGCATTTACCCAAGTCTCCCAATAAAAATGGTACCTCACTTATGTGGGTAGCCCTAGTGCCCGCAACAGGAAATTGCCCAAAACACAACATGAACGCATTGCATTTTGCCACCGAAAACTGACTTTTTTGTTCCAATGTGGCTAGCTCTAGATTTTGGACCCTAGCTCAGCCAGCACCTAGGGATACCTAGCAAACCTATACATTTTTGAAACCTAGAAACATAGGGGTATCCAGGTGGACTGAATTGCGTGGCTCTCACCACAATTTGTACCCAGAATCCCTTGCAAACCTCAAATTTTGCCTAAAAAAACACATTTTCCTTACATTTCTGCGATGGAAAGTCCTTGAATCTGTGGGGAGCAAAAAACGTCCATCCTCCTGGCATTCCCCCAAGTCCCCCGATAAAAATGGTACCTCACTTCTATGGGTAGGCCTAGTGCCTGGGACAGAGAAGAGCCCAAACTCTATTTTGAAGACACCAAAATTATCACAAAATGACCTGTTTTTGCAAGGGTGGCGTGTCTGTTTTTGGTCCCAGGCTCGGCAGCCATCGAGGAAAACCTACCAAACCCAGACATTTCTGAAAACTAGACACCCGGGGGAGCCCAGGGAGTTTTGGATTACATGGATTTCCCAAAGTTTTCTTACCCAGAATCCCCTGCACACCTCAAATGTAGCTAAAAAGTCACATTTTCTTCACATTTCTGGGTAGGAAAGTTGCGGGATCACCGGGTCCCCGCAACGTTAAAACTTTGAAAAAGGCACCGTAATGGGACCACACAACAAGGTTCCTGCACGACATGAACTCGGAAGTCCATGCCGTGCAGGAACTGGTGGGCATGCACATAGGGGGCACATGTTATGCCCCCCTGTGTGCATCCACATGTGGAGGAGGCACAGGGGGTGCCTCTAGGGCCTCCTTGGTTTCCTCTCCGCCATGGTGCACAATGAGGAGGAACCTCCATGACACTACCAGCGGAGAGGAAACTCGTAATATGCTTGGCGGTCCCACCAAGCATATTGCTGCCTCTGATCGCCACAACACCGCCAGGGCACCGCCGTTCCCTGGCAGTTTCGCCAGTCCAAGGGTAGCCTGATCACCGAATTCGTAACGGGGCGGTCAGACCGCCGGTGCAGAGGTGCCTGGACCGCCAATGCCACACCCTAACGAGTCTGGCAGTCCTCACGCAGCCAGACTCATAATATCCACTTCAACATAAAACATTTTACATAACATATTACAAAGACAATAAAAATGACATATTCTCACATTTTCTTATGTAGTATGAAATTGAGTAAAACATTAAAAAAAACGTTATATTCATAGTTATATTTCAAATTATGAACGTGCTATTTTAATTACTATAAATATTTTTAAAAAATCATTTATTAATATTCATGAACTTAATTATTTTAAAAAAAACACAAAATATAACAATAATAAATTGAGCAAAAATGTCATATTTTTTAACATTTATAAAACATACCTTTTAGAAATAATCTTTCTTAATTTTTGTTAGAAGTTACGCAATTTTTTACGCGTTTGGAGGTTCGACCGCTGTGCTGCCATGGCGGCGGGCCCTAGAAGCCCGCTGCGGCGTCGTCCTCCTACCTGCCGTATTACTATATTCCCGGTGGCGCGGCGGCGAAGTTCCTGATGGTGGCATCTATTTTTTATATATATGCTGATGCAGGTGTGTATTCTTTGACTGCAGTGTATACACATGCATGACATGTGAAAAAATACCTACTGCCACTACTTTCACATTGCTATAGTCTGGACCATATGTGCCCAGTCCAGTCAATGGGTAAATACTGCAAAACGGACTTACCTGAATTTCGGCACCAACAGGGTTGTTTTTGTCGGGGTGAAGATGCTGCTGTGAAGAGCAACCCTGGAGGAAGTTATCCACGTTGGTGACTGAAGGCGGGAAACAGAAATGGGTGAGTATGCACCTCAAATCCTTCAATTCTGCTGACTCGAAGCAGGCGGCCTCACCACCACGGTCGGCTCTTCGGAAAGCAAACTCGTAATTTGGACGGTTGTGAACTGTACTGCCCTATCACAGCTGCTTTTCCCCGACTGCCACCATGGCAGTCGGTGAATGGCTGGCAGTGTCAACGGTGCTCCCGCAGTCTTTCGTTTAGCAAACCGCCAAACTCATAATAAAGCGGGCGGCCCACCTAGGAGGTAGCAGTGTATCCAAAGCCACCACAACAGCGGTCTTTGGACTGCCAAACTCGTAATCAGGCCCTAAATCTAAAAACTACTTTCTAAAATCTAAAGCTTATAACAATAATACCAAATCGATAAAATCCTCAACACGCATATTCTAAAATATTACTATTTAAGTCAATTCTGAATAAAATTCATAATGCAAAATAAATGTTGAGTAACATAGGGGTCTCTTATCATCCCTTCCATATTATAGTAATTCGCCAAATTTGCTGGTTGAGGCTTCTGGATTATTTAGCAATGTTTTTTAAGAATTTATTATTTTGTTTCTGCAATCTGTAAGTTGCAAAATGATGCTCTCTTTTGGCACTCTTATTAATTGTGGTGGATGGCCTTCCTGTTCGCAAATGATGTTGTGATGAATGTTTTGGGGCCGCAGTTGATCTGCTACCTTGTGGTTGGCCATGTTGAGTAGCAGACGGTGCTCCTCGTGACGTAGAAGAATGTGGTGCCATCTGTTCTGCTTTTTTGCCCCATAGATCTCCCAAAGTCTTGAAGCCTCTTGCAATTGCTTCTAGTCTTTGAAATGCTGCCCTCCTGATTTCCAATTTTTTTTTTTTTGTGCTGCTCATTCATGTTATCTACATGAAAATTATAAAAATTGTTTAAAAAAAATGTGTTTAAATATTTGTATTAATTAGTTAAATATATGGTTCTTTTTAAAGGAAGGACACAAACGTACTTTGATCTGGGAAATTTCAAACCAAATTTGTCTATTTGACAGACTGCGTCACATACATGAATGACTTGCACATTGGTTGACTGACACTCACTAGGCCTGCAATAGAAAAACAGATTCTTATATTTTAAGAGATTGCTATGCTGACTCACTTTGTTGTATTAATACTACATTGTGACACAGTAGGTCCTACATAAATTTTTAACATTAAGGATGTGCTTGCAAACAACAAAACAATTCTTTAAGGTTACCTTTGTGATCTGCACATGCCTGAAATCAATGCTGATATTACTGTCAACTTAGAAACAATTCCACTATGTTATAACTGTCACCAATAATGTAAATAAAACAATGTAATAGTTCTTGCCTGAGTCTGAATATTCAGAATATTATTTTTTCAATTTAAAGGTACACAAATGTAAATATACATTTACATGTAATGGAAGTACATTCCGGTGACAACTGGATACATCTCCAACACAGAATGTGTTGCACAGTAATTCTGCTTATGTTACACACTTTGCATGTGTATTACAATAAACAACACACATACCATGATTTATATTCATGACATAAACATTAATAACCAGAGATCTGAACCTTAGAAAAAATAGACAAGGCTTACAACAATGCATACACACTGGCACTATGTTGCATGTGTGTAAGTGCTGACACATGCTCAGAAATACGTTTACATCTGGCTACATTTACATATTACAATATTTGAACATATGTTAGTGTTGTACTCTTTAGCTCTGTTCTCTCACTAGGACAAGCCTTTTACGGAGATACACAACATTGTTGAATCTTTCAACAAAGTATGTATCCTATAAGAGTGAACCATAAGACATTAATTGGTACCATTTATTAACACACATTAGAAATAAATGATTTGAATTACACCTATGTGTGCACTCCAATAAAACTCTCATATATTGATTTTGAAATCCAACAAATAATCACAACATTTTCATTATGAAGATTGACACAATCTCAACTAGGTAACTGAGAAAATATATTGCCTATATTTTGTGATGTCGGACCACTTCATAGCCCATATAGAACATATATATTGTGACGTTCATAAACTTTTTGGTAGTGCAGAAGGAATCCAACTACACTAAGTATGCATCTTCTTGAATAATTGTAAAAAAAAAATTATTTCCATATATACTGGTACAGAAAAGTCCACCGCATGGTGTTGGACATGGACACCTACCCTAAGTTCCCCTATTGCAACAATATCTGGATCATTGTTACCACTTTTTGGTCATATGCAGGCACGGATCATGCATACAGGCAATGGCCTAGGCCTGTCTCATGGATTGCTGTATTGTTATACTGGCAGGGTCACAAAAAGCTCATAATGGTAAAGAGATACTGCTCTTACCAACAGTTAAGCAGCTTGAGTGTGGTGAAGGCATTATACCATAATTTAAATAGTGATGAGTAGTGTCAACAAACATTTCCCTGTGTCACTGGAGTGCAGCCTACATATATGTTTGTATGTAGCACTGTACAGCGGACGTGTGCCTGCGAATGCGTGAAGTGCTGCATGAAGTCCCTGGATGTGGTTCAGTACATTTAGGACTGTGGTTTACATATTGGAAACTCAGGACCTTGAAAAAGCATGTGGAGGTAGAAGAGCCATCAAAGACAGATTTAGGGATTATCTGTATTTCTGAAAGCTGGGTGAGACACACACTGGAGGAAGGGAGAACCAGAATCCTCTATACACTTGAAAGAGCTGCTTGATTCCGGAAAGGAAACTGGTTAGTGGGACCTGGCCACATGACCAGTAAGAGTATGGGGCTGATAAGCAAAACACTGCAGAGACACTGACTCATAGCGAGCAGGGCTGGGGTATTTGAAACCTTTTGTTAGGCATGCATCAGTGTTGCTGACATTAGCATGTTATCCTCTACTCACTTTCATGACCTGTGTTGTGGGGATATCAAGCTTGTAGATGCTTCTACTGTGACAGACTGCTTCCTGGACAAAGAACAGTGCAGAGGAATGACCACTTTAAAAAAGTCAGCTCCCACAGCCCAAACCTTTGATATTAATACACTAAATGGCATATGTTTCTGGAAATAGATTATAAAAAGGGAAGGTTGAGTGTACCTAATTGTCAAAAAGTAAAACAGTCAAACCATGGGTGTACCTCAGCATGGCAAATCTCAGCATGACGTCTTCCTGTTGTCACCAGGGCTGGGACCCATGGTTTGCTAGTCTCACTGCTGGGTGATGGAACATCACCAGGGAGAATCAAGACCACTTGCCCTGGAGCATTAAGCACCATCATGTGCTGGTCTGCCAAGATCAGAGGACAATGTTAGGAGGAGAGTGCCTGGAAGTAGGTAGGGCCAGAGGGAATCCTGTAGAGTCGACCTTATCAACAAAATGTGAAATTCATGGTCCAGTCAGGACTGCCACACTGAATAGTCCATCTTTCCATGTGCCAATTAAATGTACTTTAATATGATTACTGGAACAGAATAATTTCACACGTAGAGGTTATACAAACAGTAACACGTAATTCACATTGGTGAAAATAATCCTCACATTTATACATGCATAATGATAGTACTGAGGAGGCAAACTGATTTTTTTTCTTAGAAAGACAATTAAAATTAACAACTAATAGTCACCAGCAGCAGGATCTTAGAATGAGGCAATTTCTGAGGCATCACAATGAGGGAGCCATCTAAAACATAAGTAGCAGTCCATCAACATCATTACTTTGATAAATGACTTAAAACAAAATCAATATAGTTTATGTTTAACTTTCAACAGTACACTACTGTAAAGTAAAAATGACCATTAATCAAACAACATTCTCACGTGCCTTCACAATTACAAGCACAAAGAAACAATAATAGCTGCGGTGCGCGAACAACCTCATGTTCTCTTCGAGGTCATCAAAGTCCGCCTATACCAAGACCTGTCAACCATCACCCTCCAGAGGCGATGGGCAATGAAGCCAGTAATGGAATTTTTGAGGGACAAAGGAGTACGGTACAAGTGGGGCCACCCATTCCGCCTGATCTTCGAGTGGCAGGGCAAGACTCGGGTGGTACGCACGCCCCCGGAGGCAGCAGACATCCTGGGCATAGAGCTCGGTTGGGAAACTCACCTCAGCGGTCAAGCACACAGCTATCATCCCAAGGCTCGCAACGAAGACGACATTCAAGACATCGCCCGCAACAGCAAATAAGTAGGCCAACAAAAACTGAAAGTATCAAGGAGCGCTCTGCCCTGTAGCAGCAACTCACGGAGCAGCACTAATCCCCAGAATGAGAGACCGACTGATGGCACCTCGTGCGGCCTTTGAATTCCATAGAAGGGGGCAGGCCAGATCCCCATGGGACACGCACACATCTACGCCACTGCTGACCGGTTGCGGCGGGGGCTGCAGACTCCCTTACTTCTCTCCAAATGCTGATACGGACGACAAACGACATGGTCCCTCACTACAGAACTGCAAGTTGTGCACCAGTTGGTGCCTTTGTTTTATTAACTGTTTATGTTATGATGTTAATTACATGTACTCATGCTCAGTGCTCAACTATGCTGTCACACTCCATATATTGGTCGTGGCGTAGGGCTTTAGGTGGCTGTGCAAGGGACTTAACTAGCAGTGTCACTCCTCCAGGGAAATGGTGCGTATAGTTAGCCTAAATGTGAGGGGCCTAAACTCCCCAGCCAAAAGAATAGCACTCCTCGCCCAGCTTAGGGCGGCCCAAGGCGATATATGTTTCCTACAAGAGACCCATCTCCTGAAAAAAGACTGTAACAGAATGCGCTCCAGATGGTTCGACCGTCAATTTTGGTCCTCCGGTCAAGGGAAAAAAGCGGGAGTTGCAATCCTGGTGGCTACACATTTCCAAGGGAAAATTACTAATGTACAATCCGAAATTGCAGGACGTTTGCTGTCCCTGAGGGTGTCCCTCACCCACCATACACTCACGATAGCCTCCATCTATGCACCCAACGAACGACAAGAGCACTTTATACGCCAGGCGCTAGGCACTGTACTCACATCCCCAGACTCCACTCTTGTAATAGGGAGCAATTTTAATCTGGTACTGGATGCCTCTATGGATATAACTCCCCTACGCTCAGGGAATACAGGGATGTTCACCCCGCAGGGAACGCGTTGGTTCGTAGAGGCTGGGCTGGCTGACGTTTGGCAGACACTAAATCCGACCACGCGGTCTTATTCCTTTTTTTCAACCGCTCACCAATCTTATGCTAGAATTGACTATTTTCTTATTTCTGCTCCACTGCGCCCGAGAGTAACACAGGCCACCATTGAAGTGGCATCCCTATCCGACCATGCCCCCATTCACCTGGACCTACCCCTCCCGACCATACCCGGGAGTAGTAAATCGTGGCGTCTCAATCCTAATATGCTATCCTATGACGCAGCGATGAAAGAAGTGGGAAAGGCCATAGTAGACTATCTCTTGCCAGACTAGAGGGTACAGTTAAAACGCTGGAGGAAGCCCACCAATGCGTAGGCTCACATAAAATTAGGCGTCAAATGAATGTAGCGCGAAAACAGCTTAGAGCGCTGGACATGGATGCCGCGGCATATGCGTTACTATGAACACGACAGAAGTATTATGCGGGGGAAAACAAAGCTGAGAAGCTGTTGGCACACAGGTTGCGATCGTAGGTACACTCTAGGCGCGTGCAGGGCCTCATAGATGGTAACAAGCAACACATCACAAAGGATGAGGACATGGTGGCAGAGTTTGATCGCTTTTATGCACAACTCTATAAGGCAGAGGGGACATCTCCGGAAGATTGTATTCCCTACATCGTGCAGGCACCAATAACAAAGCTGCAGGCCCCCCACATAACGCTCCTGGAGAAAGACATAACTGAGTGGGAAGTGCTGGATGCGATATGGAGAATCCAATTGGAAAAAGCGCCAGGGCAGGATGGGTTCATAGCAGCCTTTTACAAACAATATGCCTCACTCCTGTCCCCAATACTTGCTCGGCTGTACAACTCGTTCAGGTAGACTGAGGAGCTTACGAATCAATGCGCACAGCGATAATAACAGTGTTGCCAAAACCGGGGAAAGATCCTTAATATTGCACGTCCTACCGTCACATATCCCTCTTAAATGTGGATGCCAAGATATTCACAGGGATACTAGCGGGCAGACTGGGTGGGCATATGCCGGGGCTGATTGAGCCTGATCAATACGGCTTCATACCGGGCCGCACTTGTGGGGATAACACCAAAAGCCTTTTTCACCTAATTGGATAAGATCCGGCGTTCCCAAATACTGACCTTGTTTCTGTCAATAGACGCCGAAAAGGCCTGTGACCGCGTCCATTGGCCATTCTTGCAAACAGTGCTGGAGACAGTGGGCTTCGGTTCTAGATTCTGGCGGTGGATCTGGACTGGATATGCAGAACCGAAAGCGCTGGACAAGGTAAACAACCCGCAGTCCCCGACCTTTTCAAACTCGAGGGGGACCCGCTAGGGCTGTCCGCTCTCACCACTCCTGTTTGCGCTCTACATGGAGCCGTTGGCGGAACGTATCCAACACCATCCACAGATAGAGGGAGTCTGGATGGGAGGCCAATTTCATAAAATAGCTCTATACGCTGATGATGTGCTGCTGGCCATTACAAATCTGCGTCAATCACTGCCTCCTCTCCTTGAGGAACTCGCAGCATTTGGTGAGGTCTCGGGCTTTAAAGTGAATACAACCAAGACCCAAGCACTCAACATCACTATCCCCCATGATGAACAACTACGATTGGCGTCGGAGTTTCCTTTCCTGTGGGCACAGCGGGGCATCCAATATTTGTGTATTCAAATACTCCCCACTATAGAAAGCTTGGTCAAACATAACTACTCAGACCTTTTAAAAACAGTGAGATCCCTCATTCAATCCTGGCATGGAGGTCCTATTTCCTGGGTGGGTCGCATAGCAGCAGTCAAAATGATCCTGCTGCTGAAAATTCTCTATCTTATGCAGGTGATGCTGCTGGCGCCTCCCGCACCCATATTGAAAAAGCTACAGGCCAAGGGTGGATTGGGCATACCGAACCTGGCAAAATATTCCCAAGCCGCACAATTATGCAACATGGTCGAATGGCAGCGTCCAATGACCGAGAAACATTGGTGCTTCCTAGATCAAGCAGTGGCGGGAATCCACATCTGGAAAATCCCATGGCTCCAGCGCAAGCACCGCCCACCGGGTGTCTACATATCACTGGTGGTTAGAGCTACTATGGGGGTTTGGGACATGGTGTACTCCTCTCACCAGCTCTCTACACAAATTTCCCCACTCACACCAATCATAGGGAACCCAGATTTTCCACAGGCCACACAAGAGGAAGCCTTCACACACTGGCAGGAGGCCAACTGCAAACGAATTGGAGATTTATTTGATGTGCGAGTCCTGTTGGACTTTAAAGCGGTCCAACAAGACTTTGGGCTCCCAGACTCAGAATATTGGAGCTATTTGGCAATCCGACACTGGGTGACACTTCCCGATATCAGGCCGCATGCCAGTAGGCGACTGACGCCGTTCGAACGCTGGCTTTTGACTAGAAAGGACGACTCCCGCATTTTATCCAATATATATTCCTTTCTAAACACACAGAACACCCCCTTGCAGACACCAGCCAGGAAAAGGTGGGAGCTGGAGTGTGAGCGCTGATTTACTGACAAAGAATGGATGGACATCCTACACCGCACGCGCACTTCCGCTACCAGCGCCTCCAGCAAGGAAACACTGTTAAAACTAACGCACTACTGGTACTACACCCCAGCTCGCCTGGCTCAATGGCAAAAAGGAAGGGCAAACAAAATTACCAAGCGGGTCCCTGCTAGATACTATGTACCACAATAAAGTTTTTCTAAGTACCCAAAAATATATATTGTACTGGTGTTTAAAAGAATAACATAAAAACAATATAATTATATCATCACAATGAGTCAGAAGCAACATGCAAAAAATACAATCAAAATGTATAAATAACTAAAATTCACATGAACATATATCAATAAATATTTATTAACATTGTTATACACAATACACTTGCATAAAAAGCTTAAAAAAACATTTCATTGCTATATACAATCATTCTGAAAACAGAATTGTAAATGACTTGAAAACAAAGTTGTCGACGCTGCGTTTCGGTGAGTGAATGTATAGACACCTTCCTCAGGACAGTTTTCTAGACAATAAAAACATTATAACATAATCAAAAACACACATTTATAACATTATAAAAACACATGTTGCTGACATCACTGTAGTATTATTATAAAAAATGTTAACGAAAATTTTTTGTACATAAGCTTGTACTGATTTACTGACAAAGAATGGATGGACATCCTACACCGCACGCGCACTTCCGCTACCAGCGCCTCCAGCAAGGAAACACTGTTAAAACTAACGCACTACTGGTACTACACCCCAGCTCGCCTGGCTCAATGGCAAAAAGGAAGGGCAGACACATGTTGGAGACATTGCACCCAATCAGGCACGCTCACCCATCTGTTATGGCACTTCCCCAAGTTACATAGGTATTGAAGGTAGGTCCTGGCTGATATTGATCAGATGTTTGATACCGAAATACCCCGCTTTCCTAGCTATGTCCTGTTAGGACTCCCCAATACACAAACCTATCCATTACATTCTAATAAGGGGAAGGCTATCACTTTAGCACTTTAGCACCATGTGCGGCAAAGCAAGTCCTGCTATCAAAATGGGGCACCGATGTTGTCCCAATGCATGCAGATTGGCTAAACAAGCTTTGGGACTTACTGGGGATGGAAAAATTGACAGCAGTTATCAGTCACACCTTACCCAAGTTCGAGAAAAGAAGGGGAGCAGGTATAAAGCACCTTTCAGGAGTGTGCCAGGAACTCACATGTCCAATATATTTGCATATACTGCAGATTACGCCCACCACCCCCACGGAGGACTGAGGGGAAAAGAAAGAGTGATGCTTACTATCAACGTGATATGAGCATGAATTGTTCTCCTTTATTCATTGTTAATCGATGATGTTTGATTATGTTTCTTCCTTTCCCCCTCCACCTTTCCCCACCCCCCCGACCTTCTGCTACCTCGCCGGCCAATAGATGTAGGCGCAGGGTGTTGTAAAATTAAAAATGAATAAAAACTTTACAATCCTAAAACTTATTTTCAATTAAAAAACTAATAGTATTTAACAACTAATTATGAAGTAATTAAAATTAATTTACTCCCCACACTTTACCCCTATCAAAATAAAACCCATACACAAAACAATATAAACAAATAAACTAATTAAGTATAAATTAATTAATTAATATTAATGATCAACTAATTTTTAATTATTTAAACAAAAATTACTTCCCACCCTTTACCCCTATAAACCCCACAACCCACACCTAAAATTAATTACACAAATTCCATGATTAATTTTCAATTAATTAATATTAATTAACAACTAATTATTAATTAATGAAACATAAATTACTTCCCACCCTTTACCCCATAAACCCCACAACACACACCTAAAAAAAATCACACAATTACCATAATCAATTATCAATCAATTGGTTAATATAAATTAACAACTAATTATTCATTAATTAAACATGAATTACTTCCCACCCTTTACCCCTATAAACCCCACAACCCACACCTAAAATTAATTATACAATTTCCGTAATTAATTTTCTATCAATTAATTAATAATAATTAAGAACTAATTATTAATTAATTAAAAATAAATTACTTCCCGTTTTTTGGAGAGGCAAGATGGCGTCCATGCGGTCAGACATGTAAGCCGGCGCCCCCAGACCCCCCCACCTGCATCTGGAAATCATGCTAAATCCCGCAAACCTCCATAGATAAAATTTGAATTTGCTCACTCGTCTCTCTCGATTCGACGGTCCGGCATGAATAGGAGCAGTTGGGTAACTACGGGGATCAGGCTGCTGCGGTTCCTGGGGCTAGTGTGGAGACCGCAATGGTATCGGCGCTTGTGCTGTGTGGCTGCCGCGACGGCAGGGAGCTTTGTGAAGAGAGGGGGCAGAGCTGACCTGGCAATGCCTCCATAGGCTGGAAGAGGGAAACCTCGTATCCCGATGGATACGGCTGGAGCCGTAAAATGTTCCTCAACCTCCTCAACAACGAATAGAGGCTGCAAGAGTGAAAGCAATGGAGACACTGTGGGGGGGAAACGCGAGGGTGCGCAAAGAGAAAGTCTCGTTAAGCGCATTATACCCCCATGTTCACCGCTGGAAGAGAAAAAAAATACAGCATCAACAACGTAACCCTCAACACACTCCCCCTGAGTGTGGTATTACTGGACAGGCGGCAGAGATGGATAAATCTGTAAATCTCTCTGTAAGCCAGGGAATTGCTGAGGGGGCTTGGTACATTAGGCTACAAATTGGTATACACAGTATCTTGAGAATAGTGGACTGTGAAGGTCTTTTGGTGGCGGGGGCAGGGGGAGGTGAAGGTCATAGCACCCCATTACCTGCTATATGCAATCCTTCTAAAATCAATACAGGACCCGATGTTGTTGATAAAGGTGTGTGAGCTAAAACCACCGCAAGGGATGGACAGAGGGACACCCTCCTAAATGTGGAAAACCTAGGTGCAAGGAGTAAAAACAATACCCAGACTATTAGTAAAGAAACTGATTCGGGGGATAACTTTTTCTCTCTATCGAACCCTTCGGATTCATCTGAAAATGAGACAGAGCCAATTTTAAAATCTCGCTCCAGGGGTGGCTGCCATCACAAGCCTTCCTCCTTAACCCAGCCAAGCTGAAGGTTATACATAATGAAAATACTCGGTTCTTCACCTCTGAAGTACAGGCCAAAGAGTATCTACAATCTATTTAGATGAGGGCTGGCTCCAGATATTCTAGTGGGCGGCGAAGCTTATGCTTATGCTCTCTTTGTCTTTTTTTCTCTTTCTCTTCTGGTACCTTTCTTTATCTTTTCTACGTTCATATTTTTTTTGATGTGTGCTGTATAGGTCATGGGGTTTTCTGTGTCACAATACATTTATGAGAACAGGTGGGGGGACAATCCGGGTAGCGAGAGCTTGTCATCTCAGGGACCATTGGTCCTAATGTCTCGTTACAGGGGTGGGGGGAGAGATGGGGTCTCAGTGGGAACTGTGGGATGGGGGGAGTAGGTTGGGGGCTGTGGGGCGTGGGGGGGCACGGAGGGTTGGTGGGGGCAGGGCGGGTGGGCGTAAGGGGGGAAAAGAAAAATCAATCCATAATATAATGAGGATGAAAAAACGAAGACATATGTGGCTATATAATAGGATTTATGAGTGGAGGAAGATAGCTACATCCAATGGGGGATAGGATGATTAGCTCAGCATTGCGCATTTGCTCTTTTAATGTGTGTGGGCTAAATAATAATGGGAAAAGACAACGGGTGGCTGCAGAGGTACGTGTGATGCACCCCAATTTGGTTTGCTTGCAGGAAACACATACACCGTGGGGTAAACGGACGATCTTAGCCGAGATAGGGTATTTGGTTATTGTCATGTACACAGCAGTCTACAATGAACCGGGGGGTCGCAGTGTTAGCCAAACGCGGAATTCTGAGGTCAGGTCGAACGCTGGTTGACAAACAAGGTAGATGGGTCATTATGGAATGCGTTACGGGGGCTGTTAAATTTTCTTTATGCACAGTGTATGGCTCTAATCTTGATGAGGTGTCAGTACTGGAGGGGCTTAATGTGGAATTGCCATCATAGCCCACTTCTCTTATTTTATGTGGGGATTATAATATACACTTGGGCTGCCGGGATCTGCAATACGGCATAAAGAATTATAAGAGTAGGAAACCTAAGGTGTTTAAGGCGCTACAGCATCTTGACTGACCATGGATTGATCAATGTATGGGCGGAGTTGCAGGACCCAGATCCGGGATATACGTTTTATTCCCATCCACACAAAAAGTTAGTGAGGCTAGATTATTTGTTTATATCACCTGCACTACTTGTAGGAGCTAAGATTAAAGTTTTCCCTAGGATCACTGCAGATCATGGCTCTGTGGTGGTGGATATTCTAGCTCTCAGCACCTATCTGGCTCTGAGATCTTTTTCATTTGATAGGAAGCTAATGTTGGATGTTGTATTTATGGATCATATGAATAACTGGATTAAGCGTTTTTTGGAAATTAATAGTAACTCGACCTCATGTGGGTATGTTTGGGATGCCTTAAAAGCCGGGCTTAGGGGGGAGGTTTTGAACTTTGGATTATATACACAGAGGCAATTGAAGTTAGCGGTTCAAGAGCTATATACAAAACTCAAAATAGTGGGAAGTTGACTCAAATTGTTGGACATATGGAGAGATTCCTTTTGGAGTTAACAGGGGCCGGGATAAAGATCACAACATCTATAATGCTGTTAGGAACTGGGGAAGACCTGATACAGGGGAAACTGGCCCATAAGTTTCGCTATTTGATCTTTGTAGCCACAGCAGTGGCTCGGCTTTGTATCTTATCCATGTGGCTACAGCAGGTAGCCCCTACTTTTGAGATGTGGAGGGCCAGATTTTACGGTATCTTTAATCTTGAGTATAGCCTCTACTCTGCTAAAGGGCCACGTAGTCGGAAGTTGGGTATACAGATTTGGGGCCCAATAATAGATGACATGAAAGATTGAAGTTTTATCTCTATGTATAATGTTTATAATGTCCAGGCATGCATTTCACTTTATGTATTTAATCTGCTTTTATCTCGATTATGAATTCCTCCTCTTATTAGCCCTGCTTTTATGTGCTGTGATATCTGTAATGAATTTATGATGTATGTATTTATTTATTTATGTTATGGATTGAAATTAAATAAAATAAATAAATAAATAAATAAATTACTTCCCACCCTTTACCCCATAAACCCCACAACCCATACCTAAAAAGAACCACACAATTACCATAATTAATTATCAATTAATTAGCTAATATAAATTAACAACTAATTATTAATTAATCAAAAATAAATTCCTTCTCCCTTTACCCCTATAAACCCCACAACACACACCTAATTTTTTTACACAATTACCATCATTAATTATCAATTAATTAATATTAATTAACAACCAATTAATAATTAATTACAAATAAATTACTTCCCACAATTAACACTATAAAATCTAAATTAAATAAATAAAAAATAATCATTAATTTATTATAATTAAAGTAATTCCCACCCTATGCCCCTATAAACCCACAACCCGCTACAGAACTAAAAAATGCAAAATGTAATTAAAATAAAATTCATAACTACTAAAAATGTAACACATATATTAAAAAACATAAACAATACTTATACAAAAATACATACATCACATACATTTAAAATATAAACTAAAATACATAACACTGATCAAAAATATTTTAAGCATCTATATTTTTGCAAATAATATTAATGACTTCTATATTTTTAAAAATGATATTTCTTACCTTAAATTCGATATTCTTGACCATGATATTCTTGCTGTCGATATTTCTGGATCACAATATTTTCAACTCGATATTTTTGTAAGTCGACATTTCCAACTCAATATTCTGTCTCAGCACCACTAAATACACATGCATATGACAGTAGGAAAGGCAATAAAGTTTCACATGCCACACTTCTTATATTTATCCTATTTAGTTGTGTATATAAATGTGGAAACATTTTTTAGAAATGTGTTAAGCATGATCATTGTGCATTTGTTATTGTATCTCCATATATATTTTGGATTGTTAGAACAGTACTTAATGAATTTATAGTATGCCTATATCTAAAGGATGAAGTGTAAAAATTTCAGTCAAAGGAGATAAATATGGAATAATGTTAGGAAATGAGAGCTCGCTAAGGCCAACTATACTTAAAAACCATATGTGGTATATATATTGTAAAGGAATGGTGCTGCTTTTTAACATAATATATGGCCATATAACATCACGATTTCTGGATTATTTTACAGGTAAGTTTTGATTGTTATCAACATGAAGATAAGTCCTCAATTTAAAAAAAAAACTTTTACTATTGTTATGCCTTTATCTTTAAAAGATTTAAAACAATTTGTATTTGCAAATCTAAAAATAATGCTTGATCTTAATGGGGCCGATTCACAGAACTAATCTGAGATAAAATCCTAAACGTACTACTTTTGGTATTCACAAAAGGCATTTAGTAGTAGTAAAGTTAGGACTCCTATTGTACTATTGTCAACACTTGGCAAGATTTAGTGGATTTAAATAGGTATCAGGTGAAATTTAACTGGAACCTAGGGGCATGGCTAAAATGTTGTCATCATAAGTAGCATCCTTTGATCCTCCACCAACCCGCCAAGTAAAGCGCCTAACAGCAGGGTCCCAAGGGCCTTCAGTCAGCATCTTCAAAGGCAGGGACTATACCAGCCGGTAATGGGTGAGTTAGGCCATTGGTCTCACACCTGGATGCCACACCGGATGGGAGACAGTGCTGAGAATGCTCACCGGCAACTTCCACAAAATTGCAGCCACCATGGAATGAGGAGTGGTACTCCAGACTTGTGCGAAGGTAGGGCTGTGTGGAGGGCCTAAGCACTCCTATCACCAGCAGACTACTTGGTGAGCCACATATCACAGTGCCGCCCCAGGGCCCGCAGCCTTGCCTGTAAAGACCCCGCCCAGTGTTGTGCTTGGCCAACAACTGACTCCGAGGGACCTCAATGGGCGCAGAGAAGAACCATGTGCCTCTATCAGTGTTGGACATAAGCCAACATTGCATATGCTAAGTGAGTCCAGTGTGATATTCACCCCTCCCAGTGTGCACCCGACTGATATTCTGGGGCGGCCATTGACGCTCTTGGAGCCACACTCAACAGCATTAGGCCTCAGCAAGTGGAGCAGCCCTGGGCAGCAACATACGCCCACCAGCAAGACATGAGGCTGCATCCCTGTGACCAAACACATTGGCCCAAAGGCCCCCATGCTGTTCATGGGTATCCCTGGGCACACCCCCAGCCCACTTGCCTGGACACTCGTGCGACGTGCACAGCAGCACTTTCATAAGGCCCCCGGGACTGCAACCACATGGAACCAGTGGCTTTCCAGCGTGCCAACTTCAAAGACCCAATTGACCCCCAATGGGGCCCCCCAGGACAACTTCTGACCAATGTGCCGGTCCTGATACTGGTAAGGGCTGAGCCATAATCCACTGTCTTTAAAGACTCTACTAATAGTGATGACATGTGAGAAGAAAAACTGGTCGATCAAAAACATGATCGCTTGCAGAGGGGGCACTTTAATGGCAGACGACACCCCCTTGGACTATCAGGGCTTCACTCCCGAGACTGACAATGACACAGAGGCACTCCTCACGAGAGCTTGCATGGAGTCACTCTTCTCATTCATGTGGAAGGACCTCCAAGCTGTTAAACAAGAGCTCTCCCATGACCTACTGAAGGTGCAACTCGAACTAGAAGCGATGGGGGACAGGGTCTCCATATTAGAGGATAACTCTACTGCACAAGGGGATGAGCTTGAAAACCTATAGCAAGAGGTCCTGTGATTCCGCAACCAGCAGACAGCCCCCCAAGCCCACAGAGAAGACCTTGAGAACTGCTCCAGTTAAAACAACATGCACATTTGAGGGGCACCAGCGAGAGCTGAGTGGTTGGACATAGTGAAATATGTCCAAAACCTCTTTCGCCAAATCCTTGGGGAGGTCGATGCAACTCCCATACAGCTGGACCGCATGCACAGGGTAGGCCAAGCGAGTGGAGGAGCATGTCCCCGGCACATCCCAAGCTGTGTACATGACTTTCAACTCAAAGAATGCATCATCTAGTCCACAAGGGACATAAACCCTGTCCTTTTCAAGGGACACATATTGGTGCTATATCAGGATCTTGCAGCCCTACCCCTACGGAAATGCAAGAGCTTTGCTCCGATCACCGAGTTCCACAGAGGTAAGGGCATAGAGCAAAACTGGGACCATACATTTTGGATCATCTTTTACTTTGGGGACAAAATCCATCAAATCAGACACAACCAATGCCTCACCTAAGACCACCCAAGAACTCTTTGGAGGCTGAAGACATGATGGAACCGGATCCCAAAACCCTCTTGGGGCCTTCACCTGGACCACACAGCTATGGCTCAGGAATGGCAAGTGGTGAACAACAGCCTTGCCGGAGACTCCATCCCCACTGAGATAAACTGACCTTGGAGTGTGGCAGGTGAGATGGAGGACTTACCTGGCCCTGGCCAGCCCCTTGTCTTCCACCTGGCAGTGTATGTGGGGGAACCCTGGACCATTGAGACCCATCCAGATGTTAGGGAGATCCTGGGACCCAACAGTCAGAGACTATACATACTATTCCCTGGCTTATAAGACCTATGCCCGAATTGACCACTTCTTAGGAACAGCGGCATTGATGTTTAGAGTACAGGAGATCTCCATTGAGCCAAAGGCACTCTCAGACCACATCCCTCTGACCCTTACACTAAGTGTCAAAGTCTCTTCCCCTCTGAGATACCCATGGTGATTGAGGGATAGTCTTCTCCACAACCAGAACATAGTGAGAACACAGACGGACATGCTGTCAGACTTCATATGAACTAACGACACAGGAGCCATATCCATAGCCACTCTCTGGGGGACATTGAAAGCTGTGACGAAAGGGGAAATTATAGCTATCTCCACAGCTGAAAATAAATTGCAAATAGAAAAAAAGAGCACAATTGGAAGAGAGAGGAAAGATTGGAAGTCCCTATATAAGCGAATGGGTGCCCCCAGGATATTGAGGTAACTTGATGCCACCCGAGGGCAGTTAAGGCAACTGGACTGAGACAGCGCATAATATACTTTGCTGCAACTCTGCATAAGTTTTACAGGTGGGGGTGACAAAGGTGGCAACTGATAGCCCACAGGCTAAGCGACAGACCAACAGGGTCAAGGACATTCGAAGACTGACAGCTCTGAGGTGACACAAAATACCAACATAGAAATTTCTGTGGGTAGTTCTATGCGCAGTTGTACAACTTGCAGGACCTCCACAATGCCAACATCCAGACATACCTTCAGGGTGCATGCTTCACCCAAATAACCCTCCAACAAGTGGAATCCTGCGAGCTGCTCACCTGTATCACGGTAGTTATTGCGACCACCATTCACTTTAAATCCCTAAAATCTCCTGACCTGGATTGTTTTTCCCCTCTGTTTTATAAAAGCTTCTGCCAGACCATTACGCCACTTCTTACTAGGTTGTACAACTCCTTCACGGACATGGGGTCACATCTTCCAGCTGATACTGAGGCTTCAATAACAGTGATCCCAAAGCCAGGGAAGGAAAACTTCAGTGTGGTTCTTACAGCCTTATCTCCCTAATCAACTTTGATGCTATCTTCACTGGTATCCTGCCTGCCCACCTCTTCCCCATAATGCCAACCCTAATTGACCCAGAGCAGAAGAGATTTATTCCTCATAGACAATGTGGAGACAATACCAAGTGAATCCTGCACCTTGTCAATGATCTTAGAGGGAGAGTATTCTCTTGGCCATCAACACTGAGAAAGTGTTTGATAGGGTCCATTGACCCTACCTAGCAGCAACCCTGGAGTACTGAGCACTTTGAATGGATACGGGGCCCCACGAGCCTTAGTGAGTGTCAACACTGTCAGCTCAGAACCCTTCCCCATATGCAGGGGAACCTGGCAGGGCTACCTGTTGTCCCCCTTGCTGTTTGCACACTACATGGAACCATTGGCCCAGTGAGTGTGGAATGACCTGCATATCACAGGGATAAATATGGTTTGGGGGAGATACCCACACTATCAGTATCTATGTTGATCCTGGTGGCATGTGATGACACTCTGCAATCCCTTCCTGCCTTCCTAGATGAACTCCGGCTCTTTGGGCAGGCCTCTGTCTTCAAGTTTAACCTACAGGAGCCCCAGGCTCTCAATTTTAACATACTTCCACGTCTACAGGAGTGGCTAGTGGCCCAGTATCCCTTGACTTGGACCCCTTCCTTTGTCCCCTACCTCAGGGTCCAGATAGCCAACACGCTTGTCAGTACATCCGCACTCTACTATTGCGCACTCCAAAACCAGACTAGATCAGACCTTTCTTCATTGAAGTATTACGGACTTCTCTGGCCTAGCTGCGTAGTAACCATGAAAATGACCATACACTGTATAGCCCTTTACCTATTCCAGGTCCTTCTGCTCTAGCCCCCCTGGGCATGCTAATACAACTGTAGGTAGAGCTCCTTCACTTCATATGGAATGGTAAACATCGACATATGCCTCGGGCTCTTGGATGCTGCCCAGGTTCAGAGGGGGGGCAGCGCATCCAAATCTACTGCAATAATCAATCAATCAGTCAGGATTTATAAAGTATGGCTAATCACCCCATAGGGTATCCAGGGGCTTGCAGGCCCTGGAGATGTTTTTGAACAGCCAGGTCTTGAGGGCCATTTGGAATTCCGGAAGTGAGGTGATGATCCGGAGGTGCATGGGGAGGCTGTTCCAGGTCTTTGCTGTAGTGCGGGAGAAGGAGCATCCTACAGTTCTGCTTCGGTAAATGTGGGGAGTATAAACAAGTGAAAGGGGGTGGTGCGTAGTCTTCTCGATGGTTGGTGGAAGTTCAGGCAGTGGTTAATTTAGGAGGGTCCTTGGTTGTGTAGAACTTTGTGTGTGTGGGACAGCAGCTTAAATTGGTATCTCTTCTGTACGGGAAGCCAATGGAGTTTCCTGAGGTACGGTGTTATGTGGGTTCGTTGAGGAAGGCCAAGGATGAATCTGGCTGTGGCATTCTGTATGGTCTCTGTAGAAGGTGTGTAGCGATTCCTACGTAGAGGGCATTGCCATAGCCCAATCGGCTGGTGATGAGGGCTTGTGTCACAGTGCATCTCGTGTGTAGGGGTAGCCACTTGAAGATCTTACTTAGAGGCGCAGAGTGAGGAAGCAGGCAAAGGACACTGTGTTGATCTGAGAGTTCATGGCAAACTTGTTGTCAATGATGATTCCCAGGTTTCTGGTGTGGTTGGAGGGAGTGGGGGGTCCTAGGTCTGATGGCCACCAGGAGTCATTCCATGTGTTGCTGCTGTTGCCAAAGATCAGTACTTCAGTCTTCTCTGGGTTCAGCTGCTGGCAGTTGTTCTTCATCCAGTTGGCAAAGTTTGTCATGCATCTGTGGAAGTTGGTTCTGGTGGTGGTAGGGTCATCGGTGAGTAAGAGAATGAGTTGGGTGTCATCTGCGTAGGAAATTATGTTGAGACTGTGGGATCTAGCAATGTTGGTCAGCGGGATAATTTATGCTTTGAAGAGCATGGGGCTGAGGGTTAAGCCCTGGGGAAAACCGCAGGTGATCTTCTTTGGTTCAGAGGTAGCAAGGTGGGATGTGGATCCTCTGGGTTCTTCCAGTGTAAAGGAGGTGATCGATCTGAGCGCGTCCCCTTGGATGCCGATCTGGTGGAGTCTTTCGATCAGTCTGTGGTGGAATACGGTGTCGAAGGCTGCTGAGAGGTCAAGGAGGATCCAAGCTGCTGTTCTTCCTCAGTCGTGGAGGGTTCGGATGTCGTTGGTGGCTGCATTCAGGGCAGTTTCAGCCCTGTGATTGCTGCAGAATATGGATTGGAAGGGGTAGAGTAGCTGGTTCTGCTCCAGGTGTGTCATCAGTTGATTGTTGATTATCTTTTCCAGTACCTTCACTGGGAATGGGAGCAGGGAGATTTGCCGGACGTTTTTGAGTTCATTGAGTTCGAAGGAGGGTTTTTTGAGTAGTGGTCTGACTTTCCAGGTGTCGGGAAATGTTGCAGTGTGATAGAGGTGTTGAGTAGTGTGGTGAGTTCCTGGCCAATCCTTTGTTTTCTAAGGTTGAAGATGTGGTGCAGGCATGGGTCTTTGGGAGCTCCCGAGTGGATAGATTTCATGGTAGAGGTGGTGTCCTGGGTGGAAAGGATGCTCCATGGGGTCAGTGTGTGGTTCGTGTCGGTTATGTTGGTGGCATATCTGTCGAGGAAGTCTGTAGGTGTTGGTTGGGGCTCAAAGTTTCTGTATATGGTTGCGATCTTGTCATGAAAGAAGTGGGTGAGGTTGTCGCACAGCTCCTGTGAGGGTGTAATGTTGTTTTTGCTGGCAGCCGGGTTGGAGAATTCCTTAACGATGTTGAAAAGTTCCTTGGTGTTGTTTGCACTGGTTTCAATGCATGCTGTAATCTTTGTTGCCCTCAGCAGGTAGTGATAGAGGCTGAGGGAGGTCTTGAAGTCTGCCCTACTATGCTATCAGTGCTGCGACAACAAATGATGGATGGAATGCTGAATGAATCAATCATTCACCCCCAGTCAAGAGATCTGGGTAAAATCCATAGTTATTTTGCTGACTATGCCACCCCAGTATGGACCCAGCCATCTGCAAATCAGTCTTGACCCTGTTCCTCATGGGAACAGTTCAGCCTGAACTGCCACAACAGTTCTCCCTGGACCAGAAATAAGCATCCTGGGATCGGTTTCGAGGTAACACCCCTCATCAGCCAGGCTAGCTTGAATCCAGTGGCACAGCGAGCAAGGGACCCACATCTGGGCACACCCATCCCACTTAGAGTGTAAAGTGCTGCGGCAACAAATGGTGGATGGAATGCTGAATGAATCAAACATTCACCTCCAGGCAAGCGATCTGGGTAATATCCATTGTTATTGTGCTCACAACGCCACCCCAGTTTGACTCAGCCATATGCAAATCAGTCTTGACCCTGTTCCTCATGGGGACAGAACTGCCAAGCCTGGTCCTCCCTGGACCGAAAACAAGCATCCTGGGACCAGTTTCGGGGTAACACCCCTCATCAGCCAGGCTAGCTAGAATCCAATGGCACAGGAGGCAAGGTACCCACGTCTGGTCATTCCCATCCCACTTAGGATGTAAAGTGTTGTGGCAACAAATGATGGACGGAATGCTGAATGAATTAAACATTCACCCCCAGTCAAGAGATCTGGGTAAAATCCAACGTTCTTTTTCTCACTACGCCACCCCAGTTTAGACCCAGCCATTTGCAAATCAGTCTTGACCCTGTTCCTCATAAGAAGAGTCCAGCCCAAACTGCCAATGCAGGTCCTTCCTGGACCGGAAACAAGCATCCTGGGACCGGTCCATCCATCATTTGTTGCAGCAACACTACTATACTATCAAGCAGTGCAGCTTCGATTTCTGGTGAAATGGCACTGGAGTGAGTGAGAGAAGCACTGGTGCTTTATGGATTGAGCGATGGCAGGAACACATGTATGGAAGCTACCCTGGATCCCACATAAGCATATGGCCTAGGGTCTTTACTCATCACCTGTCACTAGCGCCACTCTCACGACCTGGGACTCCATAGTGACACGCAGAGGCTTGACCACATACCCATCTCCAATGATGCCGTATTTGTGGCAACACCGACTTCTTCCCGGGTCTACATCCCATGACTTTTACCACCTGGCAGAAGATGGACTGTAAGTAAATAGGGCAATTCTTTACCTCCAAGGGGTTCATTCCATTTTAGAAACTGAAAGTGGACTATGGCCTCCCAGAGAAGGAACGCCCCCACTATCTTCAGATCCATCATTGAGTCTTGCAATCCACAGTGAGACCTGGTGTGGAGAGATGTTTGACACCCTTCGAGAAATGGCTGCTTACACAGGACTGCAACTAGCTTCTCATATCAGAAATGTATGCCTTCCTCCCTCGGGCCACTGCAGGCAAGAAATCAGCAGCGCAACTGTGCTGGGAAAGGGAAGTGGGGCGCCCCCTGACGCAGAAGGAATGGGAGGAAATTTGTTACCGTGCACTCCACAGTGTGCATAAAGCAGCTAGCGAAGAAACTGCCATAAAAATAGCTACATACTGGTATCTCACAATGGCCAGACTGCATCAAAGCAACCCAGCATGCAGCGCAACTTGTTAGTGGCGAAGTGGAGCCACAAGCAACCTATTGCACCTCCTGTGGTCCTGACCCAAATTGGTCCGTTATACACATGAACACACATCTGCCATGTCTTCCTACATACATCATACTGGGCCTTCCCAATGCCTTAATATACCCATTAAAATCCAAACAGGCATCAGATAGGCCTGCTGATCGGATCGGCCCTTCAGGCCATTATTTCTCACTGGGGCTCAGAAAAAGTTCCTACACACACTTCCTGGGTGCACAGACTCTGGCTGATTCTTGGCATGGAAAAACTGACCCTGGTGACAGAGCACTGCCCTGATACCTTTCAGGAACTATGGCCTTCATTAATTTCCGTTCTCTTTCAGGAGTTCAATGAGCTGACCCGTCACAAGTACTTGAGGGTCCTCCACTTAATCCTGCAGTGACAGTGGGACACTTTGTGAGAGACCCTTGTGCACAAGATATTTCACTACACAACCCAGCCTTGCTGGGGCTCCCTCAGACAGCTGACGACATTCTCCACCCAGTTGCCACTGATTCTTAAGCGAGTACAGTGGAGGGATGGATAGGGTGGGACCCTGTTTTGTATGTTCTGCTTACTAATATTTCTCTCTTGAGACTCGTCTTTGTATGTATGAACATTCCTATCTTGTCTTGTGTTTTGCAGTAAAACAATAAAAATACATTTGAACCATAACAGGAGCCTAAATCATTTTAAATGTTCTTCTCATGTGTTGATAAGTTTATGTACGTGTGTGTTAAATAAAAACAAAAATATAAGCATTTAAACCATTATATTTCACTTACAACAATTATCAACATGAAAAAACACAAATTTATCAGACAACAAAAAATGCATGCTCTTAATATATATATGTCAAAATATGATTTTGTCTTACATTCTTTTGGTAAAAATATAAAAAAGTTATTCCCTGCAGAGGTAGAAAACTTCATAATGATAGATGAAAGCTGTACAAAATAATAAGTTGCCATAAAAATAAATATTTTAAACGAAAATGTACAAATGTTTATTATCTAAGAAAGGAACTTTATGTAAGCAATATATGAACAAAATATATGCCATAATACCAACACATGACTGCAGATGAAATACAAAAAGATGGAATGATTACAATAACAGGACTTAGGCAGCATCTGGTTAAGAAGAACTCACTTATGTTTACTTACCTACCTTGCAACACACAATAGCGATTTCTACATCTTCTTCCTCTGAATAATAGCTCACGATGTGTTTGATGAGCAGACATAGGGTTCCTATGACCAATGATGATGCACCAGAGTAAGAAGAAGTAGGCAACATGGTAGCTAAACAATCAGTGAGTGCACTGCAGTCTACAGTGAAATCCCTGGCAAGGGTCTGCTGTGTTTGTAAAAAAACAATAACCTTGCTGTTGAATACACTCAAGATCGAGCTGAAGGAGTCAATCTAGTGCTCCAGTCAGTAGTGGAATGATTGGATGGAAGAGTTAATGTTCCGTAGCTGCTTTGTTGTGTCACCTCTAACAGAAGGAGAAGGCTGATGCTGTTTGCTCTTCTCCTTCATGACATCAGCTATGTGAGCTAGAGAATCACCAATCCTCTAGAGCCGAGATTGAGTGTCTTTGACAGTCTGAGCCAATGTCTGGTTGGGACCAAGACAGCTTCAGACTCCTCAATGCCTGTCAATGTCTCCATCCCCGACTTGACCTCTTCCACCAGTTATTGCTGTGTCCTGTAACCTTTCCACATGAAGTGAAATTTAGGGTCGTCTTCATCTAAAGCAACATGCTGTGCAGATGTTTCTTGGATAATAGTCTGTCTTTGTTCACTTGGAGACACAACCATGTTGCCATCTTTTGCCAAGATGGGAGGAGAATTGCCCAGAACTGCCCATCAATGTCTCCATCCCTGACTCAACCTCTTCCACCAGCTGTTGCTGTGTCCTGTGGACTTTCCCCTTAAAGCAGATTTCAGGGCCAGCTTCAACTAGGGGAACACGCCACACAGATGTTTGTTGGGAACTAGCCTTTCTTGGGTCACTTTGAGGCACATCAATGTTGTTGTCTCTTGCCGAGATGGGAGAAGAATTGCCCAGGACTTCAATGAGGTTGATGAATCTATTCTCATCCAAGGAGGGCAGGTTGGAATCAAAGGCAGCAAACAAGCCATTGTTAGACTTTTCCTCAGGAGATTAATGTTCTGATTCTAAAATATAACAATGACAAAATGGTATGGCAGAATGTGGCCAGATATTGAAAACAATCAGGTCCAATGAGTGCTGCTATCTACTCCTCTATTGGGGTCTGGTCCTCAAGGATGTCTGGTCATCCTCCTATGGTCATTGCAACCTTCAGAATCTTTGCCAGTTTCTCCTTCGTCCTGAGCTTATATTCATGGCATCTTTTCTTGTATTCTATGCAGCCCTGCATGTTGGTGATACTGCATTAATGTTGTCCCCAACTGTTTTCTATACAGCATCCTTCTTAGAGAAGGGTAATCATCTCTTGTTTTGTCACCTCATATATCAAAATTTCATGTTGCTCTTCTGTAAAGTTTAGAATGTTCTCTTCCTACTACCCTCAAGGACAGCAAGTTCATCTGTGCCAAGGCCCTCCTAGGCGGCAGTGTCCTCCTGCCTTGCTCAAAATGGGAAATTGCTGCATTAGATTGTGTGGTCCTTATTGTTGTGAAAAGTGACACAAATGCCTCTTGCATGATGCAATATCCCTTGTGGCATGAAACTCTAACTTGCATCCTGCAAAAAGGAGTTGTGTTATGGAATATTACGCCAAAACAACGTTGCTTCATTGTTGCATCATGCTGGTCCATATTGTAAATATGTCATATCCATGAGGCAAAAAAGGTGCATAGCTCAGGACAAGTTTTCATTTTGAGTCACTAGTAATTTCCATGCTTTGTTCTATGCATGGACATATGTTTGCTAAGTTTGGAGAAGAACATATTCTACTTTATTAAAATTCAGGGTGTGCACTTGCACCCTGTAAGCTAGGATTTGTTTCCATACTTTCTTTTCTAGTGTATGTTTGCCTTCAGTTTCTTGCAAATACAGTTGGTTCTCTAATTGACCCCTCCGTCTTAGCGGAGGAGCCACCACTGGTAATATTATGCACTTTAGACTTTGCAAATTGACAGCGCCTGATTCACAAAGGAAAAGGTACACTTTTTTGTAAGTTTACGTTTGTTTTGGAATTCACAAACTCCAATTTAATAGAACGTTTATGACTGCGGAGACTCCGCAGTTGGGGCTTAGAACTCTGCACATAAAAAGATAGGCATCTGATATCTTTTTATGTGCAGAGTTCTCCGACCCCACTGTGGAGTCTCTGCAGTCGTAAACTTACTATTAAATCAGAGTTTGTGAAATCCAAAATAAACGTAAACTTATACAGAAGTGTAAGTTTACCTTTGTGAATCAGGCCCCCCAAAAAAAAGACTCAGGTATGCGCTCAGCCAGTGCAACTGTTCTCGATACAGCTAGAAAATACCTAACCATGACTTTCTCTGATTAAACTATTAATCTCTTATTCTAAGAATGACACTTCCCAAGCCAGTATTCTGGAAGATTACATCAAAGAGGACTACTTCACTGTGAAATGAGTGTAAAATTCTGGCAACGGAACAAGAGATGTCAGTTAAAGCCCACCCTCACCAGCCACAGTTAATGTCAGGTTTGATGCCTCAAATAGTTTCTCTCCTCTCAGCACAAGGACGTCAACAGCAGACAATACAATAACATACCAGATTCCAATCAAACGGTGAGGTTAGAGTTTAGAAAAGCCTTTCCACTGAAAAAGAAACGTTCATCACAGTGCAAATTACATTTTAATGCTTCACTGCATCTAGAGATAAGATTTTTCACTTAGCTTCTTTTTTCTGCTTGATCCAAGTTCAGTATCTGTTTCTCAGTCAGAAGATGGTCAATGCAGCTGTTCTGTTTGTACAATTTGAAGGACAAATGACTAGTTCTAAATGAAAGCATTGTGTCCTACATGCGAAGCTGCACTCTTGAGCAGTCATGAAGGAACAACCTGCAGGAAAGCTGCAGATTTGGAGTGACACACACTAGTTCCTCTTTTGAAGATATACCCTTTTTATTGAAACATAAAACATCAATTCATTTATTCTGATTGGACTGCAGTTATATTGTATTAAATTACAGTGCTGATTCTTGATCTTCAATTAAGTTGTAAATATTCGCTTGAACATGCTTTAGCACTAAGCCAAATTGTTGAATGGAGCTCAAATTATGCTCATTCATTTCTCTGCACTTGTAATTACCAACTGCTCGTAGCTAGTGGTAACTGCAAGCACAAATTGGAAAATTAGGAATATGCATGTGCAAAATGGACAATATTATACATTTTTCGTTTGTGAAATACTGCAAATTGGATGGCATTCATTCAAATGTAATTTATATCTGCCAGTTTTTGCACCCAATTTTCGCAACACACTCCAAGGGCCACATTACAGACAAGGAGCATTTTCATTGTTTGCACCGGGCGCACCTTTTAAAAGGTGCGCCCAGTGCAAACAAGGAAAATGCACCCTATTTTGATGAATGTGCTGCCCCCGGGGGCAGCCGCATATCTGGGTTGCCCCCAGGGCAGCGCATTCGGTGAAAAAACGGAGCGGCTGTTTTCACAATGCAGGTGGCAACCCGCCTGCACTTTTAAAGGGGATTAGAGATCCCCTTGCAGGCGGGTGCAGTCAGTGACTGCACCCACCTGCAAGGGGATGTCTGGGGGTCCATGGGATCCCCTTTCCCCTCCAGAGTGCTGCTCTCAGGGGCCACACTCACAGTGTGCCACCTTCTGGGTGGCGCACTGTGAGTGTACCCCCTGAGAGCTTCTTTGCCTCTGCGCCCGCGTCTGTAATACGACGTGGGCGCATAGGCAAAGGGATTACCTCATTTGCATGGGACACGCCCCCATGCAAATGAGAGAATGCCTCCTGAAGATAGCGCTGTGCGCCAGTGCTATCGGTATTACAGAAGGGGCTGCACAAGCGTCTGCGGCCCCTTCTGTAACACCAAAGAGCCCCGGGGGCATGCAAAGCAAGCACAAACGCCCGTAGCACCCCTGGGCACTTTCTGTAATATGGCCCAAGTAGTTATTTGAGTGCCCCACTCACTAGAAAGCTGTAGTGCTTAGGTAAATTGGCATTTAGTAGAGATTACCTCTGTAATGGGGTTTGGTCACTCTTGGATGGTTGGGCTCAGTGACGGACCAGAGGCCAGGTCATTCAGCTAACGCTCACTGCACATGGTTGAATGCAGTGCACAGCAGTGGGTTGGTGGCATGAGTGCAGGGATCTCTTGGATGTGGAATATATTCAAAAATGAGAACAGAAAATGACTGAAAAAAGCAAAGGATAAAGTGATGTTTTGCTCATCTTTTTTATAACCCCTTGTCTACTGGGACAGAGTTTCAGGATGGCCCAATGAGGAGAAGAGTTTAGGGAAGTTGAAGCTGAGATTGATGTCTGGAATGAGAAGGACCACAAATTGTGAATTTGAGTTTTTCTAGATAGACTACACTCTGTAATGTTTTGGCAAAATCTCTACCTAAAAATGTTAGTGAACCTATTTGACCATCTCTCTATTGTCACAAAATGCTTTATTTATTAATTGCGGGCACTGTCAAAGGTTAAGCTTAGACAGTACATCACATAAACCTTCATAATGAATGCCTCACTCTGATGTAACCAATTACGTCTTGTAACATGTCATGAGTGATGTAATATGTGAGATCAAAAGCAGTGCATGATGGGGGTACAAGTTATAGTTAGTTCTTATCTCATACTATACCATTTCAACACCTAAGTATAACATCACATTAACCTTTTTTTCAGGATGGATGGACGGATAGATGAATGGATGGATAGATGGATGAATGGATGGATTTTATTGAAACTAAAACCCAGGTTCGCAGTTACAGACAGTGAGTTTTGAGATGCTGAATTCCAACACAACAGGAAATTATTATCACAGGCCCACACTGTCAATCATATACAAATATTTTCTCGGAATGTGGCTGGATTTATGAGCAGGTTATCATCTCCAGACTGGAGTGGTTTAGAAACATCTGCTCAAATAATTTGTATACAAGATACTTGGGGCCTAGATGACATTCATATCGAGAGATTTTCCTTAGCGGTTACTGCAGCAACAAATTCAAGTTCTGGAAGGGCAAAAGGGGGTTTACTAACTGGACTTTCTACATTTCTTCTTGTGGATATTATTAAGACATATACAGGTTCCCTGCAATATCAATTTGTTCTCCTATCTTTCAGGAAAGATCATTATATGCTCCTTCTTAACTCTTGCAATAATATCTTTGGCTCCACACATAGAGAGATAATTACCAAATGATAGGAAGATGTGACCTTATTTATCCCCTCAAAGGTGACGCAATACACATTTCTCTGGGTTGGAGATTTTAATATTCCTAAATGTTTACTGCTGCCTAAGGAAGTGTGTGGTGTCACAGATGCGTTTGAGGTAGGCCAGTTTCCCGCATAACACATATGGTACCACCTTGAATAGTACATTATTCAAATATAATTTAACATTCTTGGAAGATAAAAGTAACATTAACTTTGGACAACATTATACGTCTACAGGCAGGAGAGCAAAGACTACCATTTATCATATAATGTTATGAACAAACAGTATTTCTAATCTGGTAATCTCGTGATTAAGCCTATCTCTGTCAGTGACCGTAATTCATTGGTTCTCAGCTAACACCTTCAAACTATCGAGCATATTGATCATAACATCAAAAGAAATATTGGAGTAATAAGATCAAATGGGCCACATATTAAATGGTCTGCCATTGAACCTAGCCAATTTACTAAAAGACTAACAGATACCAACAAACAGGACTTTGAGTCTTGTTTATCTGAGAGAGCTAATCCTGAGGGCTATTCAAATAGCTTTTGGGAACATCACAAACTCTGCTAACACCCTACTTTGACAGAGACCTGTGCATAGTAAGTCGGGCCAGTTGGGCTGGTTTGCCATTCTCATTAGCATAAACAAGCTATGACTAGCCCCAAAGGTATCCCCTAGAGACCAAACCCTGGTCATGACTCTCAGAAAAAGGTTTAAGGAGGCATTGTATGCCAGGAACAAAGTGCTACAGGAGGAGCCTTGGTCCAAAGTAGAGGAAGCTGCTGCATCAAACAACTGCATTTTATTCTGGCAGACGATTAACCCCCCATTTTCTGAAAGATAACAGAGTTCCAGAACAAGTCTTGCATGTTCTGAAGCAAGTGTGGGTTGACCATTGCTCTAGCATTTGTAGTCCATCACCCAAATTAGGCCATTCAGATAAGGATCCAACCCAAATGTGTTCAATTTATAGCGGGAGCCAGCTAATGCTGATCACTTTAGAAGAAGTTTTAAGGTCTGTTGAGAAAAGTGCCAGTGGGAAAGCCACACGACCATATGGAGTCCTGGTTGATATGCATAAACATCTACCAGATTTATGGGGTCCTATCTTGACTCCAAGTTCTGAATGTGACTGTAAATGGATAGTTTCTGACAACTTGGGTGGAGTCACTGGTAATTTGGATCTTCACAAGAGGTTCTAAAAGCAACCCCAAATTCTACCGCCCCATTTCCCTCCTGGACTCTTCTGCTAAGATTCTGGGAAGAGTGATCTTGGAAAGACTAAAACATTGGGCTGAGGCCAACAGTGTTCTCAGAGTCACAATATGGGTCACATGGACCACTGCCTGCTCTTAAAAAATTAAAAGAAAACTTTTCATTTTTCCTTTTTAAACGCAACCCATTTTCCTTTAACCCCTTTACCGCGGCGAACATTCCACGCCGGTGCGGCACTTCAAAGGAGTGGGCGGGACCGCGTCGGCCAATGGACGTGCGCAGCACTACCGAGGTAGTGCTCGCGACGGCCGTTGGCCGACGAACGCAGCGAAGGGGTTAAGGAAATGGGCTGCATTAAAAAAAAAATATTGCTTTCTTTTAAAGAAATCACGGACATGGTGGTCTGCTGACCCAGCATGCCACCATCCCCATGATTTTAGCGATTCCTACTGGGTCGAATATTTGTGACCTACTTCATTAATATTCAAGAGGTAGGTCGATGTATGACCCACTAGGAATTGCTAAATGAAACTCATGGGGGGATATTCACAAGAACGTGTGCTAAATATCACCAGAAAATGTTAACGCAACTTTACACATCGCAGCCTATCACGGGAAAATAACCCCGTGTTAACCTGGAATTCACAACACGGCGGTACCATGCGATAGTCTCCCGAAACCGCGGCCAATGTCCGCGATATAACCACCTCGACGGAGATAAAAACACAAACCCCAACACCAAAAAACATGCAGTGAGCCCATTCGCGAGGAGGAAAGCAGCGATAAGCAGCGCAAGGCCCGCGACACATATATGGCATGCGGGAATAAGCACAACAAAAGCAGGAAAAAGAAAGACAAACCAAACAGAAAACAGCGAAGCACAATGGAGGCAGTCGGAGCCAGCACACAACCCCACAAGCACCATTGGCAACAAAACATCAGACATGGCAGGCCATCGTGGACAAGGTGAATGCAGCCCGAGAGCGGAGGAGGACAATGGCAGACAACCAGAACAGCTGGAATGATGCGAAACGCACAAACAAGCACAAACACGCCAACAACCACAAGGCAGCAATGCACACCGGAGGTGGGAGTCCAGCGCCACACCAGGAGCTGGATGACATGGAGGAAATGGTGTCCACCACATCAGTCTGGAGATGGTGGCAGGACTCGGGGCCCGGAAACTGCTTAAAATCAACAGACACAACAGCAACAGGGAGAGGAACCACCAGGGACTGGGGGTACGGTGGGAGATGGCCACCATGGCACACATGCACAATTAAGCACAGCACAACTGCAGACAAACCATGCCCAAGAGGAACAACACCAACCAAGAGCACAAGTCACACAAGTCGGCAATATCACACCACTGAACAAGCACAGAAGTGAAAACCACACTGCCTGAAAGGGAGAAGGGTGAGCCAAATCTGAGCTGAAGGGACATCTCACACACAATGCAGCACACACACACACATAGGAAGCAGAGCACCCCAACATCGAACACAATGTGGAACAAACACCAACATCTGCACAACCGAACACAGGACACAAGTGCACCCGCTTGTGGCCGGTAAATGGCCATACACATCTGGCAAGCCACGAAACAGGGACATGATAATGCACAAGTACCAACCCACAGCCCTGATGGGGCAGCAATGCATGTAAGGCAGTGACCCAGATAGGCCGTGACACACACATTGGCATACAAATAAACACTCAACACAGTTGGAGACAAGTGAACGTGCGGAAACTTTATCAACAATTGCGTGTCAGTACGGCCAAGGGAAGTGCCACGACATGCAGACCAATGCAGCAGCATGTCTGAATGAGGAACGTTGGAAAGCGCCCATGTCCACCCCAGGGGAGTCCATCACCAACACAAGTCATTGCCAACCCGCGTATGTTGTCCGCGCATGGATCAGGAGTCCAGGCCAATGCAGCCATGTCCACTGTCTCCCAGGGACATGTGACCAGATCCCCAACATGCAACCAGGCGTTGGGACACGTGCAATGGGTCACATGCAGTCCTGGCTGCAGGTACCTGGTCAATCGTCCATGAACGCGAGTGCAGCAGCGTAGGCCAACATTTCCAATGCAAGATCGTTGTCCACCACATCTGGCGACGTAACCCATCAGCTGTCCCGGACAGATGTGCTCACTCCACTCCCTGGCCCCAATATGCACGAAAGCCCAATCAGGGAGCGGCTCAATGTGGTCACTGCACACGACGACTCCTGCAATCTCCCAGGTCCAGTTCCCAGCATGCATGTCAAACATCCAGGCATGCCATAAACGGGCATCACGGTGACACTCCTGGTCGTGGTCCAACAGGGGGCGCACACACATGTCGAAATCCATTTTCCTTACGTTGGAGAGGCAGACATCCATGGACCACTCGAATATGCACGAGCGACAGTGCAACACAGGCTGAACGCAGGTGACGTTGGCAATGCGGAAGCTCAGCCTGTAACTGATCCGCAGCACTGCCAATGGCAGTGCCCCCAGTACATGCAGCAGACGTGTACGGTACAGGTCCACGTGACTGGAGTAGAGCATGTGTCCAGGATGGTCTGCCATTGCGTCAGTGGCTCTGCTTGAAGCGGCACTGTGAGGACCTGCGCCAGTCCTGTGGATGAAACGCCACAGCTCGGAGCAATGAGCAGTGTCTGTGTGCAATGGGTGCATGCCTGGGGTGTGGTGGGAGTACAAGTGAAGGCCATGTCACGCACGCAAACTACGACCAAGGACTTCTGCATGTGGGATGTGTACACGTTGGCCTCACGTCTGGCAGTGCGTAGTGTGGGAGTCACCTGGAAATGCTATCCTATCTGTCAGGGGGTGCTGGGCACATGCAAGTCACATCTAGGAGCTGCAGATATGCTACCGCCAGATAGTGCGGACAAAGGACCATTCATCCCTACAGTAACTGCACCATCTGCATGCATTCAGGAGATGTACAGAGGCCTGCTGTGGGTGTGGTGGGATGTCTGCGACCCTGGGAATCATGGATGATATGCCCAGCACGTGGCACATGTGCGGCCTCACTGTGTGTTACGTTGCCTCACAGCTGCTCCACCCTCCCATGAGCCCCCACACTTGTGTGCCCTGCGCGGTTGTATCACATGCACTCCTACGGCACACCATTGTAATGCCTGTCCGCGCATGTCCAGCGGCATGCCACCAACACCATGACGCTGGCCTATGAAGGTGTGCAGCCAAGTGAGTGTAGGCCAATGCTCCGGACAGGGCGGACACAAGTGTACAGTCCATGGCTGGCTGTGATCACGCTGAGAATGAGGCTAGGCAACTGACTCATGCAGCCGCAGGACTGATACACATAACACTTGGCATGCATGTGCCAAGACCCCGAGCGGTCTTGCGCTCCTATATTTCCCCGTCCGTGCGGGCCCGCCCTCCTGGTGCATGCTACATTGCAACATCTACTACTGTGGCCCTGGTGGCGACAACACCCCAACACAGAGACACACTTACTGCACTTCCTGCCCAAGGCCAGGTCCGAGCCACGCCCTGCTCCCCCTGCCGAATCAGCACACCCCTGCGCTGACCTGACGTATGCCGGACCAGCACACGCTGCTTGTGCATGCAGGGGGGGACGGGCAAAGCTACATGTCCAAGGTCACTGCCAATGCTGAGGTGACATGGTATCGTCCGCTGAAGACAGCACACTGTGATGTTGCAGGGCCCGTGCCCATCATGCTGACACAATGACCACATGGACACACTTGCTCAAATGGTGTGAATGGCTACGGGCATGTGCGCCCGGCCACATTTATTAGCAGGCACACATATCGAGTGACACCTGTGTTGGATGTGTGTGGGGTGTGTGCACACCAGCCGGCAAGGGCTGCCTGGTGCAGTCAGAAATCGACAACAGTGTACATCGTAAAGGACACAACCATTCAACCGTAAAGGACCCATGACCTGAGCTGCACAGAGTTAGTGGCCCCGGATGCACAGCATCCTGCACGGGCCTACCGCCACGGGCCGCAGACTTGCGGTGCACTGGGGCAGGGTCACGAGAGCAGAGCAGGTTCCCGCAGATGACTAGGGGGGTTGTCGCGGAGTGTCTCGGTGAACAGTGGAAGGTGTACCCCCATGGCATGATGCCGAGGGCAGAACCACGCTGAAACAGTCACCATTGTGGAGATGAGTGGAGCAAACACATGTTGGACACCAAGTCTGTCCCAGCCAGATGTTGATGCAGACAACCCCCAGGCCATGGACGCAGATGCCACCAAAGTTCAACCAGAGAGTGCCCATGAGTCATTGCGCACAGAGTTAGTGGCACCAGTGCTGATAGGGGATGCCGCCTGCGATGAGGCGTGTCCAATGGCATGGACTCCTCCATATCTTACCCAGGACACAGTTCCACATGTGTGGCCTACGGGACCGCAGTGTATGCCTGAGACAGCGGCCAGCAGGGGCCATTCACGAGTGTCGCCGGCTTAGGTTGGATGGTCCCACCGGCCTGCGTAGTTCAGGTTCAGTGGCACCACGGGACGCGGACTTGCGTTGCACAGGGTTAGTGGCACCAGGTCAGTTGTTGCTAGTGTTCGGTCACCTCCGTAACGAGGATCCGGCTTTCATCCGGACTGAACCGCATCTTCCTCTTACTCCTCTCTGTGCGTTCACTGGTATGGACTCTGCCATCCATGAATCACGACTGGGTGCTGGATGTGGGGCCTACTGGACTGCAGTGTAGGCCGGGGGCAGCGGTCAGCATGGGCCCACAGACACGTGTCATGTGCTTGTGATGCATTCGTTTGCTCCACTGATAGCAGGGAGTTCAGTGATATCACCCCTGCAGTAGACATCTGGTCACTGCCATTCATGACTCAGGACACAGTTCCACATGTGGGACCCACTGGGACACTGTGTAGGCCTGTGTCCTCATCCACGTGTTGCCGGCTTGCGTTGAACAGGGTTAGTGGCACCACGTGTCGCCGGCTTGCATTGAACAGGGTTAGTGGCACCACGTGTTGCCGGCTTGCGATATGGAATCATGCCTCACTGATTGAAGAGAGTCTGGTGCTGTGGCCGCTGCCACGGACTTGGGGTCACTGCCATTCATGACTCAGGACACAGTTCCACATGTGGGACCCACTGGGCCGAGGAGGACGCAGGTGGAGTATGTAAATGTAAAAGGAGTAATGTGGGCCTCCGCCGTGGAGGCCAGCGATGGTCTGCGAAGGCTGCAAAGGTTGCGGGCCTGGGGCCTGGAGCTTGCACCGGCACGTGGTGGGCCCTCTTTGACACACGCTGGTGTCAGCAGGTGAGCGGAGCCTCGTTGGTGCGCTGGGGCAGACATGACGGGTCTGGGGCCCAGCGGCCCGGGGTGCAGCAGGCGCACAGGGATGCAGGCCCCGCCGCACTCGGCGCCGGACTCGTGGTGGGCTGAGAGGCGCCGCCCTGGCAGACGCGTTGTCCATTCTGAATGAGAACCACGCCCAGTGCAACGGGCTTTTTGTTCACACCCCTACGCAGGCCTGGCATACGCAGGTCCAACCCACTCCGCCCGCGCATGCAGGGGGGGATATAACGTGCGACATTTCCGCTTTCTGCCCCACAGCCTGTGGGGACATGGTAGCGTCCACTGGCCACTACACTCCATGCACCAGCAGTTGATCTCCACATGGCCATTTCCGTGATTTGCACGCTGTGGTCTGTCGGGCATCTCCACGCCACATCTGGCATTGGGTAGGTTCACATTCCTTAGTCACTTGCCGCTCTCGCACATGCCTGCTCCATGCCTCTCCTCACATCCTGCTATTGTGTGTCTGTGGTGCCATGCCGTGGCTGGGTTGTGGGCATGGCAAGGCCAAGTTCCTGATGGAGTCGTGTTGTTGTGTCTGGTCGGTTGCCATGTTGTGTGTCATGTTGAATGTAGTTGTGCTGCGTGTCCATTGCCGGTGTCGTGAGTTGCATGACTGTGGGCTGGAGGTGTGTGGTGTGTTCATTTTGGACTTACCAACGGGCACTGCATTTCCATGGGTGCCATCCTGGGAGCGCTGGGTGATGCTGGACTGTCCGGAGATGTGAGAATCATGCACTCGGCCTGGGGAGTTGGCCACGACATTGTTGAGGAGTCCCGGGCGGTCTACTGTTGCCTGCACATTCATGATATACGTGTGCTTTCTGTTGTGGTAGTTGTGTGCAGTGTCGGCAGGGGGCACGAGGGGTACATGTGTGCAGTTGATTGGCCCTGGCATGTGAGGGAATCCAGCTATGGCGTAGGGGCCTTGCTTGGTCTCCAGCAGCTCCTGCGCAGTGTGGGTGAAGTGGAGGTGCTGGGGTATCAGGCTGTTGTTGGCATCCAGGACAGGTGTGATGACCTTGTATGGGGCAAAAGGCAGGTGTTAAATCCCTGGTGCTACCGCGGCTTATCGCCTGTTTTTGGTTTGCATCGCAGATCTGGCAGTTTGTTGTGAAAGCGGTGTTGTGGTTTTTTCGTGTGTTTTTGCACGGGAACGCCTACTCTGCATCTCATTAGGGTTAGTTGGTGGTGTCCACCGTGGTGTTAAATTTTGGGGCAGTTGTCGTGAGAATACTGGCGATGTCTGCAGTTTGCACGCGCTTGTGAATGGGGTGATAAATCTATCTCCACTTTTGATGAGTTAAGGTGGAGATAAATCGGAGATAAGTCCTTGTGAATATGCCCCATGGAGTTTCATACATTAGGAATAACGATTCCCTAACTTCCATTCCCAGGGAATCGCAATTAGGTAATCACAATATCCAATAATGATACATATGGCCCTTAGTGGCTAACCTGTTTGCTTTCTATCCTCCTGTCTACATGAAATCTATATTTGTTACAATTATCCACCATTCTAATGGACTAGGCCATTCCAGTATTTCAAATATATATATTAATGCTAAGCTCCAAACAAACCTGCTTAAACAAATAAAATTGCATTAGTGCTTTATGTCTCAATGGGACTTGTTTAAACACACAAACTTGCATTAGCACTTTATAATAAGCCGATTGTAATAACATCCTACTATTGTAGCTTTTACACTGCAATCTGTATGCACCTTATTTGCGAAGAGGCTCGAAATGTATTTCATGAATTGTGCCACACTTTGCATGTATTGGTATTTATTTAGAATGCCAGATGCAATGCTGCTATGATGAGATATTTTCATATGTTATGGAACTACTTTGTGTACTTTTATGGTTTTATTTTAAAAAGGAATAAAGATGTATAATTTAGCGGTAGGTGCCCTGCATACAGGCCTTTGCTGTAAATGCTATTTGTAAGAAATTGGGTTATTTGTTGTGCAGGTTGTGAGTCATGCACAAGTACCAGATCCACTATTGTATATTTACTGGGAACCAAATATCCCATTGTTGCACTTCACTCTCTCAGGGTAGTGAAGCAGAGTGGTCCAAGTCCTACTCAGGGGAGGTAGTGTGGGCTGCACTAAATTACAAAATTTTATATCAGATACATAAAAATACTGTTGGTGACACCCTTATATCACATTTCAACCCTAGTGGATCAAGAACCCCACAATAACAATAGGCCCCATCTATACCAGATGTAACTTCACAATATAAGGGGGTGTCATTATATATTAGGCAGGCCTATTGTCTTTGCCAAGGGGTTGATTACGCCAACCTTTACTCCTACTTTTCCCTACTAGCTTTAATGCAGATGGTCTTTTATTTGCCTGCTAAAAGTGGTAGAAGGGAGGAAAACAATTCAAGATTATACTTTCGATTTAGTCATGGACCACAGACTCCGAAGTTCAATTTGGTGAATTTATTATAAGGTCAAAAATAATTGAATATAAACACACCTCAATATCAGAGTATATAGGTACAGAGAAATCAATACAGAGCCGATTCTACGAATATAAGTCATTCGGCACAGAAGGCATAATATGATGAACTCCAAAATCAAAATACAGCAAAGAATAGAAGCGGAGTCCAATTCTCTTTTCATCTGAAAAGGAGCAAAATCTTTCCCTACTCTGCTCTCAATGAGGATCCTACCTATCTCCCTTGTATCATATCCCAAAGGTGTCAGCACGTGTTGACTTCCTAAGAAGTACTCACGTCAAATGGGTCTGATAGCTTAAAGCTATGGAGCTCGCTCTAAGATGCTCCTTCTCCTCCGAAAACTGGCAGAAGTCTCTCAAATATGTCCCTGCGCATCATACAAAAAGACAATGTTCAACACACAATACGTCATCTACTAAACCTTTCCATTGAAACAATTTCAGTAAGTTTCCACAGAAGCTTTAATTAGGTCGACTCTTCTTCCAGTGGCCTTGGTTCCCAGATAGGCCAGACACGAAAGGAGTCCTCCCTTCTCGCCTTGCAGTTTTCTTCAAAGACATTCCGGGTATCTCCTTAAATCTAAGAATAACGAGGTCGGATTCCTGCACCTGCAGTAGGATGAGAACATACTGTCTTCGAGCACAACAGAATTAATTTAATTAATTCTTGAGCAACCAAGGAGAAACGAAACTCAAAACAACCTACAATTTGGGCCTACAAATCGGGTAACTTAAACTAAACATGGTTACATTATATGAGTATAATTTCGTCCTGCACATTACACATACAGGAACTATGTTTTCTAATACACGCAAATCCTACTTAAACATGCTCACTTCATTTTAATACTAATATGACGTGAATAAATGCATCTTAATAATCATAAAACACTGCACACGACAAAAATACATATGAGTGCCTTTATATCAGGAGTATAGTGCACCCCTACAATTTAGAGTGCTGTAAGCGCTCTATCAGTTCCCCCCTCTTATGACTAGTGTCATAACACCAACCTTTTTACCCTCTTATAAGTTTCTCCTTGTAGAAGAGACCGACCTAAACAGAGGTTGTAGCTTGCCGTCCCTGTCTAAATCTTTCCAACCCTTTAACTTGCAGATAATGACTGTCCTGCAGTCGTTCTAAGTGTTGCTCTCGCTTGTTCAAAGAATTCTCAGCATGTCGTGCCCTTTGCCATTCGTAAGCCTTAATGACTCCCAACAGTACAATTATACAAATGACAGCTATTATAATAGGTTTCAAGATGTATCCCATTATTCCTTGTCCCAAACTTCCAAACCAGCTTCCTATCTTGCCAAATCCCTTGCCAATTTGTTCCCAGAGTCCATCAGCAGCTAGATCACGTAAATCTTGATGTATCTCTGAAATATTGCTAATGTACTTCTTTATATCCCGACTATTGTCAGGAATATAAGTACAGCACTGTTGAACTTTCAATAATTTACAGACTCCTCCAGCTTTTGCTAATAGCACATCTAAAGCAAGACGATTTTGAAGAACCATAGCCCTTACTGAAACCATCTCCCCATCAACAAGTAATAGGATTTGGGCCGTATTCACAGAGAGCTTATCTACCAGAGTTGCCAGCTTTCTAATCTTCACATCATTCAAAATCACACCCAAACTAGGTATCATAGCTCCAAATACATCCCCAATAATTTCTCCCGCACTTGCACCACGTTTTCCTCTATGAGATCTCTTCCCTTCCAAAGGCCAGAAATCATCCACATGGAAGATCTTGGGAAATACCACAGCCAAATAACATGTACCATACCAATTTTTGGGCAATTTCACATAAGCATTTTTACCGCACACAAAGTACATGTTTGTCACTATGGTCAATTTATCCAACAGCGCCTTTCTAATGGATTCCTCAATCAAGAAAATGTGTTCACAATCACTCTCACCCACAAATATTTCATCACCGCAATCTAACACACCACACAATTCCATACTCACGCCACCACTGTTTCCGCCGCACCATCAACGTCCGCCGACTTCCATCAATGTCCGCCGTCGTCTACTCCGTGTCCAGGGCCTTAATGTTCTTCCGACCCTACTCCTACTCTCTTTCTCCCCTCACTCTTAGAGGCAAACCATCCTCTGCTACCATTTGATTACACCAACCTTTACTCCTACTTTTCCCTACTAGCTTTAATGCAGATGGTCTTTTATTTGCCTGCTAAAAGTGGTAGAAGGGAGGAATACAATTCAAGATTATACTTTCGATTTAGTCATGCTGTAATGGACCACAGACTCCGAAGTTCAATTTGGTGGATTTATTATAAGGCCAAAAATAATTGAATATAAACACACCTCAATATCAGAGTATATAGGTACAGAGAAATCAATACAGAGCCGATTCTACGAATATAAGTCATTCGGCACAGAAGGCATAATATGATGAACTCCAAAATCAAAATACAGCAAAGTATAGAAGCGGAGTCCAATTTTCTTTTCATCTAAAAAGGAGCAAAATCTTTCCCTACTCTGCTCTCAATGAGGATCCTACCTATCTCCCTTGTATCATATCCCAAAGGTGTCAGCACGTGTTGACTTCCTAAGAAGTACTCACGTCAAATGGGTCTGATAGCTTAAAGCTATGGAGCTCGCTCTAAGATGCTCCTTCTCCTCCGAAAACTGGCAGAAGTCTCTCGAATCTGTCCCTGCGCATCATACAAAAAGACAATGTTCAACCCACAATACGTCATCTACTAAACCTTTCCATTGAAAAATTTCAGTAAGTTTCCACAGAAGCTTTAATTAGGTCGACTCTTCTTCCAGTGGCCTTGGTTCCAGATAGGCCAGACACAAAAGGAGTCCTCCCTTCTCGCCTTGCAGTTTTCTTCAAAGACATTCCGGGTATCTCCTTAAACCTAAGAATAACGAGGTCAGATTCCTGCACCTGCAGTAGGATGAGAACATACTGTCTTCGAGCACAACAGAATTTATTTAATTAATTCTTGAGCAACCAATAAGAAACGAAACTCAAAACAACCTACAATTTGGGCCTACAAATCGGGTAACTTAAACTAAACATGGTTACATTATATGAGTATAATTTCGTCCTGCACATTACACATACAGGAAATATGTTTTCTAATACACGCAAATCCTACTTAAACATGCTCACTTAATTTTAATACTAATATGACGTGAATAAATGCATCTTAATAATCATAAAACACTGCACACGACAAAAATACATATGAGTGCGTTTATATCAGGAGTATAGTGCACCCCTACAATTTAGAGTGCTGTAAGCGCTCTATCAGGGTCACCACATCAATGTATAAGGCCAGCCTATTGGCTTTGTCAAGGGATCACCACCTTAATAGAACAGTAGCCACATGCCATGATTCATCACTAAAACCCATAAAATCAATATCATATTCAAATACATTCACTGTGTACATGCAGTGTTCATCAATGATTCTATCAATAAAGCATTTTAAATAAAGGATTTTGTTTCAATGATAAACATGTGTCAAGAATCTGTCACCTCAACAGGCCACAACATGTAGCCATTGGACCAACCACTAGAGGTTCATGCACCCGAGAGCACAAAAGAAAAAGAATAGCCCAGAAAGTGTTATAAATCTAAAGCAAAACCTTTCCAAGGGTCATTGTTTAAATGTGCCCTGAGCATAAAGGCAAGTTTTAAAAATAAGCCTGGGGGGGCTCCTGCTCTCCTTGCAGCCCCCTACGTCACTTTATCAACATCTTGGTGGTACTCCAGCCCCTACTTGGGGCTGCCACAAGAAAGAAAGATATGTTAATTGGCCCAAGCAGGGCATTATGGGGTGTTACTGGGTCAGGGAAATAGAATATTACATTAGAGTATTGATTCGATTCAATTTTACAGCATGGCCATGTATTTTCTTTTTGCTTTTCCTTTATTTATGGAGTTCCCTGGTCCCACCCGGAGCATCCACAGCCTCTGTTCAATACCTTTATAGGGGCAATGCAGGGATCACGCTCCCACAGTGCAGAGCAGTGCTGTGGTCTATATACGCCTGTACTTCTGCATTCACGGCTGGTAGAACACAGTTCTTACTACTCTGCCCATGTGGAACACAAGCAGGGCACTGCTGGCTCATGGCCTTCTACATCCCCAGACACGGGCAGGGGGGCAGAGAGGGTCCATGGCTTCATTCCATCAGGGTTCAGGGGGAGGGGACCCCGGGCCACTAATGTTTCTGCGCCAGCCCCCTCCTGACCTCCTGGTCCCAGGCTCTAACCAATGCTGCACGAGCTCCTGGGATTTGGTTCATCCAGGGGATACTGTCTATAAATACAGTCAAGCGCTACTCACTCCTTTCCTTCATTTAACATGTTAAAATGGCCAAATATATTAGAAATGGCATAATTCTGGCCCTATTGGACTTATCAAATTGTTTCTTTGCTCCTGGTGGCAAACTCAAGCCACTAAGAGCATTTTCAAAAACTCCTGGCGGCAAGCTGTAGCCACTAGGAGCATTTTAAACATGTTTTCTGGACTCAAAAGGGCACACTTTGTGGGTAGCTGTTTTTTCTGGCTCACTGCATCAGTCTTCTCCTCTCCTGGCTCCTGCTGCTTCTTTCCTGCTGGTCTAGGCATCTTGCAAAGCCCCTCCACAACTAGCCAGCAGAGCACCCTCCAACCACTACTCCCACGGCCACATAGCCTCCTGGCTGTCTGAAAAGGCACCTAGTGGGGCACTGCAGACCAGATATACCACCAAATGGTCATCAAGGGGGCATAGGGGTGCCAGAGTCATTGTCCCCGGCGAAACACATCCTAGTCAAAGGGGTCAGCTGATGACAAAGTCCTTAGTTCATCTTGCAGGGCATCAGGTGGCTCCTATTTCTAGCTGGTGATTCTTCTGCTGTCACTTCGTTCAGACCTGGTACAATGTGACAGCTAATTATCAGATCCAGATATCTCCCACCCCCCTTTCCTCTCCACGGAACAGGTTCAATCATTTATAATTGCTCCTTTTTTTGTTCGGAGGACCTTGTTCCCTCTGCTGGGGAGCAGAGTAATTACCTCGACCCAGCAGGTGAGACAAAGGCCTGGAATCTGATTATGAGCTGAGCCAGGGAAATATGACAATTCTTGACATCCCAAAGGATGTATATGTAGTGTTGAGGAAACTGCATGTTCAAACTTGGCGTGCGCATTTTTCCTCAGGTAGACACCTTGCTGGACTGTGTAGGCCTAAGTAGGGCCAAACCTTAAGGCGGATTTTACCTGTGTGTATAATACTCAATTATGTCCATTTGCCTAATTATTACTAATTTGGCACAAATCTCCTACTGCAGAAACAATGAACCCAGTGAGAATGAGCGACTGCTGGCTTCTGCTGTTATGTTTTGTTGCATTAGTGCTATTTTCTTGGCGCAAAATACATCATCACATCCATTTTGGACACGGGGTGCATTTTGCATTAAGAAAATAGTCTAAATGCTGGGTTGTGCTCCTTGTGTAATTCTCACATAATTTAGCTTAATTGAGCTACAGCAAATTAAGAATGTTACTCCCAACCCTCCTACAGTAAATCCTACTGACCTATCTCTGACTAATATTACGGTGACTAATATTATAAGGCCTACCTAGGGTCAGTTCCTATCCTTGCAGAGTCTCGTCTGTGCCAGACTACCTGTGTGCAACTACTGGACTGCTCATGACTGTAGTCTCATATGTGCAGCCAGCACACGTTTGTGCATACTTGTTCAAGTGTGACCAGCCTTGTCCCATATTTGTTGACTGGAGTTAAAATAGAATATTTGAGCCCGTAATGTGCCACTTACCCTGCCCCACTTACCTAGCACCCCCTTAACCTAGCTGCATCTTCTGTGCAGCTACCAGTTCTCTGACTCTATTTCTGGTGATGAGAGACTCATTCCTAGAGTTGGGAGAAGCCGACATGGTTGGCATCCATGAAGACTTTGGTGTGGCTAGTACTGCATTACAATACAAGCCGTGCCAATAGCTAAGTCAAACTTTTTATGTGTAGTAACTCAACACCATTTGCAGAGTTACTAATTTAGTGAATTTACTCTACCGCACAACTCACAGATGTAATTAAAAGATTCTCTGTATGGTTCCACACTGAGCACTTTTCCTTGACCAGTAAGAGGGACCAGATAAAAAATGGTGTCTTTAAAAGAAGAGTCACTGTATTGAACCAGGCCAGAACCAAATGGACATAATACAAACGTGTCAATGGTGCCAAAAACAAAGTGATCAAGAGAGAGAGTAAGAGAGGATCAGGAGGAATCATAACTGTAGGAGGAGGTCTTGCAGTAGGAAGATGTGGCTGAAGGTAAGAAGGCACAGTCAAAGGAAGTTAGTCCAAGAAGCTGGCACACGACACAACTTGCCAGTCTTAAAACATATACAATTATAGATAAAATAGGTTAGTAATATAAAAATTCAAAAGAATACCCCTTAGCATATGAAGCATTGCTGAATATTTATAGAATAGCACCCCATAAAGCTTGCAGGGAGCATTTTTCTTGCTTAAAATATAAGACATTTAACTCTAAAAAATGACACCTTCATCACTGTGCAAGAGTTCACTATGCCTGTAGCAGGCTATACTACTATTCCTGCCTCTCAGGTGTTATGTAACTCTTTGTCAGTTTTTCAGATGTTTGGCTATCCATTCTGCCAAAAGCTTACAATAGAATGAAAGTTCCTTTTAACTCTAACGCTAGTGTGTGGGAATGTGTGCCTCTTTATTAATCAAGTAGACTAGTTTGATGATCATTTACTGAGGGTTCCCCTCAGTCCCCTGCACAGCTCCACTGGCAGAAGAGCTGGCAACTATCCCTCTGCAACCTCTTTGCTTCATTGTTAACCAAACACTATGTAAGGGGCTGCTAGCTGGATTGCATCCAGCGTTGCTGTCTAATGTTAGATCCTCAAACAACTTTTTGGGGGGACAAAAATATCGTTAAAAAGGCCCAGATAGGCTTTTGCCCCAAGGAGTCAACTGAGGATTTATTAGTGGCTGTTCTGGATGATTTGTGACTCATGGCATGTGTCAGCAGTATCAGTATCCTGATGTTTATTGGTATTACTGTAGTGTTTGACACTGTTGACAATACCATACATTGGGACAGCCTGTAAGAAGTTGGCTTGGGTGAGAAGGCTCTCAGACGGCCGTGGTTATTTCTGTCCTGTGGCTTCTCAAAGGACTTTTCTCCCTCTATTGGCTTCAAACCCTAAGCTGTTACGTTACGCAGTTTCTACCTTTCATCATATCCATTTAATGTACATGCTGTGCCTTTAGCTAGGCTCATCATTTCCCATGTCCTTCTAGTATTTAGTATTGTGCGACTAGAGCAACCTCAGGATCTAATGTTTGTTGCCTGGCTGAGATGAGTTCAGGTCCAGTTCTCTCAGAGTTCATAAAAAACATGGCAGTGAAATTTCATCCTCATCTCAATATGAAAGCCCAGACTAATATATGATATAATCATGCTTCTTTCACAGTAAGATCCTGTAACCTTTACTTCTCTGCCACAATTTTGAACGAAGAAAAAAGACTGTCTATTGAATCAAACCTGGATGACAATAATGTCCTATAGAGGGCTAACTCATTAAAAGTTTCCATCAACTCCGAATGCAGCAGCAAGAATTACTTTAGAATCCCCAAGTTCTGTCATGCTATTCCACTGCTCAACACTGCATAGTCTACTAGTAAAGTGGCGAAGCATGTCGTTAAGCCAAGAAGGCTAACGACACGTTCCGTCACTTTAGAAATGCAGGGCTGTCCATATTTACAAGAATAAGGTGTCCCTTTCTGCACAAAAACAATCCTGCCAATAATGCAGACACCCTTGCACAGTGGTGCCAGGGGCGCCTGGATTGGCGCTAAGCACCATATTGTGTGCCGGCTGAATGGACAGGAATGCAACGTATCTCATAAATGCTCTGTATTCCTGCCCTTTCGATTTGGCATAGGGCAGCGCTGCAAAATAACTTGCGGCGCTGCCCTACTCCAAATCATTGTAAATGAGGCTCTACGCTTTTTCCTCCAATTTCCATTCGAATGTTTAACATTACGAATTTGAAAAGAGCGATATAACATACAAGTTCTTGCTTTATGAAGGTTGGCATACCACGTCTCTTTCTGAAATGCATTTATTTACAGCTTCTGCTTTGCTGCTTCAAATATAGATTCATTCTGTCTGTACCCAAATGTGCCATAGAGGGGCGTGGAGTTCCATTCATTAAAACACTTCACTACCATATGACATATTAGAAGATTAAAATAAAATGATAGCTATTAATGTCTATTATTTGTCATGGTTCTGGCAGCTTGGGCTGAACACATACGTCTACCTGAATTATAGCCTGTTATGCTGTGACAGAGGGTGAGATTAATATATCATGAAGGTCAGAGCTGGTGCTTAGAGGGACACTGTTCAGGATGATGAGAATAACTAGTTTATCCAGTTAAAGTATTGTCTCATTCGTCAATGTGTCTTCACTTTTTACTGCTGCTCATCGCAGTCCTAACGAATTAGGGCAGGAGAAGCCAATGTCAAGGGAACATTATTCTTTGGAAGCCATTTAAAACCAACCAAATATTGTAGTCCATGCTTCTTTGTTGTGGGGAAATTCTCAGACTAACTGTATGTGAAGCATTCCATTAAAACGCACAATGCTAAATGGACTCACAGGCACAAATTTAGCACACAGAAGAAATGTGCATGTTTTCTCGATTTTGCTCTGTTGGGCAGATGTATGTTTTGTGGAAAATCACAGAAATTCAGTGTTCACTAAATATTGTGGCACTAGACCTCTACATTCCCATGTAGACAAGGAAATCATAATGAATCAAAACTTTTGCGGAAGTGGAAAATAGCCATTTGTCAATTTTTTTGCACCAGCATTCTTAAAAAATAAACTATGCCCAGATCTTCTTTACCTTCTAGTTCAGACTCTAGACTGGACGGTTCTCTGTGCTTTATTAAGTTCCCTTATATTTTACTTTTCTCTCTGTGACAGTTTGCGGGTACATCCAGATCATGGGCCTCATTTACAAGAAAATGACGCACTGCGGCGCCACAAGCCATTAAGCTACGCCGTGCTGTGTCATTTTCAAAGCACAGAGATGCCTTGTATTAACAACAATACAACTCATCCCTGTGCTTTCCCCAGCGCTAGTGCACAATTGGCTGCCATGCGCCAGCGCAGAGACCTTTGCGTCATTTTGCAAGGATGCCTGCTCTGCAGGGATGATTGTTTTTGTACAGGAAGGGACACCTTCCTGCACAAAAACAATCATTAATGGCACTTTCCTCTTTCTATGCATGATGCAGAATGCAGCACGCATAGAAAAAGGAAAAAAACGAGGAGAAATAAAATAATTTCTCCTTGTTGCGCCATTCCTATGCCCCTGGGGAGGCGTAAGATTCTGATGCATTCTAAGTTTTACAAAATGTTGTACATCTGGGAATGCATCAAGTTCCATGGATGTTGCGTGGGAACACTCACAGCAACACCCATGGACCGCCCCTTTCACACAGAGTAATGCGTTAAAGGAGTCCATATTTACAAGGCCATGAAAAGTCACGCAGGGTGACTTTATGTGGCCTTGTAAATATGGGCAAGCCCATTGCACCACCAGTGCGTCAAAGAAAGTGACACACCGGCAGCGCAATGGGCTTCTAAATAATCCCCTATATATATATATATATATATATATATATATTCCAACAAAAGTGTCCGCCATACGCCGCACGCCTGCCCGTGTGTGCCGGTGTCTGCCGTGGTAGCGGTCAACCACAAATTTCAAACAGCTGTTCAAACCCAAAGGAGTGAGGCGGCACACAGTCCTGATGTTACGAGTGTTTAATCGCTCAAAAAAACAACACGTTTCAGCCGTAAAAGGCCTTTGTCAAGTTGCCAGAGTATTAACAGGAAACATTTAAATAATGGTGCGTCACAATAGACATGGAAGAGTTACTATATCCTACATAATTTATCAAAAATGTAAGAACATGATTTCAAACCTCGGAATCACAAGCAATGATAAATGATTTACCGAGAATGACACAGTCTCAATATTAAATTTCTGGCATTGATTCATCTATTTATATATATATATATATATATATATATAGATAGATAGATAGATAGATAGATAGATAGATCTATGTATAGTTAATCATGATGGGCACTCTGTACTAGACCCAAAAAAAAAACACTCTTTGCAGCCCAACAGATCAATTAATCACCAAATTCATTACTTCATCAATTGTACAATTAATTTGTTACGAAATCTTTCATAGATAAATCAGTCTTCAAAAGACCACAGCAAACACACAATGCACTATATAACAAGCTTAGTTTTTCCCCCAATCCTACAGATGGAATCCAACCCCAAAAAACATTTTTTCTTCCACATTGAAAACAAGGCCTCAGCTCAAGACACAGAGTTCAAACGTCATGGAGGCAGATTGAATTTTTTCCTGCTCTTTTGGCAAGCAGCTGTAGGCAATTAAAAAGACGTCGACATAGGTTTCGGCGGAACCCACTATTATTGCTCCCAAAACCTCTCGCACTACTGTAAAGAGGTCTAACAACAAACATAATAATACAAAAATTAAATTTTACACATATTCAAAATACATTCAGAAACGGTACATTCAGAAAAACTTCCAAAAACAACATTCTTTTTTATACATTTAAAAAGAGCATTCATAGATAAATAGGAAGCAAATTATTAGTGCAAGGATACATTTTCGTAGATATAGAGAACTTATCAAATAAGGATAACATTATAATGATTCTCAACCCCTCCCACTCATGGTATCAAAATTTCATTTCACATATTCAACTGCAAATCCTCAATGTTTTATGTCCCTCCCACATTAATATCTTCAACATCAGTCTCCACACCTGAGCCGAAACAAACCTTTCAGTCCACATCACTTGTTCTCATAGATGCTCAGCAAGATTTAAATCATAGCTTACTGGCAAATCATAAAGTAATATGTAAACAATGAGAATCCTCGTAATCACATCTTCGAGCAGTGTAGAAAAACAGAAGTCCCCAGGATGACCTCACACTGCATGTTGCAGCAGGCATGCGTTCAAATGGAAAATACATTTTCTAGCGACTGGGAACGAAAAGGGAAAAATAAATACATCAATCTCAAAACGTTTCCTGCGCACCAGCATGAAAGGTACTAGGCCTGGGAAGAACTTAAATTAGGGGTCCTTTACCCCACCTACATGGGTGGTGTAAGATTTGCCATGCCAACTTCACTGGTGATGTTTTGTGCTTAAAATAAATAAACAAAGCACGTCATTACCTTCATGTGACACAGTGTTCAGATTCCCAAGCTGCCCTGGAAGTCTGCATGAGGGCTCATTTGTAGGTTGAATCCCAGTCAGAACTCCAGGAGGACAAACATAGGGGCCGATTCCGATTTGGGCCGGAAATCTCTCTGACCGAGCCGGACCAGGAGAGATTTCCGACCGAATCGGACCCGTGCAGCCCGACCGAACGAGTACGATGCGAACGTATGCCATCGGACTCGAGTCGGTCGGACTCCCATTGAAGTCAATGGGAGCCTGTCGTCCAACGCGTACGCGGGCTCCCATTGACTCAATGGGTGCGAGGCGGACAAGGGCGCCCCCTACAGCGTGTACGCGGCAAAGCGACTCGCGCCGTACACGCACAGGTAGGGGGACCCATGGGTCCCCCTGTGTGCGACTCGCGTGGCTACGCGTACAGGGGGTCCGACACGGACCCCCAAAGTACGGCTCCGACTGCTCTTTCGAGCCGGAGTGCGCGGCTCGGTCGGACTGCTCGCGGCGCGCATCGTACTTACCCGGCCGGGAAACGTCTCCATTGCGCGGTGCGAGTCGAGTCCGAGCGAGTCGGTCGGTGCGGTTAGACCCGGGAACGAGTTGGTCGGAGCGGTCAGGACGCCCGGACGAGTCGGTCGGCGATTTCGCATCGTACTCGCTCGCCCGGACGCGTGTACGAATCGGTCGGGCAATAGGGCTCCGAATCGGATCCGGTTAAGCCGAATCCGATTCGGAGCCCTACCGCCGAGATCGGAATCGGCCCCATAGTCTCTCAAATGTCCCCCTCTTTCACTCTATTTGTATGGATTACAAGAATGGGTAGTACTCAGGTAGGCCCAGGGTGAGGATTCCAGGGATCTGGTTTCATATGCTGTGTCGCAAAGTGTCAGGGGACCTGCAGGTCTGGGTAGGTCTCCCCGGCTTGCCTGAGATAGGAAGCTCTGAGCGCCAGGAGGCCTGGGAGGGAGAAAGTCCTGGGCTCTGTTCCATGGTTCACCATGTCACTTGGAGCATGCCCACAGAGGCATTCCCTGCTTACCTGGGATAAGATGCTCTGATAGGGCCCCAGGTCAGCGCCCCAGCTGGCCCCGGTTGGAAGCCCCCAGGCCTGGGCTCCCTTCTATGGCCCACATGTCACAAAGTGCTTTGGACACCTCTGCATTTCCAGTTGCAAAACATTCTGACCGCTGGAAGACTCTGACCATGGGCTCCGTTTCATTTCTTGCCCTATTTCAGAGTCCCACTGATGGGGACTTGCAGGCCTGGTGAGGCCCCCCCCTGCTTGTCTGTGTTAAGGAGCTCTGACAGGGCCCCAGGTCAGAGCTCTGGCGTGCCCTGGCTTGGAAACCTCTGGTCCTGGGCTCCATTTTCCAACCTGCATTGCTCAAAGTGCCAGCGGCAGGATCCCACAGGCCTAGAGCGGCCTTTCCTGCTTGTTTGCATTTAGAAGCTTTGGCCAGGCCATGGGTCAGAGTCCCAGCAGACCCTGGGGTGAAAGCCACAGGCCCTGGGCTCCCTTCTCCAGACCGCTGTGTCGCAAAGTGCCTGGGACAGTGTCCTGCAGGCCCGGGCCCCAGGTCAGTGCTGGGATGGAAGACCCAGCTCTAGGGTCTCTTCTCCTGCCCACCATGTTGCAAAGTGCCCTGGACTGGGACCCGCAGACCTAGGGAGTCCTCCCCTCCTTGCCCAGAATAAAAAGCACTGACAGGGCCCCGGGTCAGAGCTCCAGCAGGCCCTGGCGTGGAAGCCCCAGACCCTGGGATCCATTCTCCCACCCACAGTGTCGCAAATTGCCCAGGACGGGGTCTCACAGGCTGGTCAGGCCTCCCTAGCTTGCCTGACATAAGAAGCACTGACCGGGCCCCGGGTCAGAGCTCCGACAGACCCTGGGTTGGCAGCCCCCCAGACTGGGCTCCATTCTCCAGCCCGCCATGTCACAATGTGCCCAGGACATGGTCCTGCAGGCCTGGGAAGGTCTTCCCTGCTTGTCTAGGTTAGGAAGCTCAGCAGACCTGTGGAGGCCTCCCCTGCTTTCCTGGGATAAGAAACGTTGACAAGGCCTCGGGTCAGAGCTCCAGCAGGCTCTGAGTTGGAAGTCCCCAGCCCTGGGCTCTCTTTTCCAGCCCACTATGTAGCAAAGTGCCCAGGACATGGTCCTGCAGGCCTGGGAAGGCCTTCCATGCTTGTCTGGGTTAGGAAGCTCTGACCGGGCCCCGGGTCAGATACCTGGTGGGCCCTGGTGTAAAAGGCACAGGACCTGGGCTCCCTTCTCAGGCATGCTGTGTCACAAAGCTCCCGGGCCGGGGTCTCACAGGCCACAGGTGGCCTCCTCTGCTTCTCTGGGTTCAGCAACTGTGACTGGGACCTGGGTCAGAGCCTCTGTGGGTCCTGGGGTGGAAGCCACAGGCCCTGGGTTCACATTTCCATCCCGTCGTGTGGCAAAGGGCCTGAGACAGAGTCCCACGGGCCTGGGAAGATATCCCCTGCTTGCCTGGGGTAAGAAGCTCTGACGTGGCCCCAGACCAGAGATCTGGCGGGCCCTGTGGTGGAAGCTCAGGCTCTGGGCTCCCTTCTCATGCCCACTTTGTCGCAAACTGCCCAGGACAGGGTACTGCTGGCCTGGTGAAGCCTCCACATCTTGCCTGGGATAATAAGCTCTGACCAGACTCCGGGTCAGAGCTCCGGCGGGCCCTGAGTTGGAAGCCCCCCAACCCTGGGCTCCCTTTTCCATCCCATCATGTAGCAAAGTGCACGGGACGGGGTCCCGCAGGCCTGGGGAGGCCTCGCCTGCTTGCCTGGGATAAGAAGAGCTGACTGGGCCCTGGTTCACTGCTCTGACCGGCCCTGGCTTGGAAGACTCTGGCCCTGGGCTCTCTTTTCCAACTCACCATGTCACAAAGTTCCCGGGACGGGGTCCTGCAGGCCTTGGAAGGCCTCCCCTGCTTGTCTGGGTTCAGAAGCTCTGACAGGGCCCCGGTTCAGGGCCCCGGCAGGCCGTGGGGTAAAAGGCACAGACCATGGACTCCCTTCTCTGCATGCTGTGTCTCAAAGTGCCTGGGACGGGGTCTTGCAGGCCCGGGGAGCCCTACCCTGCTTGTCTGGGTTAAGAGGCTCTGACCGTACCCCGAGTTTAAGCCACAGGCCCTGGGCTCCCTTCTCCGCCCCATCGCAAAGTGCCCAGGACAGCGGGCCACATGTATCAACATTAGGAATAGCAATTACCTAATTGCAATTTTCTGTGAATCGCAATGAGGTAATCGCTATTCCTAATGTATGCAGCTCCAAGAATTTGCAAATCAGCCTGGTAGGTCGCAATTTGCGACCCCCTAGAAATCGCTAAAATCACGGGGATGGTGGCCTGCTAGGGTCAGCAGACCACCATGTCTGTGATTGCTTAAAGGAAAATGGGTTGCGTTTAAAAGAAAAAAATGAAAAGTTTTCTTTTCATTTTTTAAGAGCAGGCAGTGGTCCGTGGGACCACATGCCTGCTCTTAAAAACGTTTTTGCCACCATTCACAAAGGGGAAGGGTCCCTCGGGGTCCCCATCCCATTTGCAAATAGGTTACCACCAGCTTGAAGTTGGTGGTAAAATGCGAATGTTTTGCAACCGCATTCACAGTCACAAAACATTCATACATACCACTGCAATTCGGTATTTGGAAAGGATGCCCTAAATACGCCCCTTCCAAATACCGAATCTCAAACCCATTTTGTGATTCAGTAACAGGTTACCTAATCGCAAACTAGGGTTTGATACATGGGAAAAGCCTTATTTGCGAATTGGCCTGTTTGAGAAACAAAATAGCTTCATATATGTGGCCCAGCTCCCACAGGCCTGGGGAGGCCTCCCCAGCTTACCTGGGATAAGCAGCTCTGACCAGGCCCTGGGCCATTGCTTCGGTGGGTCCTGGGGTAGAACAACCCGGCCCAGTGTTAAAGATTGCAGGAATCGCTGTTAGCATGAGCTGAAAGCCATTTTGTACTTGGCAGCCATTTTAGTTAGCCATGTGCTCGCCATGTGCTTTCTCCCTCTTCCAGAGTCTTGCACATGCTCAGAGAGGCCTAGCTGGTAGAATGCACCTGCTCCTAGTATAGAACTGTCAGGCTATTCTTACTCATGTAAGCAGTTTAGTCTCCCCTCCCACTTTGTGGAGCAAGCAAATTTTGTATACCCATATTAGTCAATAAGCATGCTTGTATGTGCTAGGACCTCCCCTTGATTTTATGCTGACTATATAACAAATGCATATATAAGGACCCTGTTCTCTGCACTTATTAGAATGCCTCCTACAGTGGCCTGCGGGTACCGTAAGATGCAATCTCCCTCATCTGAGGTTAATAAAACATGTTTTTTGATATTACAGCTTCTGTGCCAATCTCTTCCTTGTTGGTCTTAAGGACCAGATGTATCAGTGAACCCCTAAGAAGGTTTTTATTTCTACAAATGGCGCCCGAAAGTGGACCTCATCGGTGCAGCGGCTATCCAAGGGAGTGGTCTTGAAGGGAGACAGGAATCTACTGAGGAGTACAGGACAGGAATCTACTGAGGAGGTACCCTGCGCACGGAGATTGTTTGTCTTCCAGCCCAGTATATTTCTGGTCTTCCTGATCTGATCCTCCAAGTGTTTGCCGCTCCCGACTGAGAACTTCTTTGGCGTGAGTATTTTAAAACGACCGTTAGGTCACTCAGAACTTGGCAGTTGGAACCTGGACACCATTTGATTGGTAAGAGCCGTTTTGCGGCACTTGCTGTTGGTTTGATGCCTTTGATTGGTAAGGTAGTTTTAGTAACACTTACTGTGGCTTTGTTTGTATGATTGGCCAATTTTGGAATTTGTTTTGTAATTATATATGCATTGCAATACATATAGGCGGGTAATGAGGAGATTTTTCTCTATTTGAAATTGTTTGAACAGCGCAACGTACAAACAGTACCTTAAGCGCTACTTTGATTATAATACTGCATATTCTGCACTATTTTTGGCATGCCTGTTTCCAGTACACTTCGCAGAAAGTGTTGCTGTTTTGGAGGTACCGATATGGATTTAGTAAGTACTTAGTTGACTCCCCTCAGAGAGGATACCTAAATAGGTTTACGTATAGTAAAAAGATATTTCTTCCTTGGTGACTAAGTACCCCATGGAACTAAATATGTACATAAAACGGATCCGGATCTGCGCACTTAGTAACATTCATAAGTGGTGATATGCAGAGCGCTTTTTGAGTGTTCTACCAGCCAAAACTGGCGAATTTGGTGTATTTTGGCTTCTTGACCATGGAACAGTTTTTTTGGGCTACTTTTGAGAGCTCTTCTTGTAAATATGACTTACAATTAGTATTTACAAATAGGTTGGTCTTGCGTACACTTTGTAAGCAGTCCTAAGTGTTGATTTGTGGGTTAAATATGTGTTTCAATGTCTATGTGGGGTTTGTGGTTTGACATTGGTAATACTTGTGTGAGTACTCTTTGTGAAAGAATGTCTAGCTTTAAGCGCGCTGTGTTGTGCACTCTGCGTGTATGACCCCCCTTCTGTAACTGTCTGAATGAGCTCAATGAGTTTGTTTATGTTTTTTGCTGTCATCATTCTGTTATGCAAAATGTCATTTAGTTACTTACATATTAAATAAAAATCCAGAAATGAATTATATAACATACGCTAAACAGCTGCATGTTACTATTAAATTGACAGAGTACGACACTGTACATGTGTGCAAATTGCCACAATGCTAAAGATAAAATTAGAATTCGTATTCAATAGGATTAAAATAGGCCTCATACAGAGGAATAAAAACGAAATTGTGTGTTTTGTAATCAATAGACTAAAATACACGTTACAGCCTTTTCCTTAAATACATTGTATTAGACATTAAAAGGCATGCACATCATATGAGTGAATTTGGTCGTTGCTGAACTAAATACACATTATAGAAAGATAGATTTGACTGCATTGAAATGCCTCAGTTTTTAAATAGACTGTGACATGCTTTTCTTTCAGCACCCGAGAAAAAAGCTTTCCAACAGCTGTGTTTAAACTGACTAACTGAAAAGAAACTGTTTGACACAGCAAATGGGGATTTAACTCTGTCAGGGTATTTCAAATAATAAAGGGGTTTTTCCTGAGAAAGGCGTGAAAATTCGACGCCTGCTGACAAACAACAGCTGCATAAATAGCATATGGCTATTCCTGATCACGGCCACAGACAGGAATGCTGAGTCAGCGAAATTTTAAGTCAGTGTAAAACTGGTATAAGGGCCGGCATTATTTTAAAAGTTTCAAAAAACCAGTTTCATTATTTTGGATAACAGAGAACAAAATTGAAAGTAGGGATTTCCTTTCTTAATGCCTTTTTTACATAAGTACATCTGTGGTTCTGATGTTAAATGATAACTGTCCTTTTAAAAAGTGGCGCAGGCTTTTCCTGTTTCAAGTAAGGCTTCTGTGCTTAGGGTTATGAATGAATGTGTTTAAATATGATAGGCTACGAATGAAGCTTGCTTTTCAAATGTGGAATCATCAAAATGGTTGGTTTTGATTAAAATAAATAAAATTAATTATATGAAAAAAATATATTGTTAAACATAAATGCTTTAAATTCGTTTTTTCATCTTTATAAAGCCTAATCATCATACTGTGAATTCCTAGTATCAAAGTTGGATTTAAGCAGTGCTGTACCGCATTAGCAGGAACCTTAAAATGTGAAATGTCACTTTACCCAGCCGTACAAAACTCATTTTTATAAGGGTATATCTTATACATTTCTGATTTCCCATTCCTGGGCTATCTAGAGAACACTCTGGGGGTTCCTATTATGCAAAAATATTGTAGGATATTCATTTTTAAGTGCCCCTACCACCAAAGTCGAAATTGAGCTAAATTCACAATTTTACAAGCAGTTCTACCACTCAAGGCAGTTTTAACGTGCTCTCAGGCTTCAATAAAGTATATGCAAGTATAGAATAAACAGCTGACCTACTGTACCCAACACACTGTACATAAATGAAAATAAGTATACAGAAACCAGCAGACGTTATTATCCTACCTTTAAATTGCTGGCAAACACACCGGACAGGACTGCCTTTTAGCTGTGATTCTCCAGAGTTGCTTTGCATTACGAAAACCGCATGGCAAGTCTTGCACAAACAAAATGAACAGCTGCTGAACGGGTCAAAGGTCGGAGTTCTGCATTTAGCAACTTAGCAGGGTGAAGGGTAATGTTTGCTGGGACACTTCGACCTTCGAAAAGTTTTTGAAAGACGAGATGATAGCGCAAAGAGAGAAAGAGAAGCTTTGCTTCCTATTTTTGGCAAACACACGTTTAGCGCAATCATATGAAACGAAGGAAAACAGCCCTCAGTTGAGCATTGATCTGCCAGGTATATAAAATAATGGTTTTAGTTTAAAGAATACTGTGTAGGGGCTACGATAATGAGGAAATGGATTTTAGTTTACATTCATGCACCCTCATGTTAATCTAGTACAATTGTTCAAGAAATTGATACATTGGTTTGTTTGTGCCCAGTTGCTACAAATAGGGGTTGAAAGTGTTGACAGAAGTAAAACCTGTTTCAGGTTTTCCTACTGTCAAAATGGAGGAAGGAGGCTAGCTCCTCTACAAATTAAGGGTAGGCAAAATTATGTTTTCTCTCTTCTTTTTCTCACTTTTTTTTTAGTCTGTCTAAGCTGTCTAGGAAATGGCCATGTGATAGTTATTGGCTATTCTGTAATACTGTTTTAAAATTGTTAGAATTAATAAAAAGATGAAACACATAAGCTATGTTACTGCCCATCCTGTATGAAAGAATGAGTAGAACAGATTGATGTTCCCTTATTTGATCTTTAAGGGGAACTGTATAGTGGCGGTTTCTGTTCAAAAATCTCAGGTGGCAACACTATTATTGTTTATGTTATTCTCATGTTCTATACAGTTTTGCAAGGGCATTGCTAGTTTTTTATTAGCTAGTCTCTGTCAATAAGCTGACAGCCCTTATTAGAGCTGGAGATAGGGTTTTTTTTCCTTTTGAAAATGATGTTGCATAGTCCAGATCGTGAAAAGTACAATGCAGGAAAGACGCTCATGTGATCCTTAGCAAACATTTTGAAGGAAAATATTGTTTTATAGGAATTTGTTTGTCATAACATGTTCTGCTGGAGAAAATGTACTCACTATGTTGAAGTTTAGTTCTTTTTGCAATAAGAATCCTTGTTAAATTAGCAGTTTTAGATTTTCCTGCTGCGCCTATAACATGAGAGCATGGTCCTAAGCATAACATGTAAGAGAAATTATTTTACAAGTGTCTGCAGTCCTGTACAAGTAATGTAAAATCTATGAGTAAAAGTGTAGAACATTTCCTTTTTCTTGAGGGTTCTTCAGATTGGTAATATAGGAATACACCAATGTAAGTATTTGGAGTATGTCTGTATTGTTTTTCTCTTTTCTCAGAATTTAGTAAATGAACACAGACTTCCTTGGCTGTTTGGGATTGGGTGATGTATTACTCTTGTCAGTTCACCAAAACGTTCCTTTTATACTTGCCAATAGGTCCAGGGTTTTCTACTCTCAGATAGATGAAGTGGCTCTTGGGTGCCTTGCTAATGTATGGGGCGCCCCAGGACTAAGAGAGTATTCTGAGACTATCCTCTCTGTTGTTAGATTATTTCTGTGCCTCTTGTTCTGTCCACCAATAGATTTTTGCTGCCTTACAACCATTGCCAGAGGGGCCCGGACATCAGATCCAGCCTGGGAGTCAGCACCAGTCCAGCCTACAGTCAAAACAAAAGGAACCAGCATAGGCGTTGCTGGCAACTAGGACCTCAGTGAAGGCGGAAGCACTGGGACGTGAAGTGTGTACCCCTGCCACTGTCTTGGGCGAAAGACGGGGTTACAAATCAGGATGGAGAAATCTTTGTGTGGATTCAGTTTTTGATGCCCAGCTGAGAGAGTCACAGAACGACAAGGACGGCAAGGAGGCTTTTGCTTGAGGTGACCCCTTTGAAACAAGGGTTGCTTCAGGCCTTTGAGTCCTGGTCCCAAGTGAATGCAAGTCTACGCCTTTGTTTGTTGATCAAGAGATGCCCGAGCACACTGGGTACAATTTGTGGCCCTAACAAAAGAGCAGTGCGCCAGAGGTGCAATACAGGAGTTAGGGAAGGACTTGAGTTTAGGGTACAGGTGCTGTGCCCTTGGTGCCTGTTATATTAAAGTGAAGAAAACTGGTGCACTGCCTGAGACACTGGACAGGATCATTGAGGGTATTTGCCCTGGGGGGTGATTGCCCTATCCTGAAAGAAAGACTTTTCCTTCTCCGTGATTCTTGAGTTGCGAGTTGTGCAGCTCCACCGTGGGAACAACAAGAGCCTGCCTGTGAGGCTCAAACGGACACAGGGAGAAGACTCCCCTCTGGCTGGTGGTTCTAGAAATTCCCAAGGACTCTTTTTTTTGTTAGTAATGTACCCCTTTGGTCGTCCCATTTCTTTGGGAGGAGCAGCCCTTTGCGGCTCCTTGTCCTAATTCCTATGGCCCTGTGTGGTCCTCCCGGTCCCCCGGAGCCACAATTGTTTTTGTAATAATATGTCTGATTGCTTTAATATTTTTTAAGAGTAATGTTTATTCTGCACGAGAAAAGTTCATCTGAGCATGTTACTTTACTCTTTCCTTAAGTATATTAATTGATAATTTAGCCCTCATAAAAAATACTGAGAAAGTCTATTGAAAATGTTTTTATTAGGTATGTGCTGTTGGCTATTTTGAAATTGACATTAATAGTCACTGAAATACATCAGAGCCCTGAAACTTAAAATTAGACTAGATGGTTTTGGTATTTGCTTTCTGCTTAGGATTGGAAAATATTGAGATTTCTGTTTGAGATAATAGTCATTATTCTCTCTTGCTACCTGTATGACCCAATGCTCTGTTCACTTTGTACTCCTGCTTATACCTTGTGTATACCTGCTTAATGAAATGTTTAGAATGTAAATGCCCACCTAGCATAGGATATTGATGAATTTATGAGAAGAAAATGTGCAAAATATTTTCTATGTCTCTACTAGATCATGGGAATGTCTTTAGCTCATGCTAAAAGGATCATCTGTTAAAGATTGCAGGAATCGCTGTTAGCATGAGCTGAAAGCCATTTTGTACTTGGCAGCCATTTTAGTTAGCCATGTGCTCGCCATGTGCTTTCTCCCTCTTCCAGAGTCTTGCACATGCTCAGAGAGGCCTAGCTGGTAGAATGCACCTGCCCCTAGTATAGAACTGTCAGGCTATTCTTACTCATGTAAGCAGTTTAGTCTCCCCTCCCACTTTGTGGAGCAAGCAAATTTTGTATACCCATATTAGTCAATAAGCATGCTTGTATGTGCTAGGACCTCCCCTTGATTTTATGCTGACTATATAACAAATGCATATATAAGGACCCTGTTCTCTGCACTCATTAGAATGCCTCCTACAGTGGCCTGCGGGTACCGTAAGATGCAATCTCCCTCATCTGAGGTTAATAAAACATGTTTTTTGATATTACAGCTTCTGTGCCAATCTCTTCCTTGTTGGTCTTAAGGACCAGATGTATCAGTGAACCCCTAAGAAGGTTTTTATTTCTACACCAGGGCTCCCTTTTCCAGCCCACCATGTTGCAAAGTGCCCTGGAGAGGGTTCTGCAGGCCTTGGGAGGCTTCCCCTGCTCACCTGGGATAAAAATCGCTGACTGGGCCCTGGGTCAAAGCTCTGGCGGACCCTGAGTTGGAAGCTCCCTATTCCTGGACTCCCTTCTCCTGCCCATCGTGTTGCAAATTAGCCAGGACAGGGTCCCAAAGGCCTGTGGAGGCCTCCCCAGCTTGCCTGGGATGTGAAGCACTAACCGGCCCCTGGTTGGAACCCTCCCACCCTGGCCTCCATTTTTCAGCATGCGGTGTCGCAAAGGGCCAGGGACAGGGTCCCACAGGCTTCCTGTGCTTACTAGGGATAAGAAGCACAGAACAGGCTATGGGGTCAGAGCTCTGTCCGGCCCTGGCTTGGAAGCCTCCAGCCCTGGGCTCCATTTTACAGCCCACCATGGTGCAAAGTGCCCAGGATGGGGTCTTGCATGCCAAGTGTGGCCTCCCTTGCTTACGTGGGTTAAGAAGCTGTTACACGGCCCCGGGCCAGAGCTCCGGTGGGCCCTAAAGGTGGAAACCCCAGGCCCTGGGCTCCCTTCTCCTGCCCACCATGTCACAAATTGCCCAGGATGGGGTCCTGCAGGCCCAGGGAGGTCTCCCTTGCTTGCCCAAGATACGAAGCACTGGCTGGGCCTCAGGTCAGAGCTCAGCAGGCCCCTGGGTTGGAAGCCCACATCCCTGGGCTCCCTTCTCCAAACTGCTGCCTCGCAAAGTACCCAGGTCAGGGTCCTGCAGGCCCACGGAGGTCTCCCCTGCTTGTCTGGGTTCAGAAGCTCTGACTGGGCCCCGAGTCAGAGCCCCAGCCAGTCCTGGGGTGGAAGCCTCAGGCACTGGGCTCCCTTCTCTGGCCCATGGTGTTGTAAAGTGCCCAGGATGGGGTCTCGTACGCCTGGGCAGGCCTCCCCATCTTGTACAGGATAAGAAGCACTTACCGAGCACCAGGCCAGAGCTCTGGTGGGCCCTGGGTTGGAAGCCCTCATTCCTGGGCTCCTTTAGCCAACCTGCTTTGTCGCAAAGTGCCTGGAACCTCACCCCGCAGGCCCAGGTAGGCCTCCCCTGCTTGTCTGGTTCAGAAGCACTGACTGAGCCCCACATCATAGCTTCGGCTGGCCTAGGTTGGAAGCCCCTACTCCAAGCTCACTTCTCTGGCCCACTATGCTGGAAAGTGCTCTGGACGGGGTCCCACAAGCTCAGGGATGCTTCCCCTGTCTGTCTGTGTTCAGAAGCTCTGACAGGGTCCTCCATCAGAGCCCCGGCGAACCCTGGGGTGGAAGCCCCAGACCCTGGGCTCTGGCCTGCCATGTCACAAAGGGCCTGGGATGGGGTCCTGCAGGCCTGGGGAGGCCTCCCCTGCTTGTTTGGGATGGGAACCACTAAAAGGGCCCCAGGTCAGAGCTCCAGTGGGCCATGAGATGGAAGCCTCGAGCCCTGGGATCCCTTCTGTAGCACACCGTGTCGTACAGTGCATTAGACGGAGCCCTGCAGGCCTGGAGAGGCCTCTCCTGCTTTTCTGGGTTCATAAACTCTGACTGGGCCATGTATCAGAGCCTCTGTAGGTCATGGGGTGGAAACCGCAGGCCTTGGACTCCCTTCTCTGCTCGCCCTGCTGCAAAATGCACTGGACGGAGTCCCGCAGGCCCAGGGAGACCTCCCATGTTTGTCTGGGATAAGAAGTATCGCCCGGGCCCCGGGTAAGAGCTCCAACAGGCCCTTAGCTGGAAGCCCCCGGCCACTCTACTCTGGTCCACTGTGTCCCAAAGTACCCGGGGCAGGGTCCTGAAGACCCCGATTGATCTCCCTTGCTTATCTGGGTTCAGAAGCTGTCACCGAGCCCTGGGTCAGAGCTGCATGAGGCCCACCCATAGCCGGTTGCCTGATTCCCGCCACGGGCTCTGAGAACTATGAGCTCAGAGGCCCTGTCCCCCTTCAAGGGTGAGTGGAATCCCTTTTAGGAAGTTACGATGAGACCAGATGCCTGTCCTGTGAATGTGGGCATCTGGTTGCGCCAAACCCTGGACTTCTAGAAGTGTGCAGTGAGTTCCAGTACGTCCAGATGGCCAGGCTGCCCTGCAAGTCCCGATGAGGGCTCATCTGAGTCTTCAAGCCCACACAGGAATCCATGAGGTCAGGTGCATTTTCTCGTATGGCCCCTCTCTGTTACTCGGTGTACATGGTTGACAAGAAAAGGAAGTAAACTTCCTATGGGTTAAAAGGGAGAGGGTCGCTATGACCATCTTGTTTTCTTGTCATTCTCACCTGGGTGTTGCCAGGGCCGGGTCCCAAGGAGCCCCAAGGGGTCTGAGTCTGCAGCTGCCCTCCAGCCAGGTCCAATGAGCCTTTCCTCCAAGCTTTACTTTCCGGACAGCAGGCAGGGATGCAAAGCTGACATCCCCGTACAGAGCAGCCTGCTCAAGGGGGAGGAGGGCAGTTTAGCCAGCACTGTACTGTGATCGAAGTGACTGGACTGATCTGGAAGTCCTGATAATGACTCATTTGACTCTCTAAGCCCAGCTAGTTCTCCAGGAGGTTGGATGTGTTCGCTCAGATGGCCCCCTTTCACTCAGTGTGCATTTATTGCAAGAAAGGCAGGTAGCCTTCCTCCGGGATTATTAGACACAGAGTATGAGGGACCACATTGTTCTCCAGTCTTTCTCCCCAGGAGCTGCCAGGGCCTAGGCTGGCCCAAGCTGGTATCCCACGGCCCTGTGTCTCTGGCACGCATACATCTCTGTCTTATGGTCCTTTCCTTCGAGCCCTGCTTCCTGGAGAGCAGGCAGGGATACAAAGCCAGCACTGTACTCTGATTGATTCGGTTCAGAAGCTCTGACCGGGCCCTGGGGCAGAGGTCCAGCTGACCCATGGATGGAAGCCCATTGCCTTGGGCTCCCATCTGCAGTCCACTGTGTTGCAAGATGCCCAGGACAGTGTCCCAAAGGCCTGGTAAGATCTAACTTGCTTGTCTTGGTTCCGAAGCTGTCACCACCCTGGGTCAGAGCTCAATGAGGCCCCCTCAATAGCCCCTTGCCTGATTCCCAGCTCAGGCCCGAGAACCAGTGCCTCAGAGTACCTGTCCTTTCCAAGGATGTGTAGAATCCTTATTCAGAAGTCACAGTGTGACCAGATGGCCATCCTTTGAGTCTGGGGCATCTGGTTGAGTGCCATGTGTTCCTATATGGTGCCCAGGTGACCGGGCTGCCCTGGAAGTCCCAATGAGGGCTCATTAGACACTTTGATCCCAGCCAGGGCCTCAGGAGGTTGGGCAGATTACAGGAAATTGGGGGTAATCTTGCTCGGGATTAGTAGGGACAGTGCACATGGGGCCCGCTTGTGGCCTGGTAATTCTCACCAGGTCACAAGGGGTGCTGCCGGGGTCTGCTGTGCCTTCCAACCCAGTCCAATGGGCCTTTCCTCCGAACCATGCTTCTCGGAGAACAAGCAGACATGAATCTGACATCCCCATGCAGGGCGGCCTACTTGGGGCGGTTTAGCTAGCACTATACTGTGATCATGACAGCCGGGCTGCCCTAGAAGTCCCGATGAGGGTTTATTTTGACTCTTCAATCACAGCCAGGGCTCTAGGAGGTCAGATGAGTTTTCCCCGGTGACCCCCTCGGCCACTCCTTGTGCGCGGATTACAAGAAATGGTGGTAGCCTTGTTCGGGATTAGTAGGGACAGTGTACTTGGGATTCCATGTGATTTCTGCCCAGTGCTCTGAATGTCAAAGTGAAAAAATTCAATGCAGCATGGGTAAATGGCGTGAGTAACTATGACTCTCTTAACCCCTTCTCAGTTGTAGTGGCCTTTACCTCCAAGTGGTCCCAATGGTAACTATCTCTATACTACTATACTCTTTGAGGAGAAGTCCATAGAGATAGGCCAAACAAGGTTCTATATTTTCTGTGAGTATGATAGTGAGAAATGGCAAATCTAACAACCCCAATTTCAGATGGGGTGGTACATGGATATTCAAAACTCTGCTAGGATGATGAAAGGAGGTGCTGCTTTTTCCACAAATCATTAACCTCCTAATTTTGCCAATTCTGGAACCCAGATCTAACAACACAATGAATAACAATTAATCGAATCACATTGCAACACCCTGTTCACCCTTCTTACTAATAGATGATGAGGAAACTTGAGACCTCAGTGGAAGTATTGAATTTGTAGCCTTATCAGCCAAGTGTGACACTATTGCATCAATACTTGAAAAAATGCCAGATGTTATTGCGCTCAATGATAAAACCAATAACAAGTGAAGTGATTTCACCAAAAAGTCACATACTGGAAATATCCTAATGAAAAACTGTGATTTGTGTAGAGACTAAGGGGCCGATTCCGATCTCGGTCGGAGGCGCACCCAACACCATTCGGTCGGGAAAAAAGCCATGCGAAAGCCTGTTTCCCGACCGATCCGTACAGCACACCGAACGAGTAAGTACGATGCGCACAACAGCAAAGAATCCGGCCGAGCCGTACTCACCCAAACCAGGTCCTGTTCCCCGACCGAGGAGAATCCGGAAACGCCGAATCGAGTCGCACGGAAGGGAAAATGCAGCTCCGTCCGGCCGAACGAGTACGATGCGCTTCCGTACGCGCCGAACCCGTCGCTACGCACGGCACGTCAAAGCATCCGGGAGAGGCGCACATTAGCTCCGAGTCGCGCCACAACACGATCCACGGCTCCGAGACGAACACGCCAGCGACGAGGACGATGCGGAGCGACGAGGACGAGGCGAAGCGACGAGGACGACGCGAAGCAACGAGAAGGACGAACGACACGAACCAACCATGAATCCCTTCGTCCCGATCATACCAATATTCTACATTTACTACCGGAACAGGCACGGACGCGTACGGCGCAGAAGGTAAGCCAGACACCAACCACAAAACACATACAACACGTACACGACACATCACACACACACAGAGGGATGCAGAATATACTTACACCAGCAACAGCAGCACCATAGGGGCGGGATGCCCATCACCAATGCCACATATGCACACAGGGGCCTGAATGCGCACCACCACCCCTACCCAGGGGGCTGGATGCCTACCACTACTACCACCCTCACCCAGGGGGGCTGGATGCCTACCACCACCCTTAGCCAGGGGGCAGGATGCCTACCACTACTACCACCCTTACCCAGGGTGTGCAGGATGCCTACCACTACTACCACCCTTACCCAGGGGGCAGGATGCCTACCACTACTACCACCCTTACCCAGGGGGGACAGGATGCCTACCACTACTACCACCCTTAGCCAGGGGGCTGGATGCCTACCACTACTACCACCCTCACCCAGGGGGCTGGATGCCTACCACTACCCTTAGCCAGGGGGGCAGGATGCCTACCACTACTACCACCCTTACCCAGGGTGGGCAGGATGCCTACCACTACTACCACCCTTACCCAGGGGGCAGGATGCCTACCACTACTACCACCCTTAGCCAGGGGGGCTGGATGCCTACCACTACTACCACCCTTACCCAGGGGGGCAGGATGCCTACCACTACTACCACCCTTAGCCAGGGGGGCAGGATGCCTACCACTACTACCACCCTTAGCCAGGGGGCTGGATGCCTACCACTACTACCACCCTCACCCAGGGGGGCTGGATGCCTCACCACCACCCTTAGCCAGGGGGCTGGATGCCTACCACTACTACCACCCTCACCCAGGGGGCAGGATGCCTACCACTACTACCACACTCACCCAGGGGGGCTGGATGCCTACCACCACCCTTAGCCAGGGGGCTGGATGCCTACCACCACTACCACCCTCACCCAGGGGGGCAGGATGCCTACCACTACTACCACCCTCACCCAGGGGGCTGGATGCCTACCACCACCCTTAGCCAGGGGGCTGAATGCCTACCACTACTACCACCCTTACCCAGGGTGGGCAGGATGCCTACCACTACTACCACCCTTACCCAGGGGGCAGGATGCCTACCACTACTACCACCCTTACCCAGGGGGGCAGGATGCCTACCACTACTACCACCCTTAGCCAGGGGCAGGATGCCTACCACTACTACCACCCTTAGCCAGGGGGGCTGGATGCCTACCACTACTACCACCCTCACCCAGGGGGGCTGGATGCCTACCACCACCCTTAGCCAGGGGGCTGGATGCCTACCACCACCCTTAGCCAGGGGGCTGGATGCCTACCACTACTACCACCCTCACCCAGGGGGCAGGATGCCTACCACTACTACCACCCTCACCCAGGGGGGCTGCATGCCTACCACCACCCTTAGCCAGGGGGCTGGATGCCTACCACCACTACCACCCTCACCCAGGGGGCAGGAAGCCTACCACTACTACCACCCTTACCCAGGGTGGGCAGGATGCCTACCACTACTACCACCCTTACCCAGGGGGGCAGGATGCCTACCACTACTACCACCCTTAGCCAGGGGGCAGGATGCCTACCACTACTACCACCCTTAGCCAGGGGGGCTGGATGCCTACCACTACTACCACCCTCACCCAGGGGGGGCTGGATGCCTACCACCACCCTTAGCCAGGGGGGGCTGGATGCCTACCACTACTACCACCCTCACCCAGGGAGGACAGGATGCCTACCACTACTACCACCCTCACCTAGGGGGGGCTGGATGCCTACCACCACCCTTAGCCAGGGGAGGCTGGATGCCTACCACCACTACCACCCACACCCAGGGGGCAGGATGCCTACCACTACTACCACCCTTACCCAGGGTGGGCAGGATGCCTACCACTACTACCACCCTTACCCAGGGGGCAGGATGCCTACCACTACTACCACCCTTACCCAGGGGGCAGGATGCCTACCACTACTACCACCCTTAGCCAGGGGGCTGGATGCCTACCACTACTACCACCCTCACCCAGGGGGGCTGGATGCCTACCACCACCCTTAGCCAGGGGGGCAGGATGCCTACCACTACTACCACCCTTACCCAGGGTGGGCAGGATGCCTACCACTACTACCACCCTTACCCAGGGGGCAGGATGCCTACCACTACTACCACCCTTACCCAGGGGGGCAGGATGCCTACCACTACTACCACCCTTAGCCAGGGGGGCTGGATGCCTACCACTACTACCACCCTCACCCAAGGGGGCTGGATGCCTACCACCACCATTAGCCAGGGGGCTGGATGCCTACCACTACTACCACCCTCACCCAGGGGGCAGGATGCCTACCACTACTACCACCCTCACCCAGGGGGCTGGATGCCTACCACCACCCTTAGCCAGGGGGGCTGGATGCCTACCACCACTACCACCCTCACCCAGGGGGCAGGATGCCTACCACTACTACCACCCTTAGCCAGGGGGCTGGATGCCTACCACTACTACCACCCTCACCCAGGGGGGCTGGATGCCTACCACCACCCTTAGCCAGGGGGGCAGGATGCCTACCACTACTACCACCCTTACCCAGGGTGGGCAGGATGCCTACCACTACTACCACCCTTACCCAGAGTGGGCAGGATGCCTACCACTACTACCACCCTTACCCAGGGGGGGCTGGATGCCTACCACTACTACCACCCTCAGCCAGGGGGGGCTGGATGCCTACCACTACTACCACCCTTAGCCAGGGGGGGCTGGATGCCTACCACTACTACCACCCCCACTCATAGGATGGACAATGCATGACACAACCAGCACACCACAACCTAGGGAATGCAAGAAGAAGACATCCCCCAACACCATGACAAGCGTGTGTAGACTGTGTCAAATGCCTACAACACCGAACATGACTTTGAACATACAATGTGACCCCCTAGCACATGTGCCACACATATATGTGTGTGGCACCCACAATGCAAGCAGGCCATGACCATTGTGGCAATGGGGTCCAAACCCCCATCATCACAGTGACCAAAATGTAAGTGTGGGGTCCATAGCTGAAGCACACTTTGAACATTGTGGCAATGGGGTCCAAACCCCCATCATCACAGTGACCAAAATGTAAGTGTGGGGTCCATAGCTGAAGCACACTTTGAACAATGTGGCAATGGGGTCCAAACCCCCATCATCACAGTGACCAAAAGGTAAGTGTGGGGTCCATAGCTGAAGCACATTTTGAACATTGTGGCAATGGGGTCCAAACCCCCATCATCACAGTGACCAAAATGTAAGTGTGGGGTCCATAGCTGAAGCACATTTCGAACATTGTGGCAATGGGGTCCAAACCCCCATCATCACAGTGACCAAAATGTAAGTGTGGGGTCCATAGCTGAAGCACACTTTCAACAATGTGGCAATGGGGTCCAAACCCCCATCATCACAGTGACCAAAAGGTAAGTGTGGGGTCCATAGCTGAAGCACATTTTGAACATTGTGGCAATGGGGTCCAAACCCCCATCATCACAGTGACCAAAATGTAAGTGTGGGGTCCATAGCTGAAGCACATTTCGAACATTGTGGCAATGGGGTCCAAACCCCATCATCACAGTGACCAAAATGTAAGTGTGGGGTCCATAGCTGAAGCACACTTCGAACATTGTGGCAATGGGGTCCAAACCCCCATCATCACAGTGACCAAAAGGTAAGTGTGGGGTCCATAGCTGAAGCACATTTTGAACATTGTGGCAATGGGGTCCAAACCCCCATCATCACAGTGACCAAAATGTAAGTGTGGGGTCCATAGCTGAAGCACATTTTGAACATTGTGGCAATGGGGTCCAAACCCCCATCATCACAGTGACCAAAATGTAAGTGTGGGGTCCATAGCTGAAGCACACTTTGAACATTGTGGCAATGGGTTCCAAACCCCCATCATCACAGTGACCAAAATGTAAGTGTGGGGTCCATAGCTGAAGCACATTTCGAACATTGTGGCAATGGGGTCCAAACCCCCATCATCACAGTGACCAAAAGGTAAGTGTTGACAAAGAAAGAGGTGCAACTGCCAAACTGCATGGATGATTCCTGGTCACAGAACAACAAACACATCAGTGGCAAAGTAGTGTATGTGTCCCATTGCAACATAAATTGGGGGAGCCAAATCCTGCAGTGCAAATAAGACATACCTTTGGCCATGTGCAGACAAACAACACCCATGGGGGCTGACACCGTCAACAATCATCAATGACACAATGACAGAAGTGACCATCAGAATGCAGACCCACATATTTGCACCAATGGGCACACACATGCAGATACCCTGTGGAGACTGCAGATGTGAGGTGAACAGATACCATACCATGGCAGCAATGGGACACACAAACCATGATCATTGTGCTGACCGATGACCTAGGAGTCCCAGGGACAGCAGGGGAAACCCACCAAACTACATACAGCCAATGGCACACCCAAGATATGCCAATGCAGTGGTGCAGATGCACAAACACAAACAGGCAGACCCACACTGCACATCATACACAACAGGTGAGGGGGGTGCCAGTGTCCCCAGGCAACCACACAACACATGAGGAGACCTGAATACCAATCATACAGATGTGCATACAGTGCCACACAAAGGTAACTCATGGATCCAAATCCCCTATGTGGGCAAGCAGGCATTGTCAGATGAGAGGGAGCACAAATCACACATGTCACACAGGCACGTAGGGACAGCAACTGACACAGCAAGACACAGACACACCACAGCACCACCCCCAGGGCCCCCACAATGTGGTGACCCTGGGCTGCATTACAATCCCACTGTGATGACAAAGCTAAATGTGGTTCACACTGTGAACCACAGTCATGTGTCCTGAGCAACTAACTACCATCACACCTACACAAGCACAAATCAAACAGCATGGCCAGTAAGCCAAGGCCAACATGGAGGCAGGGGCCTAGCCGGGCAACAACTCTCATCTGCACACACTCAACACCACACCCCTCGACCTCCAACAATGTGCAGCAGTGAAGCACACATGCACTGGTGACATTGCACATGCACCCATGACTATTCCAGGGTGGTGGGTGGGAACCAAGGTGCAGAAACACATCACACATGGACACTCAACAAGACTCCTGAATGTCTGACACACTGCACACTACGCTGTACATGGACATGACGGCAATACCACACCAACCAATGGGATCCCAGCCACAGTCACACACCAATGAAGATGCCAAGGTCACCCACAAAGAACACACATAGACAACAACCAACATTGCAGCCCGGACCCTGAGGAGTGCCAGCAGTCACACACACAACGTGTCACAATCACTGAAAGAGAACACAAACTGGAAATCACATGACAGGGGCAAACAACAAGTGCCAAGGGGAAACCTGACTGTGACCCATCTGCGTCTGCACACAAACTCAGCCCTGACAGCAAACACACCTATGGGTGACACCCTGATGACCAGTAATGTGCCATGCACCCACATCACAGAGAACCCAGGGAGAAGACTTTGGGGGAACATAGGTCAACTCAGCTAGCATCACAAACAGGTACAACACTAGGGATCACAGCATGCACAGCTAAACGGAAGTGAACACACAGACATGCACATACAACACACACCTTGGGCGCAGGCAATGTCACAGGAGTACACACTGCCATGAGGGGACTCCACTCCTGTGTGAGGAAAGCTGTGCCATATGTTGCCTCAGTAGGGCCCCATCATGTCAGCTGAGCACTTGGTCACACAATCAACAATTAGCACCAAATAAGGGCTCCCGTCACATCAGCCTGGTCATGGAAGTGCCAATGGAATCATCAGCACAGATCCAACACACTTGTATAGCAATGTTGCACTGACAACACAGATGAGTCCTTCCCCATTGATGCCCAAACCTGCATGTCCACTGGAGATGGCCACACGGTCAGGGAAGTAGACGAATTGAACAATGGCAGGCACAACAGATGTGCAGGGGTGGAAGCCACAGATGTGAAATTGCCAATCTAAGTAGGAAATCCCATTGCCAAATACTGAACACATGACACCCTCAGAAGCTGCTATGGATGACATGGATACACCACAGGATAGGACACATTCCCCTGGACCACATGGGTTCCTGCACAGTAACACTTCATTATCATGAGACCAAATATCACCATCACTGCAGCAAGGGCATGGTTAGCATCATCAACATCATGTACATCAGAAGCAAAAGCACTAGAGAACAGAAAGTTGCTTTATTCAGCAAATGTGGCATTAAAAGTAGAAGTCCGGTAGAACATAAACAAAGGCCAATGGCCAGTCCATCAACAAAGTCACAAGTGGGTGACAGTGGCAGATGCCACCCTACACATGCCTGCACAAAACCAGGGACAATCCACTAGGAGGGGCAACCGGGGGTAGGCCAGGCACCGCAGGTACAGGATCAGGGCTCACCAGGAGGAAGCAGGGAAGGGGTGGTGGGTGCTGGAGAGCCACTGACAACTGCAGTGGAGGTGTCTGACATGGTGTGTGCCGGCACAACTGGGGGGCATGGCTCAGATGTTGTGGGTGCCGGCACGACTGCAGTGGACCCTGCAGATGGAGTGGACAGGTCCGCCACTGCAGTGCCCAAGTCAGACAGGGTGGTAGTGGACTCCACTGCAGTGCCTACCACCAGGGGAGGAGAATGGGGAACAGGCAAGGTGGGCTGGACAGAGGGGAGGACACCCTCACCACATCAGTGGCACAGACAAGCGCAGCGGGGGTGTGGTGCCGGGAGAGCAAGTGGCAGGGGAGAAGGCCGGAGCCTCTTGGGGATGGTATATCTGTGGGTGGGGGAACCTGGGGCAGGGTGTGGTGGGGGCACCTGTGGAGTGGGGGCCTGAGGGATGGAGGAAGGAGACCTGGTGCTTGAGCTGCAGGGCGGCGGCGGGGTCTTGCTCTTACCACTCCGGGGGACTTGCGGGTGGGGGCCTCAGTCTGTCTGCGCCTGGGGGAGGGTGTCCGGGGGCGAGGGGCACTCTGCTCCGTGTGGGGGGGCTTCCTCTTCCCCCTGGATGCTGGAGCAGCTGGATCGGAGGGGAAGAGGCCGAGGTCACTGAGGAAGAGGCGCTGGGTCTTTGGGGTTGCAGGTGAGGCAAGGGAGGGTGTTTTGGAGGGAGAGGCAACTGAGGACTGCGCAGTGCCCGTGGATGCGTGTGTGTGTACCAGGGCCCCATCCCCTGTGAGTCTGGTTTCAGTCCCCTGACTGTGTGTGCGTGTGCATTTTGTTTGTGGCGTGTGTGTCTGTGTGCTGGACGTGTGTGTGCTGGTGTGTGCCTGTGCCGGTGTGTGTGTGCTTGGGACGGGTAAGGTGCTGGGGAGTGTGGATGGAGCAGAGGCAGGAGGGGTGAGGGACTGTCTGAGGAGGGACACTGCTGCCGTCAGGGAGGAGTCCATGGACCTATTGCCCCTCTGTAGGTCAGACATGCCCAATGAGATGCCCTCCATGAACGACACCAGCTGAGTCAACAGTGCGGTGTGCGCATGGAGGACACTCAGCATGGCTGTCTGCCCTACATGGAGCTGGCGAAGGAGGTACACAGACTCCTCATTCAGGGCAGCAGGGGACACAGGGGCAGGGGTGCGGTGCCTGGCCCAAAGGAGACACGCTCCCGAACATGGGAGCCTCCACGGACCTGGGGAATGGGAGCCGATGGGAGGGCGGTGGTGGTGCTGGTGGTGGCGGGGACAGCAACACTAGCTGGGGTGTGGTGGCTGCTGACACCCGCCTCCACAAGGGAGTCATCCTCCGAGTTGCTCTGGTCCTCAGCTGAGGTGGATGGTGCTGAGGACTCCTCGGTGTGGCTCCCTCGCCCTCCGTGCCACTGGGTCCCTCCGACCACTCCTCGGCTGCTGACCCAGTCTGGCTCTCTGGCTCCTCCTGGTCCGTGGAGCTGTCCCCTTCCGTGGCCGTGGATGTATCTGCAAACAATGGGGAAACAGACAGACATCAGTCACCTGCACCAAACGCACACACCACTGTGAGCACAGCACATTACAGAGCAAGCCCTGGCATCATTAGTTGTACATTGCTAAAAGTGCCCTAACTGAACAGGAGAAGCCAATTGTCAGTCTGATGCCAAGCATGGCACTCACATCCCACATGGCCTTGCACCCATCTGTCTGGTGTCTGTTGGATTGCAACACCCCAGTGTGGACACATGCACCAAGTACACAGTAGTTGGACAGTGCAGAGGACACGATGTGGCATGTGGACATGCACACATCACAGCTCTTGCCACTGAGTCAGTACAGGTTTCCGGATGAAAGGGATGCCCAGAGTCAAATAGGAAATGCATGTGATGCATACCAGCGACAGACACCATGATGCACCCATGTCCTGATAGCCATCGCCACAATGGTGTGCATGTAGCACATGTCACTCCCCTGCAGGATCACCAATAAGTAGACACATGCCATGGCGGAGGCATGACTGCTAAGTCATACATCACTGTCTCAGTGATGTATGACTTGGCAGCCAGACAACAACACTCTGCACTGTGTCACAATAGTAGGTCATGGGGAATGCAAGTCCTGGAGCTGCACAAGTGCACATGTACATCCCCCACACAACACATCATCTTAACCCTCATCTGTCCAGGTCATACCCATTGGACATATGGGAGACCTGTGACACTACCCTCTGAACCTGAGCCCCTCACAATCTGCTGTGAATGGGGAACAGCTGCCTGAACTTCACATTCGCATACCCCAGTCTGCACGGGCAGCTGATCAAACACCTATGTGACACACAAGTATCGTCTCCTATGGTCACATCTCCAGTGGCATGCTGAGCCCCTACCGAGAAACACCCCAGCAGCCCTGGCAACATATCCACAGCACACTGACACAGAGGCAGACACCTGAGGGGTCAAATCACTGCGCACAATGTGTCAGCTGATACACGGGAGTGGGAGTACAGAGTGCATTGCATGGCCTGGAGTAGGCATGACTGTCCTGCCCCACATGAATGAGGGATGAGCCCTGGACAGTGGATAGCTGGCTATGTATGTGTGACACACGTAATCTGCACACTCCTGGGGCCCAAACATTGTTCCCACCCACTGCATGGGTCTGTGCCACATACCCCAGGCACATGTGGTGGCTCAGCTCAGCAAGTGGACCGCATATCAAAGCAACACGCAGATTACATGTCCGAACACAGGCGTTGTGTGAACAATGGACCCACCCATGATGCCCACAACAGAGTTAGGGAAACAGATGCTGTCCCCCACCTTTAGTGAAGCAAACTGCAAGGACACAGTCCCAAGTGACACAATTCCCTGAATATAAGGGCCACACCTGGGTATCAGATGAGGAGTGGGCAGTGCACAATAGAGGGACATGGCTCCTGGACAACATGACTGCTGTACTGTGGCAGTTGAACCAGGCCAGAGGAGGGCACATAGCATGTAATACAGAGTTCACAGTGCAGTCTTTGACTCACCCCCTCCTTGCTGCTGTCTGGCCTTCAGCTGCCCATCCAGGTCTGGAAACACCACCGCCAGGATCTGGAGCATGTGGGGGTCAGGGTCCGTGTTCCGCCCCTCCTGCGAGGAGGCGACAGCTTCAGCTGGACTCGTGCAATCCTCCGGGTCCAGCCCCGAAGGTCCTGCCACCTCTTCTGGCAGTTGCGGATCCGGCGCTTGTAGACCCCCACGGACCGGACAGCCCGGACGATGTCCTTCCAGATCTCCTGCTTCCGATGGGCATTAACCTGTCAGGATGACAAAGTGAAAAGGCCATTACTACACATGCAACATATCCGTGCATGACACAGTTGTATATACATGTCTCAATCACAGGGGCACATGATGTACACAGGCAGTGCAAAGCTGCCCATGGACAGTTTGCCAGAAGTCACTACATGGTATCATTGCATGGGAAGTAAAACCTTGTTCAAATGCACTGTCACTGCACCATACCTGTCCAGTGCATGTCACTACACACTATGGGGGGTGACACCTACTCAGTGAGCCTGCTAGCCAGTGGCGTGCAGACTTTCAGCCTTGCTAGTCAGACAAAATGCACATTCAGAAAGGCAGTGCAAAGAACACTCACCTGTTTCCCTTGTGTCCCATACAGCTTGCTGTACTGTGGAAGTAGGCTGTCCAGCAGGGCCTGGTTCTCTTCAAGGCTGAAGGCTGGGGCTCTCTCCACAGTACATGCCATTGCAGGGTCCAGAGGGGCAGAGACAGCAGCAGTGCAGTGGCAGATGTCGTCCTGGAGCATGTAGTGCAGGCAAGTGAGCTCTCAGGGGAACAGCCAGCAATATATATGTGCTGGAGAGGCAGATACTGTCCCTTGTGTCCAAAGTGATAGGTCCAAGTCGTTTGCATCTTCTGAATCTGGCCAATCCATGGAATAGCAGCACCAAAACACGCCCACAGCATCCTTCAAATATTCAACTTCATGACATACATGATTTTGCAACATTGTTGTGGGTGACCAACTGATTTTCCAGCAACCGACTCGTTCGAAATTCGAAAACGCGTCCGTTGCCAGGCAAGCCCATTGTCAATGGGTGCGCACCGATCGGTCCATTGCGGTACAACGCGTACAGGGTACAACGCGTACCCGCACACATTGAATGCAATGGGCCGGCCGGGGGCACCGATCGGTCCATTGCAGTACAACGCGTACAGGGGTACAACGCGTACCCACACACATTGAATGCAATGGGCCGGCCGGGGCACCGATCGGTCCATTGCAGTTCAACGCGTACAGGGTACAACGCGTACAGGGGTACAACGCGCACCCGCACACATTGAATGCAATGGGCCGGCCGGGAGCACCGATCGGTCCATTGCAGTTCAACGCGTACAGGGGTACAACGCGTACCCGCACACATTGAATGCAATGGGCCGGCCGGGGCACCGATCGGTCCATTGCAGTTCAACGCGTACAGGGGTACAACGCGTACCCGCACATTGAATGCAATGGGCCGGCCGGGGCACCGATCGGTCCATTGCAGTACAATGCGTACAGGGGTACAACGCGTACCCGCACACATTGAATGCAATGGGCCGGCCGGGGCACCGATCGGTCCATTGCAGTTCAACGCGTACAGGGGTACAACGCGTACAGGGGTACAACGCGTACCCGCGCACATTGAATGCAATGGGCCGGCCGGGGGCACTGATCGGTCCATTGCAGTTCAACGCGTACAGGGGTACAACGCGTACCCGCACACATTGAATGCAATGGGCCGGCCGGGGCACCGATCGGTTCATTGCAGTTCAACGCGATACAGGGGTACAACGCGTACCCGCACACATTGAATGCAATGGGCCGGCCGGGGGCACCGATCGGTCCATTGCAGTACAACGCGTACAGGGGTACAACGCATACCCGCACACATTGAATGCAATGGGCCGGCCGGGGGCACCGATCGGTCCATTGCAGTACAACGCATCACTGTACATGTGACTGGCATATGTCAGCATGCCTGTCTCAGATGGACATATGCCAGCCACAGATAGCTCCCAGGGAGTGAGGGGCACACCTACATCACGACAGCCTGTCCAAACTTTATCATAAGGCATGTAAGGCTGCATTTCCTATTGTGTGTATGTTGGTGTACATGTTGTCCTGTGGGTGTCACCTGTGGGCAGCCACCCCCAGGCTGTGCACATGTTCATGGGGACAGGATCCTGGGTGTTACGTGTACATGACCACTGTGATGTGCAACTGTTCATATCTGTGCATGTGCCATGGTCACATTTCACGGTGGTGTATGTGTATGTCATGTCACATACCCCGTGAGTCCCATGTGGGACGGTATGTTTGAGCCAGGGTGTCCCAGTGGCACAATAGTGATGGTCCTCCACAGTCTTTGTGCATGTAGTGTTTACAATGTCTCTGATTTCATGTGCACAATGGGAGACAGTCTCCACATCCACGTTGTGTGTGCATGGACTTTGATGTTGTGCGTGTGTGTGTCACAGAAGTCCATGTCTGTCCTGCCGTGGCAAGTGGGGCCACTACCTGTGGGGGTCATGGTTGTTTTGCTGTGGTGTATACATGATACTCCATGTAATACCAGTGTCCATGTGGCAATACAGGGTCCCTGGGAATGTACCTGTCGTTGAGCTGTGGTGCCTGGGGCACATCTGTCCTCACATGTCACTGTGGGGGGTTATTGTGACACGGCAGCAGGAGATGGGAACTGTGACACGGCCTCATGATATCCAATGGGCCAACCTGGGACTAATTGATGCCACCTGTTGGACCGTGTTGACAGATGTTGGCCATGTATGTACCATACCTGTCCTTCCGGAACTGCACACTTCATGTAGTTGTGCCTCATAATGATGTATGTTGGGATATTGAGTGTGTTCAATGCCGCATATGTGGGGTGACTGACAATCTTGCTTATTTCTCCTCTGCACTGCAGGGCTCCTGCTGTCCGTCGACCATTCCCAGACCTGGCAACGATGGTGGAACGGGACAGCATCCGACGGTACCGCTTCACCAGGCAGCTGATTGAGGATTTGGCAGTGCAGTTGTCCCCACATTTGCAGCCTGGCCGGCCGTATCCTACAGCGCTGACCCCCAAGGTGAAGGTAATGGCAGCCCTACACTTCTTTGCCACCGGTACCTTCCAACATACTGTGGCGACTGCTGGTGGGATGTCACAGACCATGTTGAGCCGTGCGCTCCGCGATGTTTTGGCGGCAATGTTGCTATTCCTGAACCGGTACATCTATTTCCCTAGACTGCGACGACTCACTGAGGTGAAGAGTGACTTTTATGCCCTGGGGAGGATGCCGCATGTCATTGGCTCCATTGATGGGACACATGTGGCTTTGGTACCACCACAGGCCCAGGAGCAGGCCTACAGGAACCGCAAGCACTACCACTCGGTCAATGCACTGGTGGTGTGTCTTGCAGACATGACCATCACACACGTGTGTGCCCGTTTCCCTGGTTCAGCACACGATGCCTTTGTGATGAGGAGTAGTCACATCCCCAGGATGATGGCACAGATGCAGAACCAGCGTGCCTGGCTTGTCGGTGTGTACTGACTTTGTGCCATTGTGTGTGATCTGATCTGTAGTATTCCGCCCACTTTTCCAAGTCAGCTAATGTGCACTTGTCTGTCCGTAGGTGACTCGGGATACCCCAACATGCCGTGGTTGCTGACACCCCTCAGGAACCCTGTGACACCAGCCCAGATGCGCTACAATGAGGCACATGGTCGGACCAGGAGAGTGATTGAGCGGACATTTGGTCTCCTGAAGAGCCGCTTCCGCTGCCTGGACAAGACCGGAGGGTCCCTCCCATATGCCCCTGCGAAAGTGTGCAAGATTATCATCGTCTGCTGCATGCTCCACAACCTGGCAGTGCGGAAGGAGTTGCCTCTCATCCAGGATGACAATGACCAACATCCGCCACCTGTGGAGGATCCTGGCCTGGACCACGATGCCAGTGACGATGATGATGATGATGATGGTGATGTCCGCACACAGCTCATCACCAACTTCTTTAGCTGAATGTGAGTATCCTGAGGTGTCATGTCAATGATGTGAGTTGGCATGATGTGTGGGTGGTGCTCTGGTGCTGTTGGAGTGTGCCCATGGGCTACTTGACTGGATGTGTGTTGCGATGTGTGCTAACAGGTGGGCTGTACTCCCCAACAGTGTTGACATGCTAACTTGGTTCTGGGTGGGTATCTTGTAACATGTATTGTGCATGAGTTTTGCTGTTCTGTCCTGTACTCCATTGCTTTTGACTGTGTGTCATTTCTGTCCTTCACAGGGTACTTTCAGATTCGTTTGGTCAACTGTGTCCACCGACGACGTGATTGCACTTCCAGGCTGGTAGCTGTTGTGTCCCTACAGGTGATGTGCGCCACACCCATGGACTTCCTTCCGTCTACAGTTGTTGACTGTGTGCCCGCTGCCAGATGGGATTACCTTGCATCTGTAGTGGTTACGACATGTTGCAACTGTGTAATAAACCTGTGCTTCACTTTGTGATGTGCGTTGTCTGTGGTCACACATTTGAGTGCCATTTGCTTACTGCACCTGTGGGCTACTTGACTACAACTGGGAATGGGTGTGGTGTCTGTGCATTGCACCGTCTTCCCTGGCAACATCAGTGTAGGCAATGAGTCAGATGGCCTAGGTGTGTATGTGTTGTGTAGCCCTGGTGGTGTGTCTCCCTCATATGTGTCACGTTGCCTTTACTCACAGTGTAATTTTGCAGTTCATCATCCCCATAACAGCACCCACATTGTCCTAAGTCGTCACAGTCAGGGGTTGATATTGGTGTGGCACATTGTCCTGCATTATTTGGGCATTTCTATGTATTTTTTGGGGTGTGAACATGGTCTGCATTGGTTGTGTTTGGTTGACAGCCGGCCCTCCTTCCCACCCACCCAACCAGTCAGTTATCCCACCATGGAACGTGCTTGCGTTGCAGGGAGTGGAAGTTGTCTCTCAGGATGTCAGTCAGTGGTGTCCTGCTGTTTGTTGGTGCACAGTTGGCAGCAGGGCCTTGTGCTCCCCACAGCAGTAGCCAGTGTCAGCCATCTTGTGAGTCCTTCTCCACTCCCTGTGATGTGAGCATGGTTCAGGGTGGTGTTGATGGGACAGTTGTGGGGGTGACCAATATCAGTGGCTACGACTCCCATCATGCTATTGCCTCCACCCCCTTCCCAGCATGCCCATGCTTCCTTCCTTTTGACTCTGCTTCCCTGTGGGGTGGGCTGGCTGTGCTGACAGGATGGCTGGGAGTGTTGTCCTGGCAGTTGTTTGGCTAAAAGTCCCAAGAGTGGCCCTGTGCTTCACACAACATAACCCAGGGTGGTGGTTCTTTGTGGGATCTTGTGTTAGGATCGGGGGCATTGCATTCTACCAGGTGGGTTCTGTGGAGTTTGTGTTGGGGTGTGTGTGAGGGGAGGTGCTTGTGACTATGGTCAGTGCTGCAAGTCCTCCTTCCCACCCAGCTAGCCAGATATCCCACCATGGAACGTGCTTGCATTGCAGGGAGTGGAAGTTGTCTCTCAGGATGTCAGTCAGTGGTGTCCTGCTATTTGTTGGTGCACAGTTGGCAGCAGGGCCTTGTGCTCCCCACAGCAGTAGCCAGTGTCAGCCATCTTGTGAGTCCTTCTCCACTCCCTGTGATGTGAGCATGGTTCAGGGTGGTGTTGATGGGACAGTTGTGGGGGTGAGCTATGTCTGTGACTACGACTCCCATCATGCTATTGCCTCCACCCCACTTCCCAGCATTCCCATACTTACTTGCTTTTGTGGGGAGTTCAGTGTGTGTGGGTGTGAGAGCAATGGCAAGATGGCTGACAGTGGTGTACTGCTGTTGGTTGGTGTGCAGTACCCAGCATGCCCTTGTGCTCCCCACGACACGGCAACAGTGTCAGACATCTTTGATGGCCCTTTCCACTCTCTGTGGGATGTGCATGCGTGAGTGTGAGCTTGCTGGGCCATGTGGTGGGGGATGTAGAGCTGTGACTACGACTCCCATCATGCTATTGCCTCCTCCCCCTTCCCAGCATGCCCATGCTTCCTTCCTTTGACTCTGCTTCCCTGTGGGGTGGGCTGGCTGTGCTGACAGGATGGCTGAGAGTGTTGTCCTGGCAGTTGTTTGGCTAGAAGTCCCAAGAGTGGCCCTGTGCTTCACACAACATAACCCAGGGTGGTGGTTCTTTGTGAGATCTTGTGTTAGGATGGGGGCATTGCATTCTACCAGGTGGGTTCTGTGGAGTTTGTGTTGGGGTGTGTGTGAGGGGAGGTGCTTGTGACTATGGTCAGTGCTGCAAGTCCTCCTTCCCACCTAGCTAGCCAGATATCCCACCATGGAACGTGCTTGCATTGCAGGGAGTGGAAGTTGTCTCTCAGGATGTCAGTCAGTGGTGTCCTGCTGTTTGTTGGGGCACAGTTGGCAGCAGGGCCTTGTGCTCCCCACAGCAGTAGCCAGTGTCAGCCATCTTGTGAGTCCTTCTCCACTCCCTGTGATGTGAGCATGGTTCATGGTGGTGTTGATGGGACAGTTGTGGGGGTGAGCTATGTCTGTGACTACGACTCCCATCATGCTATTGCCTCCACCCCACTTCCCAGCATTCCCATACTTACTTGCTTTTGTGGGGAGTTCAGTGTGTGTGGGTGTGAGAGCAATGGCAAGATGGCTGACAGTGGTGTCCTGCTGTTGGTTGGTGTGCAGTACCCAGCATGCCCTTGTGCTCCCCACGACACAGCAACAGTGTCAGACATCTTTGATGGCCCTTTCCACTCTCTGTGGGATGTGCATGCGTGAGTGTGAGCTTGCTGGGCCATGTGGTGGGGGATGTAGAGCTGTGACTACGACTCCCATCATGCTATTGCCTCCTCCCCCCTTTCAGCATGCCCATGCTTCCTTCCTTTTGACTCTGCTTCCCTGTGGGGTGGGCTGGCTGTGCTGACAGGATGGCTGGGAGTGTTGTCCTGGCAGTTGTTTGGCTAGAAGTCCCAAGAGTGGCCCTGTGCTTCACACAACATAACCCAGGGTGGTGGTTCTTTGTGGGATCTTGTGTTAGGATGGGGGGCATTGCATTCTACCAGGTGGGTTCTGTGGAGTTTGTGTTGGGGTGTGTGTGAGGGGAGGTGCTTGTGACTATGGTCAGTGCTGCAAGTCCTCCTTCCCACCCAGCTAGCCAGATATCCCACCATGGAACGTGCTTGCATTGCAGGGAGTGGAAGTTGTCTCTCAGGATGTCAGTCAGTGGTGTCCTGCTGTTTGTTGGTGCACAGTTGGCAGCAGGGCCTTGTGCTCCCCACAGCAGTAGCCAGTGTCAGCCATCTTGTGAGTCCTTCTCCACTCCCTGTGATGTGAGCATGGTTCAGGGTGGTGTTGATGGGACAGTTGTGGGGGTGAGCTATGTCTGTGACTACGACTCCCATCATGCTATTGCCTCCACCCCACTTCCCAGCATTCCCATACTTACTTGCTTTTGTGGGGAGTTCAGTGTGTGTGGGTGTGAGAGCAATGGCAAGATGGCTGACAGTGGTGTCCTGCTGTTGGTTGGTGTGCAGTACCCAGCATGCCCTTGTGCTCCCCATGACACAGCAACAGTGTCAGACATCTTTGATGGCCCTTTCCACTCTCTGTGGGATATGCATGCGTGAGTGTGAGCTTGCTGGGCCATGTGGTGGGGGATGTAGAGCTGTGACTACGACTCCCATCATGCTATTGCCTCCACCCCCTTCCCAGCATGCCCATGCTTCCTTCCTTTTGACTCTGCTTCCCTGTGGGGTGGGCTGGCTGTGCTGACAGGATGGCTGGGAGTGTTGTCCTGGCAGTTGTTTGGCTAGAAGTCCCAAGAGTGGCCCTGTGCTTCACACAACATAACCCAGGGTGGTGGTTCTTTGTGGGATCTTGTGTTAGGATGGGGGCATTGCATTCTACCAGGTGGGTTCTGTGGAGTTTGTGTTGGGGTGTGTGTGAGGGGAGGTGCTTGTGACTATGGTCAGTGCTGCAAGTCCTCCTTCCCACCCAGCTAGCCAGATATCCCACCATGGAACGTGCTTGCATTGCAGGGAGTGGAAGTTGTCTCTCAGGATGTCAGTCAGTGGTGTCCTGCTGTTTGTTGGTGCACAGTTGCCAGCAGGGCCTTGTGCTCACCACAGCAGTTGTCAGTGTCAGCCATCTTGTGAATCCTTCTCCACTCCCTGTGATGTGCGCATGGTTCATGGTGGTGTTGATGGGACAGTTGTGGGGGGGGCAATATGTGTGACTGCGACTCCCATGATGCTATTGGCTACACTGACTTGGCCAGCATACACAGAATTCCTTCCTTTGAGTGGTCTTCACTGTGTGTTGGTGTTGTTGTGGTGGCTACATGTCTGGATGTGTTTGTTAGTTCTATTTGTGCCACTGCCTAGCTGTAGTTGTAGTTGTGTTTGTACATGTGTTGGCACAGTTGGATGTGACTTTTGTGATGGCATGTGTTGTGTTTATCTGACTGACATACACATTTTGGGATGAGTCTGTTCTGGTTGCTGTGTAATTGCTATGAGTGCATGGTTTGACTCTCCCCTTGACAGTGATGTGTGTGTTTTGTGGCAGTATATTGTGTACATTTGTTGTGTACTCACCAGGCTCTGGGATGTCCTCTAGTCCATATACGCTCACTGGCGGAAGGATGGCCCGCACCTTCTCCTCCCAGGGCCTGAGGTATATTGGCTTGGCAGGAGGGCCACTGCCGGTGTATTGGCTGTTGATGTAGTCTTTCTTGAGCAGGTCCTGTACCCTCCTGCGCACGTCATACCACCTGTTCTGGATGTCGCTCTTTGTGCGCCGACATGGTGATTGTGCGTTCACCCTGTTGATGATCCTCTCCCACATCTTGGTTTTCTGGGAGATGGGGGTCTGTTGGACCAGTGTGCCAAACAGCTGTGGCTCTACCCTGAGGATCTCGTCTACCATGACTTCCAATTCACAATCTAGGAATTTGGGATTCTTCTTGGGGGCATGGTGATGGGTGGTGATGGTGAGTGATGTGTGTGTTGGTGTGCAGGTGAGGGTGTGTGAGTGTGTGTTTTGCTGGGTGTATGTGAGGTAGGTATTTGTTGGTGTGCTGATGGTGTGTGGCTTGTGTGAGGGATGAGCTGTGGGTGTGTGGTTGCTTTCTCTTGGGTGCTGGCAGTGGAATGGCATTTGCAAAGGCTCATGGTTGTGATTTGTGTCCTTTATATGGGTGGAGTTGTGGGTGTGTCTTTGTTCTCTGTCCCCACCCCCCAGTATTTATTGGCTTGGTAATTGCTTGTTTGGCCTTTTTTGGGTGATTTTTCCTTTGTACTGTCTGTGTATGTTGGAAACGTTCTTGTGACCGAGTCGGACCCTGCATTTGTCTTGTACGGTCTTCTCCGTTTCGTTCACGCTGTGTTTGTGCAGTTTTCTATGCTGCGTACGCGTTGGTCGCGGTGTTTTGTGTTGCTTCGGCTCGGTTTTGTATGCGTGTCAGTCGTGCGGCTTGGCCTCCGTCCGACTCGCTCGTGGTTTTCGCGCCTTGCATCGTACTTTGCGGTTTGGAGTTCGCGTGTACGTTTCGGTCGGATTTGTTCCGGGTGCGTGTCGGTCGGTTGGATTCGCGTGTTTTTCCGGCCGGATTGCTGTTTTCCGTGCGGCTCGGTCGGTCGACTTGGGTTCGGTACGTGTCGGTCGGATTTTTTACGCCTTGCATCGTACTTGGCGTGTCGGGCGCCACAGGTACGTGTCGGTCGGTATTATTTCCGGATCCGAGTCGGTCGGTGCTTTTTCCGGCCATAATGGGAACTTTCCAAGAGCTTAGAAAACATGTCTCCAATACACATAAAGGATTCTACCTAAAAGCATATTGCTCAAAATGTGACAAGGAAGCCGAATTCTCCATCCTTGCATGACACCATGCAAAATGCAAAGGTAGAATAAAGAAAGGAGAGCTGCAATTACTCTGTAGCTTCGGTGACCTCAGATTCAGAACACAAATTGGAATGTCGCAACGCGCGAGACATACACATCCAAAAGCACAAAATGATGATAGACTCGCAGCTCTAGCAAGCAGCAAACCATCCAAACTATGGTCAAAAGTAGACGTGGGCAGTAAATGCCGCTCCGCCGGAGAAGTTTGCAGAGTTTTACTCCAAGCAGAGTGTGGCAAAAACTCCAACTGCTGTGTGGTGGAGTTTACTGGCCACCCCTAGAATGAATTAATCAGCAACACTAGCTTCTTTCCCTCATTCTTATTTCAACCCCGCCCCTTGACTGAATTCCTTCCCTTCTGCACCCCAAGTCACCATCTTTGTAGCCCCTCCCTTTCATCTGATATTGGCCAAACAGCTGAGGGGGTGGGTTTGTGATGGTGCATGAGGAGAGCGGACGGAGGGGACTACGGGGATTCCTCACGCCAAAGCAACAATCGTCGAAATACAGCTGAGGAAGGCAGGTGACTGAAGAATGCCACCCAGGATGTAAGGGTGCAACAGTGGACAATATCCAAAGATACCAAGCACTATTGCAGTGCATTGGGTTACTGAGACGCGCACGGTATAGAGGAGCAGCAACGCCCCGGTGAGCTCCTTACTAAGGGCAATGGAGGAGGTCTCAGCTGTCAAAGAACAAGTTTTCACTGCGGAAAGTATCCTGAACATGCTGCTGCAGAAGGTGAGCAGTACAGAGGGAAGGAGGAGCAGAGGGTAAGTGTACGGGTGATGGTTGGACTTCAAAATAGTATTAGTGATGCAGAGGGTAAATGGAGCATGGGTTTTTATGGAGCCAGCGTTTTGTGATGCGTCTGGGTGTGTGGGCTTTGTGAGTGGAAGGGTCAGTTACATGAAGAGGAGAATGGGGCCTTGTTTGAGGTGTGGTCAGTGCAAGCTCACCATGTTAGGTCCAGTGGGTATGAATGGGTGTTCTATCTTTTTTGGGGGAGATTATGGGACACGTTGAGCTCTGGCAGGAGGCAACTCCAGTAAAACACTAATCCCCTGAGACGGCTCTGCATCTGTCTCACCAGTTGACCCCCTTGCAGAGCATGCAAAAGGTTCTTGGAATGCAGGCCCTGGATTCCAGGCTGCTCAGGTTACTGTATGGTATAAACTAGCGTTAATGTTTTGCTGAATTTTTACTTCTTTGAGGCTCTATCACCTAGGATGTATGTCAAAGATGATCTGCTGTTCACCCAGAGAGACCGGGCCCAAAGTAAAGTGGTAATAACAGCTGTTTTCTCACTTGGAGTTTTGAAGAAGGGTGCCACATTTCCAGCTTACCTGTGCTGGTTTTGTTTACATGACAAGGATGATACACCCATCACGGAACCAGTGACTTACGAAGGATCTCTGCAGCAGGCACATTAATCACTGAGCTGTGTTGCTGTCTACTGGCCATGGCTGTTTGGGAACTTTGGATTTAAAGGTTAAAGTCTTTGTAGCCTTGCATTCTGTACCCATGCTTAGGAAGCTGGTGCATGCCACCCTGCACTTAGGTGGGGACGAGAGGAAAAAAACTCGGACTCACATTGAATTGCTGATGTGCATTAGTCTGCACATTCTTTCAGCTTCTTTTCAACATGCTGCGAGAACGCGTCAAAAAGTGCAGCAGGAGAGATTTTAGCTAGACACATTTGATGTGTCTAGGGGTGGGTGGAACTCCGCGGAATCTTGTAGAGTTTTTATGTAACTTTCTGCAGAGTAAAACTCTGCGACTTCTGCCCACCTCTAGTCAAAAGAAGAAATACTGCTGGTAACTGAATTGGAAAATGAGTAGGAAAACAAAAGAAATATAAATGCGCTCATGGTCCACATTTTGAGAATAAAAACAGAAACTAATTGCAGACAACAGTAGGGATAGAAGAGAAAAAAGAATAAAACTGGCAAAGGGTGTTCAGCAAGCATCTACCAACACGTAAAGTGACTTCAACAATGAACCTGAAACATCAGTGGAAATAACAAAAGAAAGGTGTAAAGACTTTATCAAAGAGAGCACCTAAAATCTTTACCTTTCATGATCTTAATGACAGAATAGCAGAAGTTCAAAAATATTCCAAAAATCTATAGCATCACAAAGCTGCTATGGTCCTGATGGAAGAAACTGAGATTTATATCTCAGAAAATACCAGTGTTATAAGTCCAAAGTCAGTCAATTGCAATGAACATCCAAATGAAACTAGTAATGAGCCTATGAGTACTTCTCAAAAGTAGCATGTGTCCCAGTCCAAAAAAATGAAAGGCTCAATAAAACGCACAAGAAAATATATGCAAAAGCAAAGGGCAGCTATACAGAATATCAGGCAATGTTAAAAAAAGACAAAAAGAAAATTGCCGGACTAATCAGTGATGATGCAGAAGAAGCAGCTTGCCAAATCAGTGCTGATGATATCTCGCAATGCTACAAAGATTTTATTGAAAAGGAGGACAAGAAAAACCTGAAATGCATCCCTATTGACAGAATACCAAAAGAATAGGATTTACTATGTAAAGAAATTACACGTCTTGAAATAACTCAAGCATTCAAAGACTATAACTTAAGCAAAGCAGTGGGGCCTAACAATATTGGATTAAATGATCTCTACAATGTCCACAAAAAAGAACCAAGGTTTCCTCCCAAAATATTATCAACTTGGTTATTTATAAGAAGAGTCCCAGAATGTATAAAAAAAGCACCGTTCAATTCTAATTCCAAAGAATGTACCAATTAATGAACTAAACAAAATAAGCAATTGGAGACTGATTACCATTGGGACAAAATTCATGAAGTTATTTCCATAAATCCTGACCAAATGACTAACTTTGTTAATTAACTTGAATACGAGACAAAAAGGCTTCATGGAAGTGTCTCGAAAACCTGACACTGCCACAGACCATTATAAAAGGGCCACAAAACAATAAACACTCACTTGCAGTGGTGTTCATAGACATTTCAAAATCTTTTTACTCTGCCAACCACGGTCACATTATACTGAGTCTAGAGAGACAAAGTGGCATATTTACTATAAAATGTTGGAGCGTATTGTTACGCCAAATTTGGCAACGCCATGCTCTGACATTTTTAAAACTCAGGGATGCGCCGTATTCACAAGAATATGGCGCACCCCTGCATTTCCCCTAGTGCTGGCTCTAAAAAAACTTCCTAGTGCCAGTGCAGTCACCCTGCTGCCATGTTGCAGGGGTGCCTGCACTGCAGGAATGATTATTAGCAGAGTCTTATTGCAGAGAGTCAAAAAGCCAGAGGAAGCATTCCAACTGACTAGACAGAAATCTAATGAACAACTAGAGCGCTGGCATTTTGTGTTCAAGATAAAAGTGTGGCATGCCTGAACGCCATATTTTTGGGATAGGAGCTGTTGAATTTAAAGCCTTTCTTGAAGAGAAGGCTGAAGTAAATGATGATTGAGATGTTAATACAGGAATGGAACCAGGGGCTTAAAAATGAAAGGGGGGGTGTGAGTTTTTAGTAATTTGTGGCATAATGTATTGTTAAATTCAGTTTCAGTACTCAGGGACTATGTCCCTGAGTCTTCTAATAACTGCTACAACATATTGTTTTTGTTGGGGCAAGACAATCAGGAATTGACTTGTCCCCATTTAGAGCATATCTGGACACCAACAGTCCAGATATATCTAACTTTTTAACCCTTTCATGCCCAACCTCAGCCCATTTTTTTTTGTAAAATGGCAGAATGGATTTGCACCAAATCACAAAAAGCATGATTTCTGAGTACAGTTCTAACTTTCTTTCAAATTTAATGCAATTTCAACTAGCCATTTTTTCTGTATTGAAGAGTAACCTTTTGACTAAGAATTAACATGGGAAATAGAACTTCAGGGTCACCCATGTTTCTTGGTTCTGGCTTGACAGATCATCACAAAACTTCCAAGAAGGAGCCAAGGTAGATGAACTTTACATTTGGAATGGTACCAAAGTTATAAGTGAAACAACATTTTTTATTCCTATGGAATCTCTGAGCTACCTACAAAGTGCCAACCACCTAGATCTATCTATCTATCTATCTATCTATCTATCTATCTATCTATCTATCTATCTATCTATCTATCTATCTATCTATCTATCTATCTATCTATCTATCTATCTATCTGTCTGTCTGTCTGTCTGTCTGTCTGTCTGTCTGTCTATTGATCTATCTAAATATATATGTGTGTGTGAGGATATAGATATAGATCAATATTCACATACCTCCTGCCTGACATTATAGTAATATTGCAAATTACCGATGAGTTCCGTGAGCATAAAGAGAAACAAGACCACAGCATGTTTCCTTTCTAAGGTCATGGAACTCTTCAGTGGCTTGCAATATCCTTATAATGTAAAACAGAAGTACTTTATTCCTTTACCTTTACAAATTACTTTATTTCAGCAAAAATGCCTTCAAAAGTGTCACATACAAATACTAGATAAAATCATTCATATTAAGAACACATTTGTACAAGTAAAAATTCATAAAAATTTAAGATAATAGCCATCAGAGCATCACTATGATTATGAGGATAAGAATAAAAGAAAAATATATGTACACAATATAAAACAGCCCAAAATCGCTTTAGTAATAATTGTACAATTAAAGCCTCCTCGATTATTGGCCAACAGTTTATGATAGTGAATCCCCTATATACTGCATCGAGGGATAGGCCATTTAGATGCTGGTAGCCACTCTGCTACATGTTGAGTGACCTCCCTGCCGCTTTGACCTTATGCCACACATGTGGCCAAAGAACTTAGCTACTGCGCAAACAAATACGTCTCTTGTGTCTGATTTTAAAATACGGAGAGCTTCCCAAAAGTTCTGCGTGCCCAATTGCTGGCAGATGGGCTTAATCCATTTCCGTCTTGGACATGCGTAAGCAGGGCAAGCAAACAGCACATGGGCTATGGACTCTACGGGAGCCTAGAATCCTGGGCATTTACTGAGGCACGGATCTTTAGTGTGCCATCTGGCTTTTACCTCATTTACTGGAAGTGTGCAAGCCTTTCTGTCTTTGGTAAGTACTGTATTCATGATGGTCACACCGTCACACATCCCACAAACTGCTTAAATCCTTATGGCCTCATTTACAATTATTTGGTGTAGTGTTTTTGCTGCACTGCCCTACGTCAAATCGAAAGCGCAGGAATGCACCGTAGTTATGAGATACAGTGCATTCCTATCCTTTCAGCCAGCGTCGGCACACAGTATGGTGCCTAGTGCCAACACTGGCACCCTTCCATCAAGGTGCAAGGGTGTCTGCATTGTTGGCAGGATTGTGTTTGTGCAGGAAGGGATACCTTCCTGCACAAAAACAATCCATGAAGGGGTTTTCCTCTTTCTATGTGTGCTGCACATAATGCAGCACACATAGAAAGAGGAAAAAACAAGGAGAAATAAACATATTTCTCCTCGTTACGCCTTCCATGAGCAGATGTACAGTTTTGACACATTCACAGGTTTACAGATCCTTGCAAATCTGGGAATGCGTCAAAGCCCATGGGTGTTGCATGGGAACATGCAGTGCAACGCCCATGGAATGCTTCCCTGATACAATATAAAGCAATTGAATGACTTGTGCTGCATTGCCTTACGCAATATCTATGAGGCCATGAAAAGCTACGCAAAGTGGCTTTTCGTGGCCTCATAGATATATGTCTGCACTCTGCGCCGCTGGAGCATCATAAAAAGTGATGCACCGGCAGCGCAAGGGACTTGTAAATAAGCCCCTTAGTTTTTTGCCCTTACATATGAAAGAGATAGGATGAGGCAGACATGAAAGATTTGTAGTGCACAGTTAAACACACCAAAAAGAGCAGTTGAATATTTGTTTTAAAAAGATAATCAAATCAGTTTCATGTAAGACAGATTACAAGAAACGCTGTGGGTCCTAATGTGTAGAAACCTAATGTGTAGAAACATGCATAGAGAGCCTCTCTTTCCTACAAGCACCAAAAATATGCAAAAAGATAACCATGTTGCCATAAATATCCCCTTTCTGCTGATCACCGTTCATTTGAAAAAACAGATTAGAAAAAGGAAAAGTCAGTTCCTGTTTTCCTTGTGTAAATTTCAGCAGAAATTCTGCTCCCTGTCTTTCATATTCACACTGGCTGCTGGCTTTAGTGTTAGGTATTATGACGTTGGAACTCAGTTATGTAATAACTTACTACAGTCAAGGAGCTCTGCAATTTCTTTTTCACATAAGACTATAGACATCACAAGTCACCAGTATTAAGGAAATTAGAGGTGGAATTTTTTACAAGGATTGCAGACTCCCATGTATTATCTATGGGATAAAGTACCCCTCTGCCATACATTATAAGAATACTGTAAGTTATTGAGGTGTTCCATGATCATTTAGAGGAACGAGGCAGAGGGAGAATTGCAATATCCTTATAATGCACATCCCACTTAGGGCGACTATAGCAACAGAAAGTATGATGGACATAATGCTGAACATTGTCAAACATTCACCCCCAGTCACATATCTGGGTTAAATCCATTGTTTTTTTGCCCACCATGCCACCCCAGTTTGGACACATCCATATGCAAATCAGTCTTGACCCTGCTCCCCATGGGAACAGTCCAGCCCGAATAAATAAAATACAACAAATAATTACATAATCAATTAAATGAGTCGCATAATTATTACCAATTAAAATGGAGCTTACATAAAAATAAAAAATAAAAAACAATAATTTATAATAGAAACACTTCCCACCCTATTCCCTCACAGACCCAATAACCCGCTAAACAATTATAAATTATATATAGATTACAATTACACATTTAAAACCACATCATACATTTAAATAATTAAAATATTTATTAATACATTAAATCATTCATAGAATAATTAAAAAATAAATATTTAATAAACATAACAAATGTATTAAAAATCTAAAATTATAATTTATCATTTAAATAACTACCAGCCCTATTCTCCAACAAATCCAACAACCCACTACTAAATTATAAATTAGTAATGAAACTATAGGAAATTAAAATTACAGATTAAAAATCACAAAGTACACTTAAATAATCAAAATAACACTTAATCAATTAAAACAAAAAGGACATAACTATCCACCAAATAAATATGTAATGACCATTAGAAAGTAATTTAAAATATAAATTAATAATTTATAATTTAAATATCTTCCCACCCTATTCCCTTATGAACCCATCAAGCCTCTTTTAAAACATAAATTGCTAATTAAATATAAAAATATACATTACACATTAAATCCTACAAACTATTCTAAAAAAACTATTATTTCAATAATCCTATTAGCTAAAATTAATATAATAACTACTATATATTAAAATAATGTTATTAAACGGCATTTAATGCTAAAGTGAACAATAATATATGCAAAGATATTTTGAAAAACAACATTAAATACATAAAAAATGATATTCCTATTTCTATATTCCGTTCCTAATATTGAGTTGACAATATTCTTGAAATTATATTCTTGCAACTCGATATTTTTAAAACAATATTTGTGTCATTTACCCAAGAAACACCAGGAGGTGTAGTGGACCTATTGATATTGTACCCGTTTGGATGACTAATCTGGGCACCTCAGGAATTCCTAGAGGAATTTCACAACACTTTTACTACTCCCTTTGATTTCAGTTGCCAGTCAAGTTGTATCACTGCAGCGTGATGGTAGATTCCTCTGTGAAAGCTTTGGAGATCTTGCTTTGTGTACATAGATTTCTTTGGACTGGTTGTCCACTGGTGACTGTACCACTGCTTTAGCTCTGCAGGTCAGTTGTCAAGTTCTTAAAAAGGAGTTACTTGAACATTGTGAACTAGTGGCCTCAATATTTACATAAACCAACATTCTCATGTCAAACAAATGTATCCTAATAGTCTTTGAGGCATGACATATGCAATGTACTATACCAATATTTTCTTTGCCACCTGAATGGCTTTCAATGATTTTTATTCTTGGCCCTGGTGTACTGTCAAAGAACCTTTAGATGTTTTTCTAGGCAATCCCATTTTTCATAAGACTGAGGTTTGTTTCACTGAATGGGCGGATGCCTATGATTTTGGTATAGTATCTGATTTCAGAAATTTGAGTTTTTGTTCATAAAGAAGCTGTAGATAATGCATTCTCGTCTTGACAGATCCCCTACAGAACCTTGTTTTCAAGAGACATGCTGGTCAAAACCTCAGTTGCAAGGGCAACTTGAACATTTGTGGCAGGCTTTATACTTTATCTTTCAGTTCATAGCGATTACTGTCTATTAAGTATAATGACCTATTTCTAAGTCTGTCCTTAAAGCAGAGTGACATTAAGGCATGGATTGCAGGGGTACCCCACTCTGCCCGTATACACAGTCACAGTAATACCACACTCTGTAATACCTGGTGGAGAACCAGACTCAGAAATATCAGGTGTGATGGCTTACATGTTAATACCATGTTAATACCATGCGTAAAAACAGCAGGTCCAGGATTAAACCTTTTACAAGTTACACTAAAACTGCCTGGCAGGTGAAATATTGTGCTGTAACCCCCAACCCCACACAACTACTGGCTACGCTCAATTTCTTTGTTACAAAAAGGTCCCATTCACTAGTGGCAGCGTGCTCGGCAAGGCCCAGCTTACCTTTCCCGTAGTCCTGACACAGCCTTACTGAGTTTGCTGTTATACAGTCGTGGCAGGCATGACTCGTGGGTAGAGAGGCGGGGGGTCGCGTGGGGGATTAATTTAATAATTAAAACATTTTTTAACTTACCTACCCGCCGGCCAGTCCCGCATTGTCTCTGCTCCTGCTCTCCTGCCTCTGGCAGTTATGTTATGTTATGTTATGGGGTATTTGTTAAGCGCACGGCTACTCCGAGGAGTGTCCCGGCGCTGTCCTGACCCCAGAACAGAGCAATTAAAAGACCGGACAGCTAGAGCAGAGAAACTACTCACTGTTGGAAAAGCCAGGTCTTTAGGTTTCGCCTAAAGCTAAGGAGATCACATTCTTGTTTAAGGGAAAGTGGGAGACTATTCCATAATTTTGCAGCTAGTACTTGAAAGGAGCGTCCACCTTTGCGAGATCGGCAGAACTTAGGCACAATTGTCCTTAGCTGAGTAGATGATCGCAATGTTCTGGACGGTTTATAGGGCTGAATCTTATTCCTGATGTACGGGGCCCCGATTCCATTCAGGGCCTTAAAAGTCAGTACCAGGGATTTGAAACTGACCCTTTTTTTCATTGGTAACCAGTGCAGGGATCTAAGGTGGGGAGACATGTGTGATCTGGGTCCTACCATAAGTACGGCCCTAGCTGCCGCATTTTGAACTACCTGAAGACGATTAAGTAAGTAGTCCGGAAGGCCCAAATACAACACATTCACGTAGTCCAGCCTAGACATAATCAGTGCTTGGACCACTGTTTTCCTATGAAAAATAGGCAGTAGAGGGAGGAAATTCCGCATCATTTTTAAAAGTCCAAAACAGGTACCGGCAACTGATTGAACCTGGGACTTCATAGACATGTCAGAATCAAATTTCACTCCTAGATTTTTTGCAGTTGAGACTGGGTTATCAGAGGGAGATACATTTTTTGGCCACCATTGCCGCCAGTCATCATCAGGATTGTGTCCCAAAAAAATAATTTCTGACTTATCAGAGTTGCAGAGTAGTTGATTTTGCCTAAACCAATCGAATACCTTGGTTAGGCATACGTTAACTACATTGCCATTGAGCACCTCTTCCTGCTCACAGGTAAATAGCAATTGCGTATCATCTGCGTACGATATAATTTTTGCTCCATATTGTTCAGCTAAAGGAGCCAGGGGGCCATGTATATATTGAACAACGTAGGGCTCAGAACCGAACCCTGTGGCACTCCTACACTTAGTGGGGGATGGATGCTGAAAAGGAGGGGCCCAGACTGTTTGCTGGCGGTTGTTCAGAAAAGAGGCGAACCATCTGAGCACCGTGCCACCAATGCCTCTCTCCCTCAATCTATGAAGGAGGCGATCATGTGGCACGGTATCGAAGGCCGCCGAAAGATCCAACAATATCAGCACAGCCTTTCCTCCTCTGTCAAGCGTAGTTTTGATCGTCTCCTGAAATTTCCAATAAAGCCGTTTCAGTGCTAAAATTGGCTCTAAAACCTGACTGACTTGGATGGAGCACCTGGCTCGCCTCAATAAAATCTGTGATGGTGGCATTCACATATTTCTCCAAAACTTTGGAGAAAAAAGGTAAAAGCGATATGGGTCTATAATTACTGACTGCCAAAGGGTCAGCTAATGGTTTTTTTAAGAGCGGAAGGATTTTTCCATGCTTTCAATTGTCTGGCATCCTTCCTTCTGACAGAGATAGATTCAGTATCTGGTTAACAGCTGGATTGATTATCTCGGCAATCAATGCCAGGCTCCCACCCCTAAGCCAATCACAATGCTGCACGCAGCGTTGTGAATGGTCGGGATGCCGCCCAGCCAGGGGCTAATGGCCCGGCCATGTTCTCCATATAGGCTGCATTGCAGCCTACGTGGAGAGGGGCAGAGTGTGTATGACTGGTTTGGTCGGCCCCAGAGGAGTGAGCACACCACTCCTCCCCTGCCCAGGCCTGCTCGTAGAGCAGCTGCCCACAACCAAGCCGCCTTAGTGGAGGAGTCGCCCCTGCTGTTATAGTATATTGTCGTCAGGCAGTGCACCTTGAGATGAAGTGCTATAGCGCAACACCCCGCGCTAATTTGTGATTCCATGTATCATGCCCAGATTTACTGTCTGTAAATGCTCATTTTTAACATACAATTTATAGTTCCAGTTTAAAAAGTTTTCAACCTCCTATTCATACTGATTTCTTCTTTTCCTGTTAGAGTCGAGCGGGGTCAAGTAAACTGTTTTGGGCCAGAGGTTTTAAAACACAGACAAAATTAATGGAGACATTTTCATGACATGTTTAAGGGTGTAAGGGTTGAGCATCTTTTCACTGCTTCTAAATCTATTTTTTATATCTTGAAAAGTCATATAAATCCGAAACAAAACTTTCATGGACCTTAAAGAAGAATATTTCCAGTGGTAGAAGGTAACGGTAGATGCAGTTTGAAATTTGTTTTTCATGTTTACAACTATTTTTCTGTCATCATATCTTATCCAAGAGTTTGTTGTAGAAGGATGTCTTGATTCTGTGATATAAATGCGATGCAAAGTTGTGAAACTATTGATGGAGAGCGAGTTTTCTAACCAAGGGCCTTATTTGCAATAGGAATGTGCCCAAGGGCAAGGCAGTGCAAAGTGCTGCCTTGCCTTACTCTATGTCAAGGAGGCGTTCCATAGGCATTGCTGTGGGTTTTCCCACGCAACACCCATCGGGTTTTGACACATTCCCAGATTTGCAAGGATCTGTAAACCTGGGAATGCGTCAAAACTGTGAGCCTCCCCAGGGGAGGCGTAATGAGGAGAAATAACTTTGGGGCAAATTTACAATGAATTGTTGTAGGGCAGACCCACAAGTCATTTTGCTGTGTAGCCCTATGTCAATACAAAAGGACAGAAATGCACCATATTTACAAGATGCAGTGCATTCCTATCCTTTCAGCCAGCGCAAAAATTGCAGCCGTGCGCCAACACAGGCATCCTTGCACCATGGTGCAAGGGTGTCTGTATTGTTGGCATGATTGTTTTTGTGCAGGAAGGTGCACCTTTCTGCACATATACAATCAGGAGAGGCATTTTTCTAGAACTATGTGTCCTGCAGAATTCAGCACATGTGGAAAGAGGCAAAAACGAGGAGAAATGCAAACATTTCTCCTCGTTATGCATGCTCTGGGGAGGTATATGTTTTTGGCATTGATCCAGATTCTGGCTATGTTGTAAATCTGGGGCAGTGTCAAAATTCATAGGTGTTGCATGGGAACACCCATAGCAACACCCATGGCACACCTCCCTGCTGCTATGTAAGGCAATGCAATGACTTGTGCTGCGTGGCCCTACTTCTTATTTACAAGGCCATGAAAATCCACACAGGGTGGCTTTGCGTGGCCCTATAGATAAGGACCTACACTGTGCACCACCGGAGCATCAAAAAACTGACGATCCAGTGCCGCAAGGAGCTTGTAATATGCCCCTTTATTTCTCCTAATATTTTCCTCGTTCTATGTGTGCTGCAGAAGCACACACAGAAAGAGGAAATAGAATGAGGAAAACAACTCCATCCCTTCCTATACAAAAACAATTGAGCCAAGAACGCAGTCACACTTACACCATGGTGCATGAGTCCCTGTGTTGGTGCTAGGCATCAATTTTTGTGCCAAAACAGGCAGAGAGGACAGGAATGTGCTGTATTTCATTAATATTGCGCATTCCTGCCCTTTCCTTTTCACGCAGGCAGCACTGTCCTACGCCAAAAAGTAGTAGAAGAGCCCCCAAATTTGCTAAAAATTGTGAAAGTCGAGATATGGAATGCGTTACTTTTGAGAGCAGAGATGAGGAATGCTCTGCCTTGAGCGAGCGAAGAGGTTTTGTCTTGCTGTAGGAAACAGCATGAATAGATTAGTTGCGACCCAAATAGTATTAGAACCAAGGCTATTTGATATGTTGGAAATTGTTTGCCATGATAGAGAAGGATTGTTTAAATGAAAAAAAAACACTCCCTGGGCTAAACATGATCTCCTTTTTTGTGCACAGATCGCATAATTCTAAACATATTGCTAAACGCCAAGTTATATTTTGAGCAACCAGAAATGCTTTTGCACATTTTCTATAGTTGTTTGAAATTTCTAAATGCCTTGCAGGTTTTGTGCCATGCGACCACTCCCTTGATTCTGATGGTCTTGGACTTCATATAGAGTAACCAAAACTTAAGCACCTTAGGGGCATATTATCAAGGGCCGGCGATAAATATCGCAAAGCGCGCTTAGCGCTTGCATATTTATCGCCGGCTATCTCTGTAATTTATCGCCCGGTTAGCGCGTTATTAACAACGCGCATCGCAGAGGCGATAAAAATTTCAGAGATAGCGTGGATATCGCCGGATATCCTAGATGATAGGGCCTGTGGTCTTAGCCACAGAATCCACCCCCCATGTTAAGTATGCCTTAGTCAGGAATTTAACAGACGTTAAATTCCTGCGTTAAGGCATACTTAACGCGATTAAAATAATCGCTTCCCCGCATTGTAAATATCGCGAAGCTGCCTTCGCGATATTTACCCATGTTGTTTCCACAGACACGCCTACTTTGCATCTCATTATCGATGCGAAGTCAGGCGTGCTGGAAACGGGAGCAAAAGCAGCAAAACACGCGATAGCGTGTCTTTGCTGATAAGGCGATATAATTATCGCCGCTTTTCGGCCGAAAACGGCCGCAAAAGCGGCGATAATTGTTTATCGCCGCCTTGTTAATATGCCCCTATGATACTTTCAAACGTTTTGGGGACCGCATCTGTAAGGTTACCATGGGTTGCCAGGCTTCTTTTCGAGCTGCAGTGGTAACACAAACCATAGCTGGCGCAAAGGAGGGCCACTGCAGATTTACGTTGCTAAGTAATGTTGCAGACTTCATGAAATTAAATTTACTATGATTTGAGTGAACCACATTGTTTTACACGCTGCATCAGGCTGACTTTACTGGCAACATTTATTCGCTTGTAATTTTATACTTTTGTATGTAAATGTAAGCTTTCAAGAAAAGTATCTAATCATATGGCACTGGCCTTCTTTATTATTTTAGTGAGTCCTATTGGTCACAACGATGGAGGAGTCACTTTTAAGAATGAGCATAAACTTAGTATCTGGCTAAGAAGAAACCAGACTATTTGTACAGCATGTCTTCCATCCTGAAGCGCTTTTCTTGTCTCCTCACTTAGTTTGAATTTCACTTTCTTGTTAAGGGACTGTGATGTGTGAAATCAATTTTAGCAAATGTTTTGAATTTCTCATAATCAATTTCGACTCCTTCTTGTGGCTAAAAGGATCAAACACTTCTCCAATTTTTTGCATGCAAATTGTTGTAAAAATTCTACTGAGAAATATATTTCAATGTTTTCTATGCCTTTAATATGCAGGTGTGACTCTAGCTGGGGAAACAGAGTGCTGCAAATGGCGTTGAACAGGTAAGAAGACATTTTTGATCCAAAAAAGTTTAAGTATCATGAAAAAGCTCGCTTGTAAACATTGGAACACATCCTGGGCACTAAATACAAGAAAAAAGCATCACGGATGCTCACGCACATTAAACGTCATTCTAATGGCTTTCCCCAGCTCATCGTACTCCTGTAGTTGCATCAGGTGATTAGCCCAGCACAGATTCAATTTAGTTTAAATGATTGTAGATTTGACTTACTTTGGTAAAACTGCAAAAATGGATAGAAATGTCTATAGCTGCTGTGTTCATTCATGGCTGTATAGTCCATACCTGTCCTTAACTCTCAAATTATCTATACAAAGAAAAACGAGTGACTGGTTGCTGATGGGTCCAACTGCCTAACAATCCGTGACGCAATGTTTATTTTTTTTTAGAGTTTTATATAGCACGAACTCGACCCGAAATATCAGGTATCAGAGCCTTTACATGAGCATCAGTTTCGTTACAGATGGACACATTCATTTTTGTTAGGCGCGGGGAGATTAAGGGGCATATTATCAAGCCCATTATCGCCGCATTAGCGGCCGTTTTCGGCCGAAATGCGGCGATAATGGCATCGCACTATTAGCAAGGACACGCTAGCGCGTGTTTCCTTGCCTTACCGCCCGGTTCCCTATCGCCTCACCTCGCATCGCTAATGAGATGCAAGGTAGGCGTGCCCCTCACAACTACATCATGAAATATCAGTAACGGTGCTCAGCTGTATTTACAACGAAGCCCCGTCCGGCTTAGCGCTTTTTTATTTATCGCCGTCTATCGCTGGAATTTTTCGCCCGGTTAACGCGTAATTAACAACGCGTATCACCGAGGCGATAAAAATTCCAGCGATAGAGGGGATATCGCCGTTTTCCATGGAACAACGCTGGTTTTCCAGCGATGTTCCACGGAAAACGGCGATATCCTTGATGATAGGGCCTGTGGTCTTAGCCACACAATCCACCCCCCATGTAAGGTATGCCTTAGTCTGGAATTTAACAGACGTTAAATTCCAGCGTTAAGGCCCAGTTAGCGCGAAAAAATCAGCGCTAAACCGGACGGGGCTTCGTTGTAAATACAGCGAAGCACCGTTACTGATATTTCATGATGTAGTTGTGAGGGGCACGCCTACCTTGCATCTCATTAGCGATGCGAGGTGAGGCGATAGGGAACCGGGCGTTAAGGCAAGGAAACACGCGCTAGCGTGTCCTTGCTAATAGTGCAATGCCATTATCGCCGCATTTCGGGTGAAAACGGCCGCTAATGCGGCGATAATGGGCTTGATAATATGCCCCTAAGTGATTTGCCCAGAATCACAGGATGTTGAGCGCCCCTGCCGAGACTCCAACTTGGATCCCCAGCTTCGAGGTCGACCGCTCTAGCCGTTAGGCCACATCCTCAAGTGAATCCATTCCTTTCAGTGCATGCCTTGGGTCTCTTTCAATGCATACATTTGATTGCCACAAACTACAGATTCTGGCTCAACTTCTATTTTGAAATGTAATGGTTTGTGAGGTGGCGCAATGTCAGTTCTCTACAGAAAACATCAATGATCTTTTGATGAAGACAGTGGGACAACATTCTCGTCTCAGAACGAGTGCACATTGATTTGGCCAGACAAAAATCTATTTATTGGTGTTTGTTGTGTCGTCCTATGAATGGTTTCACAATAGCGAGTATCTCTGCAGGAATTGAACATGACCTTGATTCAACATGTTACCATCACCCAGAGCATTATCATTCCTAAACCACAGTCTACTTAAAGAATGTAGAATTGGGAAACGATCAAATATTGTGTGCTTCATGTGGAGATTTACATCTTTGAATTAAACAATTATATTTCACGCATTTGCATTTTTATTGCTCATATTTACATTTTTAGGCACTGGGAGATTAAATAGTTTGCAAAGAATCACAATATTCGGTCAAGTGCCAAGGCTGGGCTTTACACATAGGGCAGATCATATTCAGCACTTTCATGCATCGGAATAACCTTCCCCTTGCAATTTCTTCCACAGCAAACCGTGCCATCTTTAGGAAAAAACGGAAGACCTCATTGTTCTCTACCATTTAATCTGTCAATAGCTGCATTTATGGCTAGGACACCTCTTGCTGGGTATCAGTGCATTTTACAAGTGCTTTTCATTCATTTACTAATTAAATTCCAGAGTCAGCAGGTTAGAATTTAGAGCGATATCTCCTTAACTACAGTGGACTGCGGGAAGATTTTGGTGGGACCCAAAAGTCCTGGTGTGTTTTACATTTCAAGCATGTACATGATTTCTAAGTCACTCTTCCCCAGTCCTAATGGTTAATGTATTACCAAGTAAATGCAAAATGACACCAGCGGACAGGTGTGCTCCTGTTCCCAGTGACATGTGTGTTCTCAGCATTGTCCTATTTAAATCATGTTACTGCAGATTAAGCACTGACATTTGGAGAATCACAAATTAAGATCCACCCATGTGATAGTTCAGGTTGTACTGCTTTTCATTGAAATATTCATACATATACATTTAATAATGTTTTGCATTTATTCTGTAATCACAGGTGCATATGTAATCATGTATTTACTGTGTACACTGACTGTTTTATAAAGTTAGGCATACCACAGGCCTTAAGCATTTGCTTTTCAATGTTTAACCTTCAACGTGACAGATTTGCTTGCAATGCAATGTTCTTTCTTTTGCAGGTGCGTTCACATGTTTTCATAGTTAGTGAAAGGCATATTGTGTATCAGAGCTAGTGAGGTCCAGGAGGAGAATTTTTTGGCAAGAATGAGAGGCACTAACGAACTGAGAGAAGACTCCTATTCATGACATATCAGGAGCTGGGAGACATTCAAGGTCGTCCTGATGTTCAAATTATAAGATGGGAAAAACGAGCAAAGTTGCCAGTTTCTACTGTGAGAAGGTGAAAAACTATTGAAGTTGGTGATGTGGAATTCTCAAATTTTCGGTGGGTTTAATTGGCGTTCACACTTTAGTCTTCAGAGCAGATACCCTTTAGACTCTGGAAGGTTTAGACCTCTTTAATCATATTTCCATTGTGTAGCTTTATGTCATACTTTGTCTATATTTTGGGAACTGTTATTGAAGTCTCTGCTATGCTGACACCTTCCTGCTTTCCCTGATTTAAACTAGGCGTCCCATGTTTTTCCTACTTTAGTTTATGACAAGTTTAGGCGACTTTACATTTATCCATGCATAGGCGGGAGGATCAAAGCCTGGACACTGATCATCAAATGCTATTTCTTATCTTTTATATTGCTTAACTGATTTTCTGGTATACTTTATGCTGCTAAGACATAATTGTATTCAACATTCTGGTTTACTTTCTGTATCTTTACACTTTGTGGAGCTGTTTTGGGGTCATCTGCCACTGTAGACCTGGAAAGTGCCTGGGGACTCCAACCCCCAGCGAACCACGCTCCAGGAGATGTGGCTGCAGCCTTGTGTACAATGGGGTGGGCCCCTTTCACACATGCTAAGAAGCGTCTCTCCTATCCCTCAGTGTGGGATGCTTTGTAGAGCAGTTTTGGGGTCATCTACCCCAGTGGACTTTGAAAGTGCCTGGGGACTCCATCCCCCATTGAACAAGGTGCCAGGAGGCTCGACTGCAGTCTGGTGTAAAAGGAGGCAGGGTCTCTTTCACATGCGTTAAAAAGCGCTTCTGCTATCCCGCAGCGCGGGACACTTTGTGGAGCGATTTTGGGGTCATCTACCTCTGGACCTTGAAAGTGCCTGGGGCCTCCATCCGCCAATGAACCACATGCCACGAGACACGACAGCAGCCTTTTATACAAGGAGGGGTGGGACGTCTTTAACACACGCTAAAACTCACCTCTGCTATCCTGCAGCACAGGATGCTTTTTGAGTGGTTTAGGGGTCATCTTCCCCTGTGGACCTTGAAAGTGCCTGGGGACTTCATCCCCCAACAAACAACATACCAGGAAGTACAGCTTCAGCCTGGTGTACAACAGGGTGAGGACTCTTTCACGTGTCAAAAAGTGGCTCTGGTATGTGGGCCAAGGGCGGGCCCGTCCTGCACCCGTCAGTGACAGGAAGAGGCAGGGCAGGGCCAACCCCCTTGGCATTGCCCTGTGACACTGTTGCACCATCACCCCCCCAGGGAGGTTTTTATCCATAGCGTAGAGACTGTGTTCCAGCTCGTGGCCGGACATTTGGTATCCAGTTCTGTCCAAATGTGTAAGTGCAAAGTTACTGACACTCTCCCCGGGAAAAGGAAGAAAAGTTCCAGGGTTTCCCCTTGTGAGACTGAGGACAGACATTTAGCTCCTACAATGCTTGAGGTCATTGACTCTCTTATTGAGGAGGTTGAATCACTCTTAGGGGGGCAAAGTTGTTGAAGGCTCAAAACAAGGAAATGTGGCAGGCAAAATAGTGCTGATTTTTGCTCGCAAACAGCAGACAAATCCCCAAGATCCAGCCTAGAGCAAACAAGCACAAATGTGACACTGCCTAGCAAGACCCCAGGGTCTAAAACGGCTAGTCCCTCTGATATTAATCTTTCCAAACATGTGGAGCCTGTGATTGTTTGTACAAACGGGTACTCAGTCCTTGTGAATACACATTGCTGTAATGTCAGGAAAAAACTGAATATTGCTTGATCAACCTATAGTTAAGTGGCTATTTTTCCATTTATTTTGGTCTGCTATTAGCGTAGTGTATGCACAAGTAGGTGTGGTTGTAGTGGCCTTGCAATGTGTGTGGCTTTGGGGGGGTTTAAGTTTCTCTACTTCTGCCGACACAGCCGCCAGCTGTAGTCACAACTCAGTTACCTCGCTCTGTAGCCTCTTAACCAATAAAATGACTCTGAACGAATCTACATCACATTCAGCCCTCTGTCTCATGAGCACAACAGAGCTGTCCCTTGGGTCATCAACTGTTACATGGGCAGTCCCCACAACCCCCTCTTAACCCTCTCTATGTTGTACAAACAATCACAGGCTCCAGCGGAAAAATTCCCCCAGCAAGCACTTTAATGCAGTTCAAATTTACACCACCATATACCTCCGTCCTTTCCCCCCTTTCCTTGTTCTACCTCCTCTAATAAATACCTGGGGTTTTCAATGGTAGATTGACTCCGAGATAAGTGTCACCTTACACCAATAAGAGTGAAAGAGCCTCCAGTAGGTACCGAGCCATCGCAGCATGTAACCCATCATACAAGTTCTAGTGCATCCCATATATCTTTCCTGGCAGAGGCATGTACATCTCGAAATGTCATCCAAGCTAAGAAGACTATGTTACAAACCTTTTGCACTGGAATGTTGAAGGCTTGCGCTCCAAGCTTGGTGACCCTGCATGGCGTTCTTTTATGGATCAATTCAACATTTGCCTCCACCAAGAGACCTGCAATCTTGACCCTATACACAGACCAGGATGCGTAAATGTTTTTGTCTCCACTAGTTCTAATGGCAAGGGCCACCCTCCTGGTGGCCTTCTTGTCTGAATACAAACCTCTTTGAATGTCATACTGTATCCCATGCCCATTTCATCCCCAGATATTCAAGGCATAAAAATTATTGGGTAGAATAACCCCACCATCTATCTGTATGGCGTGTATAATCGAGGGGTCAGAGGGGGTGGAGAAGTGTGGACTGTTTAAACAGCTAATAGATTGCACAGGGAACAACTTGACACACATGACCTTGTAATTGTTGCAGGTGATTTTAACATTTCATGCTAAAACATTCTTTAAACGCTGGATTTGCATTTTGTGTATTTCGCGCAATTTTGCAAAAATTTTGTGCATTATGCAAAAGCAAATTGTGCATATTTCACACATCCCTATTGTTAACTATTTAAATGCCAGTCAGTTAATAGCGCCGGCATTTGCTTCTGAGCAGTGCCTTGGACACCTGCACTCATTCATTTACAAATAAATCATTGTGCATCTGGCAGAGGTCTTATGGCAATGAGAAACAGTAAGGTAGAAAGTGGACAGACTTGTCTTGCCCCTCCATGAGTGTGAAGTGAATGTGGCATAAAGCCACCAAAGTCCACTCTCAATGCCAGTTTTTTATAGAGACATTTTACCTTGGCTAACAAATCTGGACGATACCTGTCCTATTTAATGTTCTGAATAAGGATTCTCATTCAACCCTGCATACGCTTCTTCTGCATCTAATGATCAGACTTTTTGTGTCATCAGGATCATCCTTGACCTGTCATTGTAGATTAACTAACTATACATTAACTAGGAGATTACTTCTGGATTTCCTATTGGGTACAAAGCCCTCTTTTGAGTCGTGGATTAGACTGGGTATAACTTTATTGATGTGGTGAACTATTACCTTTGCCAAGATGTTTAATAATTAAATAGTCAGGTGATTAATTTGAACAGATAAATTAATATTTAGTTAACAGGTAAGAAGGTTTTGACTGCACTATTAAAATTGGGTCTGAGTCTGCCAGTCTCTTCTGCTTCTTTGATGGTATCATAGAAGACTTATAAGATCTGGGTTCTAGTGATTCTGTAAAATTCTCCTGGTAGACATTCTTCTCCCAATGATTTGCAATAAAGTAATTCTAGGAAATTGGGGTATTGATTGAGGGGGTTGTGCCCTCCTCAAGCAGCAACCACAGTTCTTGTCAGGGTGAATACCAGCAAACTCCAAATTAACCTGTGCACAATCTCCTGCTGGCTTGGCACAAAAACAGTCAGGCTTACCTGAGAAGCAATGTGCAATGTATTTCTGCAGCACACAAACAGCAATAAAGTGAAAACACAACACAAGAAAAAGTCAATGCCAATTTAGAAAAATAAAGTAAAATGTAATAAAATATTTGACACCAAAATGACAAATATTCAATTAATATAACCAGAGATATGCAACTTTAAAGGTTTTATGAAAATCAAGTGCTGAGAAGCAAAAAGCACCAACTGCGGTTATCTGGTTGTGGTAGACCAGGTCTAAATCACAAGATCAGGCCAACCATGATGGAGGGAGAGCAGGATACAGAACTGAGTGCAGTTTGCTGACAAAAGTACCTTTTCGCCTGGGCGTCAAGATGTAAAGTCCTAAACTCCAACTGTGTGAGCCTGCATTGAGGAGCCATTGATGAGGAGCAGAGATGCAAGTTCCAACATCAAGATGCGTCATGCAGTAATGGAGTTGAGGGCTGTTGACGGAGAGCTGTGATGCGAGGTCCTGCTTCTTTGAAGATGCCAGTGGGGCTGCAGACTTTCACCGCGATGCATTGGTGCAAAGGATGAAATGTGTCGCACTGGGCCAGTGTCGGGCCGCATCGGCGTTGAAGAAGCGGCTAGTGCTTGTGATGACTTGCACCAAGATGAGTAGACAACCAACACAAGCTGCATCACGCTGGGCCGGAGTCGATGACAGGCTTCATAGCTATGCATTGGGACGCGTGGAGTAACATTCACATTGAAGAAGCCTGTAATGTCCTTGTGGCTTGAACATGGAGCCAGCCAACTGACCTTTGGAGATTTCCTGGAGTTCTGGGACCACAAAGGCAGGCTAGATTCAGCAGGGCAGCTCAAGGCAGCAGATGAGTCCTGGTGCAGCAACAGCAGTCCTTGGGAAGAAAAGCAGATCTTGGGCAGCAAGCAGGTCAGCAGGGCAGACTTCAGAGCTAGGCAGCCCTTCTTCCTGGCAGAGTGTTATGTTAATGAAATGTATACAGCGCAACTGTTACCCGGAGGTGTCCTGGCGCTAGTTACATCTCCTGTGGCAAAAAAAGGAAGATGTTTATTGGGCAAAGAGCCAGGTCTTAAGGCTTTTCCTGAAAGCTAGGAGGTTCGTGATATTTCTTAAGTGAAACGGCAGTTCGTTCCAGGCTTTAGCCGCACCGTATGTAAAACTTCTGCCTCCCCATCAAACTTTTTTTAGGCGTGACACTAAGACCAGCCTGGCCCCTAATGAATGGAGTGGTCTTTTCGGTGTATACCAGCAGAAATGCTGTTTTAAAAAGTCAGGTCCTGAACCCTGCAGCGCCTTAAAAACCAAACAAAGGGCTTTGAAGCGAACTCGGTTCCTTACCGGAAGCCACTGCAGTTTATTTATTTCCTTGGCAATAGGCGCAAACCGAGGTGTGCCCAAAAGCAGTCTGGCTGCTGCATTCTGCAGTATTTGAAGTTTATTGAGGAGCCTTTGTTGACCATTGAGGTACAGACTGTTACAGTAGTCCAAACTCGACATTACGAGAGTCGCGACTACTGTTTGTCAGCTGCTCAAGGGCAGGAATGGCAATATTTTCCTAATTGTTTTGATCACATAAAAGGTTTTAGACGCCACTGAATTAACCTGATGACTAAAGGTAAGACTATCGTCCATTATCACACCCAGGTTTTTCACCTTATTAGTGGGCAAGGGGAGAGAGCCCATCGAATATGGCCACCAATTTGGAGTCCAGAAGTTAATATTGTTGCCAAACAATATAACCTCAGTTTTACCAGTGTTGAGTTTTAAGCAGTTCTCTGCCATCCAACTTCCCACTGATAACATACAGTCTTGGAATCGATTGTCTAAACCTGCTTCTTCACCGGGTAGCAGAGACACCACAATTTGGGTGTCATCCGCATATGAGGTGTAGCCAAATCCAAATGCCCTAACAATAGGTGCCAGGGAGGAAACGTACATATTAAAAAGCGTGGGGCTGAGGGATGATCCCTGTGGAACCCCACAGGGCAGTGCAAAAGGTTTTGACAGATAGTCTCCAAGTGCAACAATTTGTCTTCTGCCTGATAAAAAGGATCTTAAAAGGTCCCATGCTTTCCCCAGGACCCCGCATGCCTTTAGACGGTCCATCAAAATGTCATGATGTACCGTATCAAAGGCAGCGGACAGATCCAGCAAAACCAGCGCTGCCTTGCTCCCCCGATCCACAGCTCCCCTAATCTCCTCTGTGGCCTTGATACGGGCAGTCTCAGTACTATGGCCTTTCCTAAAGCCATATTGGGAAGAATCCAAAGCTTGTGTCTCTGTTAGAAAGGCGCTAAGTTGTGTATTCATATTTTTTTCTATCAGTTTCGCTGGGAGCGGAAGCCTAGAAATGGGTAACCCTGGGCGTAGTTCGCGTAGTAGCGCTAGGCGTAGCTACGCGAAGTGCACTTCGCACTACGCGAGCTACGCGTAGCACTACGCGAACTGCGAAGTGCGGTAGGAAATGCTGTTCGCAATGATTGCACAGTGCCGGATGCTTGTCCGCACTGTGCAATCATTGCAAACGGCATCTTGCACAGTGCAAGGGGTCGTTTTCTGCCGCTCGAGTAGATTTGTACTCGAGCGGCAGTTTTCTAAACGCGGACTGGTAGTTTCTCATCGCGAGCGGTCGCGAGCATACGCGACCACTCGCAATGAGAAACCTGACCTCCCCGCGTTGAGAATCTCGCCGGGAGGTTTATTTTCCACGCTCGCGATCGGCAACTTGATGCTGCTGATCGCGAACGAGGAAAAAGTCTCGCCAGGATGTCATTTTGCTCGCTCGCGGTCGCCAACTTGACGTTGAGGACCGCGAGAAAGCAAAAAATGCCCGCTACGCTACGCGTTTTTGCACTGTGCTACGTGCAATTCGCATAGCGCGTAGTTGCGCAAACTACGCAAACTACGCGAGCGTAGCATAGTTTTCCGCCCAGGCCTAGAAATGGGGCGAAAATTGTTTGGAGTGCACAAGTACAGAAGTGATATGAAGAGTAGGGTCTAAGGATCCACTATTTATACCTGGTGCCCACTTTGAGGTGGGAGAAGCTTCTAGAGTCCTACCCTTACAGAGGTTTCTGGAATTTTATGCCTCCCTGCCCTGGCCCAACTCGTCTGGGGGCACAAGAGATTAGTTTGAAACCATGTGTGAGTGGGGTGGGGCAGAGTATTTGTGATGTCCGAATGTGGTAGGTGACAGCTCCTCCCCCTCATCAAGTCAGAGATGGCCACATTCTGCCATCACCTGGACCACTTTGACTCACTGTCTGAGATTATTACACAAAGACGAACTGCTAGCTACACCTAGTCATGTGACCCAGGATACAGGCTGCAGGCATCAAATGGATGAAACACGAATATGCCAGTTTTCTATAAGTGGCATTTTAAGAATTGTGAGTTAAAATTCGACTTTACCATTAAAGAGGGTTTTAAATTGCAATTCTTTAGATACCAAACTTGAAATTTTTACCTGCTCCCAACTGAAAGTTATCACTAATTTAATGTAGTAAGTTAAGTCAATGTTATCCTTTGGGCGAGACAGTCCTTCCATTAGTTACTTTGCCTATTCACGGCATATTTTATTCATTAAGGAACTTTTTTGATTGAGTTCGGTGTGAGGTTAAGGGTCTTGATTTGTTTTCCCTCCTTTTCCTACATAAATTGCTGTTCCCCTTGATTAATATTGACAACATGCAGAACTTCTGAATTTTTTTGTGGCATTGCCTATTCACGGCATATTTTATTCATTGAGGAACTTTTTTGATTGAGTTCGGTGTGAGGTTAAGGGTCTTGATTTGTTTTCCCTCCTTTTCCTACATAAATTGCTGTTCCCCTTGATTAATATTGACAACATGCACAACTTCTGATTTTTTTGTGAAATTAATTGTCGTCTTGTTGTGATATTGTGTAGTATTTTTGTAGTGTTTTGCTAGTAGTGTTGTGTTTATAATTTATATTCTTTTTATTATGTGAATAAGTCTATTGATTGTATGTTGTATTGTACAGAATCTTCTTAAAATGATAATGTGTCTTTTTCATACTGGAATGTTTTGTTTGAAAACTAAATAATTTGTCTTAAAATAATAAAGGTTAATAAAAACCTGATCAAAAATAAATAACGTTCTTTTTGATCACTACAGCTAAATATCTAGGTGCTGATAATTGACAGTAGGTTCAGGTCATTCTTTCTTCTTTCATTATATTAATGGCCCTACCTGTTCCTTGTCCATTTGGGCCTAACTCCTCTTTAATCTAAGTTTTCTATAAGTGGCATTTTAAGAATTGTGACTTAAAATTCGACTTTACCATTAAAGAGGGTTTTAAATTGCAATTCTTTAGATACCAAACTTGAAATTTTTACCTGCTCCCAACTGAAAGTTATCACTTATTTAATGTAGTAAGTTAAGTCAATGTTATCCTTTGGGCGAGACAGTCCTTCCATTAGTTAAAAACGAATGTAATTGTTTTTCACTAGCAGGACATGTAAAAGTGAAAATCACATGTCCAGTTTTTTAAATACACTGCACCCTGCCCTATGCACTGTTTAGGGCCTAACTTAGGGGTAACCTATATGCATTAAAAAGAAAGGTGTAGGCCTGGCAAAAGGTTTATTTTGCCAGGCCAAAATGGCTGTTTAAAACTGCACACACATTCTGCAATGGCTGGCCTGAAACATGTTTAAAAGGGCTACTTAAGTGGGTGGCACAATTAGTGTTGCAGGCTCACTGGTAGCATTTATTTTACAGGCCTTGGTACATATAGTACCAACTTACAAGTAAATTGAATGTGCCAATTGGGTGAAAGCCAATGTTACCATATTTAAAGTACAGAGCACAAGCACCGTACACTGTTTAGCAGAGTCCTACAGTCATCAAAAACAGGAAGATTGGAGGCAAATAGTTGGAGAAAACTATGCCAAGGATGTCAGGTCCAACATGTGTCCCTCACAGATAAAAGCAGAGAGAACTACCCACCCTCATAGGAGTTCTTGTCACTAAAGTGAAAGAACTGAGAGAAACCATCAGCATTAGTTTGGTCAGTTCAAAGGCAAGGCTTGACTGTAAAGTCCATTGCCTATAGGGAGATGGAGCACTTCAACAGTTTGGGATTATTACTCCTCATCTTCATTAGCCATCTGAATGTGCTAGTGTTTGTCTGAGCCTGGAAATTTGCCCCAAACAGGTATGGCCTCAATTTCTTCAGTGTCCAGAACACTGCAATGCTTCAATTTCTATTGCACTCCACCTCTTTTCTCTGGTAAGTAACCTCCTGCTGATGTAGGTTGCTCGTTGATCTAGCCCTCTTCATTTAGGTGTGAGAGCACCACCCCTACGCCATGCTGAGGTATCTCTCTGCATGATGAACTCTTGGGAGAAGTAAGGGGCCTTGAGCACGGGTGCTGTGCACATGACCTTCAGGGTGTGAAATGCATTTTGGCATGCCTCTACCCGGATTGCCTGTCTGGGCTGCTTCTTAGAAGTCAGCTCTGTCAAGGGAGCAACAATGGTACCACAGCCCTTGACAAATCTCCTGTGTATACAGTGAGGCCCAGGAAGGCCCTCACCTCTGTTTGGGTCTTGGGGGTTTACAGGCCAGAATGGTTTACATTTTGGCCTGGAGGAGTTGTACCTTTCTCTCTCTAACTTGGTGACCCAAGTAGACCACAGAACTCTGCCCTATCTGGCACTTACTGACCCTGATAGTGAGGCCTGAACTTTGCAGAGCCTTAAGCACTTACCTAAGGTGGCACAGGTGGTCCTCCCAGCTGGAACTGAAATGTGCAATGTCATCTAGGTAGGTTGCACTGAAGTTCTCCAACCCTGCCAAGACCTGATTGGCCAACCTGTGGAAGGTGGCAGGGGCATTCTTCAATTTAAAGTGCATCACCCGAAACTGGAAGCACTCTGAGGTAGATAATGCAGAACTCTCTTTGGCCCTCTCAGTCAAAGCAATTGTTAGCACCCAGATGTCAGGTCAAATGAGCTGAGGAACTTGCCATCCCCCAACTGATCATTGAGTTTTTCAGCTCGGGAAATTGCTGAGCTTCAGTCTTAGTGACTGAATTGAGCCCTCAGTAATCCATACAGAACTGGAGTTTGGAAGTGGTGCCTGGAGGGGACCAGCACCACTGGGCTTCACTAAGGGCTGCTTGGGGATCAATTAGCCCCAGTTCCATCATCTTGGAGACTTCCTCCTTTATGCTGGCTCTCACCTTGTCAGATAGTCGGTAGATTGTACTCTTCACAGGCATACCATCTGCAGTGTCAATATCATGGTTTCACCAAGTAGTGAGCCCTGGGCTTAGGGAGAAGTGAGAGGGAAACGGTTCCAGCAATTGGCAACAGTCCCTCTGTTGTTCTAGGGTCAGGGTACGGGAGGAGCTAATGCCCTCCACTGAACCATCCTGCTCCTTGGAATAAAGAAGGTTGGTGAGGTTCACTGTCCTCCTCCACTCTATTATCCAATACTAAGAGTATGGTAGCCTTGGACCTTTCAAAGTGAAGTTTGAGGCAATTGACACACAGGACCCGGAAGGGGTTCCTGAAGGTCTTGAGGTCCACCAGGTAAGTGAACTTATCCTTGCGCTCCTTCCCCCCATAGGACCCAGACAATCGATCTTTTAGGGCCAGGGCTCCACAGACTCCATCATCCACACTTTTTGGCTAGGCTGGAACTCAACCAGAGTGGTCTTCTGATCATACCAGAGATTCATAACCTCCTGGCTGGCTTCCACGTTCTCCTTCCCTTTCTTCTTAAAGTTCTTAAAGCGCTTCATTTGGGTGCAGAGAGCCAGCATACAGCTGACCACATCCTGAGGGGCCTTCCTTGGAGCTTGCACTCAACCCTCCTTTGCCAGGCTGAAAGTTCAAAGGGTCTAAACCCAACCCCCTTATGCGGTACCTCTCTGTAAGCCAACAACATGCATGGCAAGAGGATACCCCACTTCTGCCTAAGGGCACTGGTAGGCCCATTGTCATGACTGTCAGGGTTTTGCTGAACCTTCCAACAAGCCCATTGTTTTGGGAATGATAGAGTGTGGAGAATTTGTGAGTTAACCCACACTCATCCCATATGGACTACATATTTGTGGACATGAAGTTGGTACCCCTGTCAAATTCTACCTCCTTGGGGAACACCACTCATGAAAATATCCCCATCAGTACCCTGGCCACTGTGCATGCAGTCTTCAGAGGTAAAGCCTCCGGGTACCGTGTAGCACGGTCCACCAAAATCAGGATGAACCTATTGCCTAAGGGCTGTCTTGGGGTACAGAGGCCCAACCATTTTGATGCCCACTCTATGGACATGTGTCTCGTGCCCACTGTGTCACTGGAACCAAGCTGCACCCAGCTGATGAGCCCATAGCTAGGGCAAAACAGGCCCTGGGTTGCATGCATTCCGGTTCAGTGAGGACCTTGCTAGGCAGTTCAGGATAGACTGTTCCAATTGGAGCAGGGTCAATACTGTTTCCAAACTGAGGTGGCATGGTGAGCAAAAGAACTATGGGTTGGAGTGCTAACCCGAGTTATTGCTTGTGGTTAGACTTATTGCAAGCAGCCTCTTATCACCTTTTGTATGTTCCATGTACCGCCCTAAGTGGCATGGGTATGTATAGACGTGGGTCCCATTTCTCACTACGTCATTGGAGCAAAGCTATACCTGGCTAATGAGCTCATAACTAAGGCAAAACCGGTCCTGAGTTGCTTGTGTTCTGCTTGAGGCAGGACCTTGCTAGGCAGTTTGGGATGGATTGTTCCCATTGGAGCAGGGTCAGGACTGATTTGCATATAGCTGGGTCCAAACTGAGGTGGCAAGGTGATCAAAAGAATGATGGGTTGGAGTGCTACACCGAGCTATTGCCAGTGTTTAGACTTATTACAAGCAGCCTCCCATCACCTTTAGTGTGTTACTTGTGAAAAGGTCATTAAATTAAAGTTTTTGCACTCTAAGTCGGGCCTTAGCTCTAATATTGGAAGGCTATTGTATTCATTTAGAGCTCTTTAAATTCTAGTGTGGTTTGAAAGTGTCTTGAAGTGTGTTTAAGTAAGGCTGTACCTTTCGTCACATTGTCTTTAAGTGCTGCTGTCCCTGCAGCCCATAGTGTGCGGTGAGGTCACCAGTCCTTTATTGTTAATGAGATATATGCAGCAGTAGTCTCTCAGAAGGGACTCTTCTTTTAGTAATTTACATCTGGGTATGTTCATTCTTCAGCATTTAATCGCTGTGATAGTGTGTCATGGTTCCAAGTCAAGCCCTATCTGAGAGTGGTCTTATATCCTAAACTCCAATATCAAACAGTTGGATGTAGTTCTAAGAGATTTCTCAGGTATGAATTAAGGGGGAGAGGGGGGGCGTAGTTGGCAGAGTACTACTACGCGGAATTCCACGAAGTTGAACTAAATCTCCATGAATTCCGCAGCTCTGCTCCGCTTTCCCACTTAATTAACAGAGACCTCATATACTTTAGGAAAAATAATAAGTATCTCTGTCTTTACATACTAAAATGCATATAGTCATTTCACAAAAGTGAAAATGAAAACTTAGCAAGCAGTGAGAGAGGTGATGATTTTGAGATCCTCCCTAACCTAGGGAGAAAACCAAGCAGATGCCTTGAAAACAAAGAGCACGTCTTGCTGAACGATTTGGTGGTGGTCCCATCCTCTTAGGACCACCCCAAGCACAGTTATGGGCAAAAATACAATCCCAACCAAAGGCCCTGCAAAGCATTATGGGATGAGATTAGCAGTGGGCAGTGAATATTATAGTATACAATATCAAAATAATTCTACAAAGAGCTGCAGTTTAACTCGTCGTTACTAGGTGTCCCTCACGAGTCAAATGCAAAAGCATTGAAACCCTTTCATGAAGCTGCAGTTCCACTAGTCGTTACTAGGTGTCCCTCACGAGTCAAATGCAAAAGCATTGAAACCCTGAGCTGAGAGCTAATACTATAAATTCTACAAAGAGCTGAACTGCAGCTTCATGAAAGGGTTTCAATGCTTTTGCATTTGCCTCGTGAGGGACATCTAGTAACGACTAGTGGAACTGCAGCTTGATGTAATAATTTCAATGCTTTTGCATTTGACTCGTGAGGGACACCTAGTAACGACGAGTTGAACTCCAGCTCTTTGTAGAATTATTTTGATACTGGATACTATAATATTCACTGCCATCTGCTAATCTCATCCCATAATGCTTTGCAGGGCCTTTGGTTGGGATTGTATTTTTGCCCATAACTGTCCTTGGGGTGGTCCTAACAGGATGGGAGCACCACTGAATCGTTCAGCATGATGTGCTCTTTGTGTTCAAGGCATCTGCTTGGTCCGCCCCCTAGGTTAGGGGGGATCCCAAAATCATCACCAGTTCACTTTTGTGAATTTGTTACATGCTTCTTAGCATGTAAAATTGTTTTATCAAAGCAATTGTGGATGTAGTTTAGTAGCTGATTCCACTATGTGGAGGGACGGAGTTTTTATGGGGGTAAATCAACAAGCTAACCACAAGACATATGATATAATATACCACCTACAGTGGCGAACATCTACATGGCCAAATTTGAGTATACGCATATCTACAACAAAGTTGCACCATTCTTCGAATCTATTTGGAAATGGTCGCGCTTTATTGATGATATTTTCTTTATCTGGTCGGACATTGAGGATAATTTAAAGAATTTCTCACATGGTTAAATCTGTGTGATGAAAATCTACATTTTACATCAGTTATTGCTAATAATCAGATTGCATTTTTGGATATCATCATTAAACATGTTGATGGTAAACTTTTAGTGGATCTGTTTACCAAACCAACTGCACGTAATACGCTTTTGCATTATGATAGCTTTCATCCGAAATCACAGATAGATAGCATTCCTTTTGGTCAGTTTCTGCGACTGCGCAGGAATTGTACTACTATTGCTGATTTTGTCATTAGAGCAACAGAGATGAGGAAAAAGTTCTTGGCAAGAGGCTATCCACGTAAATTGATCAAAGACTCTTATAAAAGAGCAAGGTTTTTGATAGACAACATCTTCTAACAAGTGACAGCAAACAGAAAACCTCGACGTTAGTGTTTGTGACCAGACATTCCATGATGAATTCCAAGATAAGGCAGATTATTTCTTCTAGCTGGTCTATTCTAAATGTTGATAAGGAATCTACTGAGAAAATCCCTAAACCTTTGTTTGCCTACCGTAAAAATAAAAATCTTAAAGATCTAATTGTTAGATCACGCATGCCCCCTGTTAAACAACCAGTACAGAGAAGTATTGTGGGGAATGTCCCGGTAATAGGCAACTTTAGATGTGGAACCTGTAAGATTTGTCCTTTAGCCATAGAAAATGATAAGATACAACTCAATGGGCAAACGATTATGGTAAAACATATGACTAATTGCAAAACTAAAAATGTAATATACCTTTTGTTCTGCCCATGTGGACTAGGGTACATTGGAGAAACAGCTCGTGGCTTTAACACACGACTCACAGAGCATCGTTCCGCTTATCCGCACCAAAAAATTGTCAGCGCCAATGGTAGAACACTATGTCAAAATGAACCACACAGAAAATGACATCAAATGGTTTATTTTGGAACCTATTCATCCTAAAAATAACCAAAGCAGTGAGTCGATCCGCAAGAAACGCGAGGTATATTGGATATTTACCCTTGACACTTTTAAGAGAGGCCTTAATCAGGAGTTACCTTGGGCTCAAGTTTTTGAATGAGTCAGGATAAATTCCCTACATCAGTATTTACTTAATGTCGAGAGATGTAGATGTAATTACATATTGTCTATATCGGAACATTGAGCATAATTGCCAATATGAATCTATTATCATGAAGATCGATAATGGGCTTATAACTGTAAAGATAGTATTTTTATGACAGACCCAAAATATATATAAAGGCTACGACAGAGTAATGCATCCATACTCTATGTATTAGTATAGCTACAGGTGCCACACAAGGAATTACATATGCAGCTAATGTCCATGAGGGATTTTATGTAAAATATGCACCATTTATGGTTTGCTAATGTGATTTACACTCTAAAGTTTTTAGAATTATTGATCATAAGTGGTTATATGGGTTGAGATAAACATTCTGTAATGGATGCCATCTGTTAAGTACACCCGATGTCCTATTTTTATATCCATGAATGCTGGATGCGTCCGGCACGGCATGGATGACGTCAGACGCCGTCTAATCACGGTATACATCCATCTATTTAAACACGGCGGCAAAAATGCCAAATCTTCGTCCTCACGACACAGAGATCACATATGGCATGCCCGTAGCTGCAACGATTGGAGGGTAAGTTTCAGAAAGTCGAACGGGAATTATCCTAATTATAGCACGGGATACATTCTATAATCATTTTGAGCCCTGTAACCAGTATAAAGACTGATTTAGGTTGGGAACATCGAACCAGCTAAAGATGTGGGGCTTTATGCATCACTTATAATAATAGCAAGATGTAATTTAATATATTCTACATATATATATGATTTGTGGAATTGGTGTGAAAATTGGTCCAGGATGGGACCATTAAGTTTATAAAAGATGCAGGGCTCTTTAGATTATATATAAATAGAGCAAGATGTAATATAACATATTTTATGTATATGCTCTATTTGTATATGTATTTGGGAGAATAATAGAAACCAATAGAGATTCTCCACTACTTCTGGTTTGTTTCCACCTTATATGCGTATAACTGTGGTCATACGATTCATCGAGGAAGTGGAATTGATTGTTTTTGCTAGAGGCTGTTCAATACAATGGAGAACATTTTTATGTTCTCAGTAACTTTACAAACGGGTATATACATACACATCGATAATATTTGAATTTTTGATCTAATTTTTGTTTTAGAGCCACATTGTCATATCATCGTTCCATTTAAGAAGAGCGTCAATATAATTATCCCTACGCAAACTGGGCAATAAAGATATAGCCTATGTGAATTGACCACCCATCTTTTAGACATTTTGTAAGTATGGTGGCGACGTGAGTTGATGAAATAAATATGTAGAGTGGAAGCATTTTCTTAATAAAGGGAGCCATTCTAAAATGTCTTATTATTATCATTACAGCAATTCTTAGTAACTTGCTGCAAAAGTAACGACTCATTTTGAATCATCTGGATTCTGCTATCAGATCTACCTTAATCAGGTATAGAGTGGGATACCAATAATGCGTTTCTAACATAAACGCTATATACTTAAAAAGAAAGAAAAGTCGTATTTACCATCTTTCTTCTTCTTTCTCTTTCTTTTCTTTTTTTCTTTTTTCTTTCTTTATTTTTTCTTAAGTTGAAAACGATCATCGAAACCTTAGTAACGGAGAGGTTATTTGGCCGTGAAGAAGCACTAATTTACTTTGGGCTTGATACCCCCTTTTTTGAGTGCACGGATTACGAATAGGTATTTGGTATGTTTTTATTCTGTTTAAATATATAACAAATGATTGCAAGGATTTTTCCATGGCAGATCTTAAAATCGCCTTACATATTTCTTTATAATAAGATCTGTGATCTATTAGGGAAATGTCTCATGAATAACATGTGAGATAAATCGCATATTTGTAAGGATATATAATCTTTTCACTTTCTTATGTGTTTCTCTTTCTATACACGGGTGATCAAATCTATAATCTTGTACTTATTATTTTTAGGAGTTATGTGGGTATTTGTAATTTATTTTATTTTCACTTTAACATATGTGTTCATAATTAGTTTTTCTTTGTCTTGTAGAAGGAATGACGGGATATTAGGTTCATTTTACTCTTTGATAATGTAACATGCAAGTGCTCATCGCATTAACATCTCTTTATACATGGGTCTTTGGTGAAATGGATTGAGATATTAAAGCAATAGAAGCAATTAATGCTCGAAAATATATCAGTATTATAAGATTGGGCCTTTTTTATGTATATGTAGTTTCTAGATATTCACTGTGTTATAGAATCTTATTGTGTTTAATTTTGCATTTCTTTAGAGAAAGTTGAGACGGGTCTACCTGACGAAGGCTTTACGTCGAAACGCGCGTCGTGTTTTTGTTTCATCGACCGCCAGCCTTTGATATGTTTCAATCACTCCTTCTCTAGGTTTTTAATGAAATTGAATCTTTTATGTATAGCACTGTGTTGTATGTGTAAAAACAATTTATATCAGTATGTTATATATGTAACTGAAAAGACAAAGAAAAAAAAGATATGTGAGAAATCTTATAATATATATTTTTGATATGAAAACATAATGAAATTATAAAAAGAGATAAAGAAAAAGGAATAAGATTGACTGACTAATAAAGAAAAATATTTTCGTATCAAAGAATATTACAGTCTGGAGTCTAATCTATATGTTTATCTCTTATGTATTGTTTTTACGTTAAACTAGGCCTGATTCTTTGTGGTATATTATATCATATGTCTTGTGGTTAGCTTGTTGATTTACCCCATAGATATTGTTCCCTACAGCTAGCAAGATTTATTGTTCTTTAGTAGGGGTCCCCTGTTTTCAAAAGCGAGGGACGGAGTTTTTGCCTCAATTCCATGTTTTTAATGGAATGCGTTGTTAACAATTCTCCGCAAACTCCGTTAGCGGAGTGGAGTTCATTGCCCGCTCCTAGTATCAATAAGAAGTCTGTTGTAGAGCACGTACCATGTGCACATGATATGAAAGGGTAATCCTTATTTCTTGAGATAGTTAGTCACTAGGGTGTTACCAAGACATGTTCAGTGATATTGTCAATTAGGATGTCTCCCTCTCTAGCATTGTACAGATCAGTTGGGACAGTTCTGCCCATGGTTGAGTCCAATACTATTTTCTTGCCGCCTCCAATGACAGTTTTTGTGGTGCCTGTTTCTGTAAATATGCAGGAGATCGTAGACTGAAAAATCACTTTACTAGAGTTTAGAGTATAAATGGAAGCAACTACATATATTGTATCTAAGTTGTGTATTTTGGAAACCTCATATCTCCCCAGAGGTTCACTCTTTGTTCTTAGAGTCATGTGCTGTAATGATCTGTTGATAAGTATTGCTAGCCCCCAATGTTTTGAGGATGCTCACTGAGAAGTGTCATGTGTAGTGTCAGAAAATTGTCTTATTCTGCTATTAATCACCATTCTCCCTACCCAGACTCACTTCAGTTTTTCTGATTCTGCAGGAGATGTGTCTTTAATGTAAAAGTACTATTTCTGGCTTTTCTGGTTGCTAGGTATGATAGCTCTTTTTTCACTTGATGTAATGAGTTATCCCATTGACATTGGGAGATGAGTGAGAGTGTTTTCTCTCTGGACACCTAGTGGATGCATGATCTCTGAATTAGGTGGGGGTATCTTGTTTGTATGTAAGTTACGGTGGGGGAGGAGTGGGGGAATGACTCAGGTACAGGCAAGATCCTTAGTAACATGCAGGCTTTATATAGATATAGGATGATGCATTTCTCTGAATGCACCCAGGTCCAAGAAGCATTCATGCAAGTATTCACAAATTTGGTCAAGAAGGGGATATTATGTTATATTATAGGATTTAGATAGCACACAGTTACCCTAATAGGGTGCCCTACTGCTTTGAGGAAACATAGGAAGAATTAGCTAGGCCAGAAAAAGGCACGTTTTGATGGATTTGAGAAGATAAATATGGTTGGGGAGAAGGTGACTCACCCTGGGAAGGGAGTTCACTTATGCAGAGTGTTATTTACTCAGCCAGTCAGAGACTAGGACCACCTTAACATAGGAGGAAATAGAGGAGCATGTAGGAAGGCTGAAAATGAGCAGAGGAGCCTCATTTTAGATACATTGAAGATGGTGAATAAGATAAGCAAGGAGGCCCAGGTACAGAGAGTTGCAGTATTCTACTCGGCATAGAATAATCACTTGGAACATAGTGTAATGTGAAGAAGCTGGGAGAAGAGGAACAGCATTCCTTGGAATTCAAAGAAGTATAAAACATTTGGCAGAGGATTTGTTAATTTGTGCAGCAAAAGAGAAATAATGTCAAAAATAATACCCAGGTTACAAGCTGATGAAGAAGTGTTTGGAGGATTGCGTAGTTCCTTTGGACTGCAAACTGATAAGAAGATCGAGGATGGGGCCCCAAAAAGCAAAATCTCAGCTTTGTCACTGTTAAGTTTAAGGTGGTTTGACTCATTCATGAGGTTACAGCAGACATACAAGTCGAAAGTTACACTGGATGTCAACAATAGTTCCCCTGATAGATACAATAATCTGGTTATCATCTGTGTAGGATGCGGAAGAAAAACTGAATGATCTGGTAGGAGCTGCCATCAGGTGGATATAAAGATTGATTAAAAAGAATAGGACAGAGGGATGAGACTCCATGAGACTGAAGGTTGAAGGAGGATTAAAAAGGAGGCAGGTATACTGCCTGATGCTGTCAGAGGGAAGGGATTTAATCCACTCAGGGCCATACCTTGTATGCCCATCTGATTGAAACAAAAGCAGAAGGTGTCTGGAGAGATGGTGTTCAGGGCTGTACTGAGGTCAAGAAAGTTAAGTGCAGGCTTCTTCCCTTGATCCAGGTTATAATGGAGGTCATCACATACTGCAAGCAGAGTTGTTTTCACCTTATTAAGTCAAGTAGAATGTCTTCCAAGATTTAGAAGGAAAGTAGCCAATTGATTTTTTTTCCTAAAATTTAGACAGGAAATGACTGAATAAATATGGGATGGAAGTTGCTAAGGATAGTGAGATCAGCCAAACATTTTTCTAGTATTCCAACTGAAAGAAACTGTCATAGACGTAAGCTAAAGGTTGTAGAGGTGACTAATTTCTGGACGGATGCTATCTTTTTCTTAAGAGAGGATGGTAGCAGGACAAGAACCTATAGGAACCAAATCTCACTGATTGCATGCATGAGATTGTAGAGGGATTGGAGAACCTGGCCTGAGAACCAATTTTGGAAGGTAAGCATTTAAAAACAAGGTAGGTGATGGAACTACAGACAAATGATGTTAGCCTTTTCTGAAAAGTAAAAGGAGAGTGGTTCATAATTATAACTAATGTTAACTGAACCCAGATAAACAATCCATTCATAATCCAATTGGTTCACTAAGGACCTCTGGGAGTTTAGATGCTAATTATGTAACATCAGAAGCTGATCATAATTATCATCCATCTTTTAAACTGGAGTGGCAAATAACAAATTATATTTATATATCATATTTATATTATATGTAAATTAAAATAAACTATCAGGAATGTGGAACAGGCCTATTATTATAAGAACATTCTTAGTGCTTCTACTAGCCACTGGTGTAATGGCATCACATTGCCTACCCTATTTAGGGCTGATGGTTTCATGTTCCTTTTTTCAGTCTGTCACTGACAGGTTTTCCAGAAAAAAAAAGAAATTATCCCCATACCCAGGGAAAAAAAAACTCCCTGGGTGTGGGGTTATTAGTTATTTGTTTTTCAAAACCAAACTCACACTTCTAGAGTTTGTTTTTAAAAAAAAAATGTTTGGCGGAAAGCCATTGATCAAACCTTTGGTACCGTTACAGGGATTGCTGTGACCACATTCCTCTAAAGACACACAGATAACTACTGAACGGGCTGTGATCTCTAAATATGGTGGTCCTATGTCCATCAAGGTGGGGGGCTCTATGTCCTCCACCACCCGATACAGTGTAAATACCAGCCTAAGTAAATCAGCACCTAAATGTTGTCCTTTGAGCCTTGAGGAATTCAGCAACTCAATATCAATGAGTAAAATTTCAGGTTCCCCACTTGACCTGCTACCAGCTAAACTATTCAAGAGCATGCCCTTTTGGATCCTAGCTGGCTCAGATCTTTTGTCAATGCTTCCCTTTCATCAGGCTAGGTTCCCGACCCTTCAAAACTGACATCTGTGACATCTCTGTTCAATAAATCACCACCTGACTAGCTCAATCTGGCCAACTTTTGGCCAATCTCCCAACTATGCTCTTAGGAAAAATTGTTGGATAAGGCACTGTTTCACCAGCTTAGTTGATTTGTTGGGACCAACAATTTGTTGCACAGAAATGGTTTTTGTCCAGGTCATAGTATGGAACAAACAGTGGTGTCCACTTTGGACAACTTGTGCCGCTATCAACATCTGTGCCGCACTGATTGTGTTAGATCTGTGGGTGGGTTGGACACAGTGTGCCAACTAACACTGGTTGACAGATTCTCTATTGTCATGATGAAAATCTAGCATTTTCTTGATTTGGAAATTATCTGTCCATCATATCGTTTTAGTATCTCTTCCAGCCATTATGACATCCGTTACATCATGTCCATTTGGAATTCCACAAGGCTCAACTTTGTTGCAATTTCTCTTCAATCTTTACATGATCCCTCTAGCGGGGAACATCCATTACAACACAGACATTACAACGACCTACCTTTACAACGCAACTGTTACAACACAACTGCCTTTACATCGCATGCCATTACAATGCATGCAATTACAACGCATGCCATTACAACACATTATAAGGTAAGTAATGGAGTTTTTTTAGTTTTAGGGTGGGTACCCCTACACTATCCAACACTTTCCCTACTGTTGCACTCACTGGAGTGGGAATAGTAATTTTTTCCCCTACACTATCCAACACTTAGTAATTTTTACCCCTACACTATCCAACACTTACCCTACTGTTGCACTCACTGGAGTGGGAATAGAAATTTTTACCCCTACACTATACAACACTTACCCTACTGTTGCCCTAAAAGTATTATGCATTGTAATGGTATGCGTTGTAATGGTATGTGTTGTAATGGAATGCGTTGTAATGGTAGTTTTAAAAAATGCGTTGTTATGGCATGCGTTGTAAAATCATGCGATGTAATGGTAGTTACGATGTAAAGACTGCGTTGTAAAAGCATGCATTGTAATTGCATGCGTTGTAACGTTATATATTCCCCTCTAGCCCATCTAATTCAGTCTTATGGGTTTGATCTTTATCTTTACACCGACAACACACAAAGTGTCACACATTGGGGCATATTCACAAGGACTTATCGTCGAGTTATCGGCACTTTAGCGCAGCAAAAGTGGCGATAGAATTACCGCCCCTTTCGCAAGCTGGTGCTAACTGCCTACATCGCCACATAACCCGCGATAGCTGCCGTAAAAAACATCGCCATGGGTGACCCCGCCAACTAACGCTAATGAGATGCAGAATAGGCGTGTCCGTGCAAAAACACACGAAAAGACAACACCGCGCAATTCACAACGGACAGCCAGATCTGCGATGCGAGTCAAAAACAGGCGATAACCCGCGGTAGCAGCAGGGATTTAACATCTGCCTTTTGCTGGTGCTAAGCAGGACGACTATCTGCATCTCAAAAGGGAGCCCAGCCCACAGCCACACCCGAAGAACAACAGATGCCATGGAACCACTGTTCATGCAGCTCAGAGACCCTAGAGGCCCACAACACCAACCACCACCACCCCCAGGCCCCCGACACCCCTGTGCCCACCCCCGGCCCACCCACCCTGGACAAAGATGTGCCACAGCAACTTTACGAAATCACGAGAAAAAAAATGAGCCTGATGTCGCACAAATACAACAACAAACATACATGTGTGGTCAGAATAAGGAGAAACAAACATTCAACTTTGAAATTCCCACAACATAACTTTATTAATACACAACACAAAACAACAATACTGAAGAATCCATGCGGATCCACTCCGGACAATCTGGAAGTCACAGCCTGCAAGAAAAAAACGAGATAAGAACGTGTGTCATGCGCTCATCAAAGGACAGTGAGAGAGAGAAAGAAAGAAAGGGAGAGAGAGAGAGCAAGAAATAAAGGGAGAGAGAGAGAGGGAGAGAGAGAGCGAGAAAGAAAGGGAGAGAGAGAGAGAGCGAGAAAGAAAGGGAGAGAGAGAGAGAAAGAAAGGGAGAGAGAGAAAGAAAGGGAGAGAGAGAAAGAAAGGGAGAGAGAGAGAGAGAGAGCGAGAAAGAAAGGGAGAGAGAGAGAGAGAGAGAAAGAAAGGGACAGAGAGAGAGAGAGAGGGAGAGAGAGAGAAAGAAAGGGAGAGAGAGAAAGAAAGAAAGGAGAGAGAGAAAGAAAGGGTGAGAGAGAGAGAGAGGGAGAGAGAGAGCAAGAAAGAAAGGGAGAGAGAGAGAGAGGGAGAGAGAGAGCGAGAAAGAAAGGGAGAGAGAGAGAGAGAGGGAGAGGGAGAGCGAGAAAGAAAGGGAGAGAGAGAAAGAAAGGGAGAGAGAGAGAAAGAAAGAAAGGGAGAGAGAGAGACAGTGAAAGGAAGAGAGGGAGAGGGAGAGAGACTGCTGCCCATGCGCACCCCGGCCCCACTGCTCACCTTCCGCCACCGGTGTGTCTCCAACCACGTGCAGGTGCACGCTCCGAGCCCGGGACACGCGACCTTGGCAGCCTCCAAATCACGCGGCCCACTAGGTCAAACACCTGAATCTGGGCCTTGAGTTCGGAATGGGAGAGTCCATTACAGTGCACACGTCATCATCACAGGCTGCACACCCGCTCAGCTCCATAGGTGCCACTAACTCTGTGAACCTTGAGGCAACGCCACGTGGCGGTAGGCCCGCGTCGCACGCAGGCTCTGGCCTACACTGCAGTCCACCAGGTCCCCTCTCTGAAATCGAGTTCACAACAAATAATTGCAGAGTCCAATTCATTGCACACGGCATCATCACCTGTCCGCCCCTGCGCACACATGCTGCTGCACCCCAGCCCCTCCCGCCGCCCAGCGGTGAATGTCCGCCCCTGTGCACCCAGGCCCCACTGCTCACATGCTGCCACCGGTGTGTCCCCAAGAGGGCACACCACGTGCCGGTGCTAACTCCAAGGCCGGGGCCCACAGCCTTGGCAGTCCCCACATCATGCGGCACACCCCCCGTGGGCCAGCAGGTCCCACACTTGATACTGGGTCTTGAGTCAGCAATGGCAGAGACCATATCAGTGCACACGTTTTCATCGCAGGCTGCACACCCGCTCAGCTTCATAGGTGCGACTAACCCTGTGCAACTCAAGCCAGCGCCACGTGGTGGTAGGCCCGTGACGGCCGCCGGACGTCGGGGGCGACTAACCCTGGGCGCCACAAGTCATGGACCCTCCATGATTGAGTCCTGTTGCGCGTACGTTGACAGGTCACCTCCGGCAGTGGGGAATGTGATGTTGCAGACCCCTTTTATTGGCGGTGTCACATGGCCCGTGACGCATCTGCTGGATGGGTGTGGTGTGTGTGCAAACCTGCCCCCAGGGAGTGGCCGTGGAATGCTGGCAACTAGACCAGTGACCAGCAGATCCCAAGCGTGGAATCCTGGGACATGTAGCTATGTCGTCCCCCCTCGGAGCGTAAGTGTAGTGGTCTGGCCTGGCGTACGCCGGACCAGCGTCGGGCGTGCAAGAATGATCCCGGGGCTCTGGGCGCTGGTTCAGTCCTGTCCGGACAAGGAAGTGATGAATGCGTGTGTCCCTGCTGTAGTGGCTACGCCGCCCGGAATGCAATCGCCAATGTAGCACCCTGTGACTCATGTCCCACGATGTGTGCAACATGGACGTCAGGGGGAATCACTGACCCAACACACATCCACACTTACATACTTGAATGAACGAAGACATGACACAATTGTGCAATAGTGAATGATTTATTGTCATCCAGTGGAGTGTTGCAGCTGGAGAAGTACAGGGCCATGCAGACCCCACTTCACATCATAGGCACGTGGCGGCCCAGCCAGAGTCCTCCAGGGCATGACAAGTACATCGGAAGAGGAAGAGTCCAGACAGCAGTCTGATCGCTGTGTCATCTGTCATCTAACAGAATATGGCAGTCCATGTCGTGGTACAAGGTGAGAGTCAAAGAGTGCATCGGGGGGCAGTGGATGGTCATGATGCCAAGGGCAGAACCAAGATGAAACAGGCCAAATGGGTGGGAGGAATGCTACTGCCGCCTCATGATCAAGAAGTCTGTATCATCCACATCCTCGTCCTCTGATGTGTGCTCTGCCTCACCTGTGGGTGCTGCAGTTCCGGCTGCAGCACTGTGTGCCACTGGAACATCAGGGGCCGGAGGTGGATTTTCGGCCGTACCGTGTGGCAGTGACACATCAGGTGCAGGAGTAGAAATGTCTGCCGCACTGTGAGGCACTGACACACCAGGGGGCGCAGATGTGGATGGTGTAGGAGCAGCAGCATCCATCTGCCCCAGGCCTTGTGGCAGCAATGCCATGACGAGGATCTGCAGGGCATGGTATATCCCAGCTGCATTTTGCTGATGTGCAGCAGTGACAGCCAACCTTTCCGCCTCCATCCGCACCATGTCCTCCATGAGCCTCCGCATTTGTGCCAAATCACTGCTGAGATCGCTGGAGCCACTCTGACTTGACAGGTGTTCTTGTCTCCGAGTCAGGACTCCAGCGATGTCGGCCAGGGCTCGTTGGAGACCATGGAGCGGACTGTGGGTGTCCGTCAGGCACTGTAAGTGGTCCCCAAAGGGACGTAGACACCCATGGATGGCATCAAGTTTGGCTGCCAGGAGGTCAAACCCCATCCGCACCTGATCAGCCAGCTTCTCCTGGGCCTCTAACACACGGGTTTGGAAGGCCAGGTGTGTTCTGTGGGGGTCCTGGGAGACAGCCGGTGTGGCAGGTGCTGCCTGCTGTGTGGTCTGTGCAGGGGGTGGGGTCTCCTCGATGCAGCTGGGCTGCCCTGATCCTGGAGTTGGGGAGCCGATGCAGGCGATGAGGTCTCTGAGGGCGTCGGTGTCAATGCTGGGGTTGTCATCCTCGTCATCAGTGTAGAGTTGTTGGGTCTGCTCTGCAGGTGGTGTTCATGGTCCCTCTGCAATGTTAAGGGGAGATGCTGCATTACATCGTGTTGACATGTTTGTCCAGGTATTGTACAACTTCACATACAGACTGCATGGCGAGGTACATTGTGACTGTGTAGGGGGTGATGCCTGTTAGATGCGGGACAGTTAACATTTCTACACCATCAGGGATGTGAGGTTGTACTTGTGCAGTTTCATCTCACATCCCCCTGCTATGCTAAATGTTATTGGCCAGTATCTTCACACAAGCGGCAGCAGTTTTGCCCTCTGTCCTGTTGTTCACGTGTTGCAGTTTGTACCACATTGTTGTCTATGCTGCTGTGCTCTGATTGTCATATGTGTGTGCTGCAGTTTTGTGAGAGTCGCACCTGCAGCTCTGATTCTGCTGCCTCTTGTCCCTTGCAGGCGGTGTGCCTTTGACTTCTGTGTCCATGCAGTGTTGAGACGTTACCAGACTTGGGTGGATGTGTGTCTTGGTGGGAGTGGGGACTCTGGGGCATGGTTTGTCCGCAGATGTGTTGTTGACGTCAGAGGTTGATTGTGCACGTGGATGTGTCAGAGTGTGACCTGCTCCTTTACGGATGTGGTCCACACTCAGCCACCTCAGTGTCGTTGCGTGCACCATGCCATGGTAATCGGACTGCAGGCATGGGATTCGTCATGCAGTGTCACTTACGTTGTCAGTGTGGCTCACGGACCAGCAGCTTGGCTGGGTTCAGCACATGTGCATGGGTTGTATGTGAGCTATGTGATGTGTGGGGTGGGCCCACTCTAGGCAGATAGTCGAGGGTGACGTACTTGGTGTTCCTATGTGTGCTGCAGTATGGCAAGGGGATCAGGGACATGATCCGAAGTCAATGTGGGTGTGCAGTGTGGCCTTCTTATTTGTGCATGTGTGCCATTGTGCCCATCTCCCCCCGTCCACCGTCCCCCAGGCCATGGTCGCTACTCACCCTGTTGCTGTTGTGTCCGGTCCTGTAGAGCAGTGTCCGGGCCCCCAACTCCTGCCACCGTATCCACACTGATGACTGTCGACACCATCTCCTCCATCTCATCCAGCTCCTCCTGCGGCGCAGGACTCCCACCTCCAGTCTGCATTGCTGCTTTGAGGTTGTTGGCGAGTTTGCTCTTGGTTTTGCGCTTGATATCAGTCCATCGCCTCTTGACCTCATCCATTGACCTCCTCTGCAATCCGACAGCATTCACCTTGTCCAAGATGGACTGCCATATTCCATTTCATGTGCCCAATGACACAGTGGAGGTGATGAACAGTTGTTGATGGTGTCCTATCACCTCCGTGACCAGGATCTGATTCTCCTGCGGACTGAACCGCGGCTTCCCCTTCTTCTTGTCCTTCCCTGTCCCCGAGGGCCCTGGCTGGGGCTCCGGGGGGCTTGTGGGGTTCCGATCGTCCCCTGTGCCTGCTCCGCCTGACTCCATCATGCTTCGCTGTTGGTGTTTTTTTGTTTGGTGTTTTTTTTTCTGTTTTTGTAGTGATTTTTCACGCATGACGTGTGTGTATTGCAGGCCTTGCGCGCCTTATCGCGGATTGTCTCTTCGCGATTGGGCCCATCGCGACTTTTTTCGCGTTAGGGTTTGGATTTTTATTGCCGTCGCGCTAGTTGTTTTGCGGACATTTGACGCGTTTGCGTGCGGATATCGCACGGTATCGCCGTGTTGTGAAAGCCATGTTAACACGGCGTTATTTTCCCGCGATGGACTGCGATGTGAGAAGTTGCGGTAAGCTATTTTGGCGATGTTTATCGCACGTTCTTGTGAATATACCCCATTGTCATTAAGATTTCTGGAGATACCGATTCTGTCACAAACCAACTTGTTGAATGCTTATCCAAAGTGGACCACTGGATTGGTTACAACCATCTGAAACTAAAAGGCAGTAAAACTGAACTTATTTTCCCTTTGGAGCAATCACCGCTCAGCGGCCTCCCTTTTTGGCCCTAATTTTTGGGCCCAAAACCTTCACCCATACTAGTGTTGCGAAACATAGGCAAAACGTAGGCATAAAACTTGATTTAGCCTTAACACTTTGCAGCTAATTACTGTAGTTAAAAGCCGGCTTCTTCGAACTACCCTCATTGAAACTAGTTCTCCATTTCTTTCTTTTCTCCTACAAGGTTTAGCTTATTAATGCCTTCGTGGCATCTCACTTGGACTGCTGTACTGCATTTTTTTTTTACATTTCTCATTACTTTGACCCTGAGATTGCAGTTAGCCCAGAACACATTATGCCTGCTCTTGCTGCACTTCATTAACTGCCTATCAAGGAGCGGGTTGTTTACAAATCTGTGTATCTGTTTCAAAAAGCGATGTATAATGCTAAGAAAACATTCAGCCAGAGGTTTCAATGGTACTATCCTTCTTGCCACTTAAGACACAAAGACAAATTTCAATTAGAAGTACCTAAAGTTTATCTTAATACTGTTAGACACCGAGCTTTCTCAGTTGCCACTGTCATGAACTGGAATCAGCTGCCCCTTTTCCTCTGTCAGGTCTGCAGTGTACCGAAACTTAGCATACTATTAAAAACATATTTTTCCTTTCATTTAGCCTGTTTTCTTCCTGTGTCCCTTGTACCGAGCTATGATGCTTCAGATAGTGTTGACGTTTTTTCTCTAGTGCCAACATATTTCATGCTGGTGAAAGCATGAACTTGAAAAAGCCTAATAAATAAATACATATATTCAAGTAAGGGGGTAGCATTAACCGATGAGTCGAAATGTTCTTTAACAAAAGAGCTTGCAAGAGAGATTGCGAGCTGTTTTAATGAGTAAAGCAATGGGATGCAAGTCAGCTTTCCCAATTTTTCAAAGAACACATAAAAGATTATGGGGCATATTATCTAAAAAGTGCGCTAAACATCGCAAAGCGTGTTTAACGAGCACTTTGTTATCGCCGGCTATCGTCGGAATAATTTGCCATGCTAACGCTGTATTAGCGACATTTAGCGCTATGGCGATAATTATTCCAGCTATATGCGGTGTTTCCATGAAACATCGCTGGTTTTCCAGCGATGTTTCATGGAAAACGGTGATAACCTTGCTGATACGACCCTGTGGTCGTATCAGCATAATCCACCACCCCATGTTAGATATGGCTAACACCTGCTAATTGCAGGTGTTAAATAAATGGCGATGACCCCGGTTAGCGCAACTTTTCACGCCGCTAACTGGGGCCATGGCCACCTTGCTAATAGGCTGATAGGCCTGTTAGCGGATGTTTCCCAGGTTTGTTCGTCGGGCACGCTCCACTTTGCATGTCATTAGCGATAAATATCGCTGACATGCAAAGCGGTAAAAACACGGGCTCTAATGCCCGAAAACTGTCTCTAACTGCTGTTAGAGACAGTTTGCTGATAGGGCGATAAGAATATCGCCGCTTTAGCGGCAAAAAGTGCCGCTAAAGCGGCGATAGTGCCCTTGCTAATATGCCCCTTTGATCATTGACACCATATTTGCTTTTTCAGAGTTTATCAAGTTTTTCACAAGTCTGTTTGGCTGCAGCTAGCTCAGCCTTGTACCTACTGCAGAAGAATTTTTTTAAGGCATGGATACCATTACTTATGAAGAGCAACGGTGTTGAGGGAAAAGGTCACTATGGGAAGAAAGGACCTTAATCGGTGTACCTTTCTATGTATTGCGGTCATCCAGGAAGGAATGTTGTCCAGTGAGTGTCATAAGTGCTCCAGATTGGTTGCTGATGAAAACTTCTGGATAATATGGATGGTCAATGTTAGAACTGGGGGTCTCTAGTTGGCAGAGGTAGGTACCTTTGTCCAAATAGGGACCCTTGCTTCTAGTCAGGGTAAGGGGGATACACTACTAAAATAACCCTGCTCACCCCCTTGGTAGCTTGGCACGAGCAGGCAGGCTTATCTCAGAGGCAGTGTGTAAAGCATTTGTGAACACATACAGTAACACAGTGACAACACTACAGATGGACACCACACAGGTTGTATTATAAAAATAAGTATTTTTTTATAGACTTAACACAAGACCCAAAACGACAAAAATCCACAATACACTATGAAAAATATGACTGTCAATGGTAGAAAATAGTTCAGTTCAATAAAGATGGTAAATGCGACACTTTGCGTTCAATGTACCTTTGGATGCATAACGCGATACAAACAAAAGAGTTGCAGGGAAGGTGATGCGTCGGTTCCTTACACGCAAGAACGGTGATGCGTCGGTTCCTTGCTCCGGGGGAGGTGATGCGTCGGTTCCCTACTGCTGCGTAGGGGACGGTGATGCGTCGGTTCCTTACCGGAGAGGAGGTGATGCGTCGGTTCTTCACCGCGTGGGGAGGTGATGCGTCGGTTTCTTACTGCGCTTCTGTGGCGATGCGACCTGCAGCGCCGCGATGCGATGACGACACGGTGCAATGAAACAAGATGGCATCTTCTTCTTGATGCGACACGAAGGGGGCGATGCATGCACGCCCGACAGCCGTGCGGCGACTCGGTGAATCTTCTGAGCCACGACAGGCCCTGCGACACACTTCTCCGATGATGCGACGGCGTCTGATGCGACGGCGACACTCTTCTCCGGGATGCGAGGCGCTTCGGTGATGCGATGGCGACAGCAGCAGCGGCGGCACGCTTTCTCGGCGATGCAACGACAGCGGCTGCGGCGGCGACACGCTTCTTCTTCGTGAGTCGCGCTTCCAGCTCCCAGCGACACACAGTCTCTCAGAAGGCCCAACACAACAGTATACACTTCAAATTCCAGCAAGGGAATTCAGGGGAGCTGGTTGGTGAAGTCTTGTATCCCTGAGACTTCAGCAGGAGGCAAGCTCAATCTTCAAGCCCTTGGAGATGTTCTGCAAGATGATGAAAGTAAGCACAAAGTCCTTTCTCCTTTCTTTGGCAATCAGGCAACCACTGCAGGCCAATCCCTCAAACAGCACACAGCATAGGGATAGTCTCCTCCTTCAGTTTCTATGGTTCCTCTCCTCAGCAAAGGTTCTTCTTGTTTCCCAGAAGTGATCTAAAATCTTGGGGTCTGGGTCCCAATATTTATACTAGCAAATCCTTTGTCCTCTGAAGGCAGAGGGTCCTGTACCTAGTCCAAACCAGTTCTGGGTGCATTCTGCCAGTGCACACCTTCTTCCTTTGTCAATGTGGGCCAAGGACATCAGACGTACCACAGGAGGTGGAGCCAGCATTGTGGAAGGCAGGCACAGCCCTATTCAGGCCCAGGTGCTACTCCTCCCACCACTCTACATGTAGTTATGTCTATTCAGCCCTGTGCTGACTCACCCTGTCTCCTGGAGCCCCCCAGCCCCTGTCACTCACAAACCCAGACATACAATACACAAGCTAGCAGAGGCAGGCTGGATGGTTAGGCAAGAAAATACCTACTTTCTAAAAGTGGTATTTTAAAACACAGAATGTTAAAACCAACTTCACTAAAAGATGTATTTTATCATTCTGAGTTCAGGCATACTAAATTCGTTTTTCTACCATGTTCCCTGGGTCAGTTAGGATTATAAGATGTTATAATCAAACTGCCCATTCTGGCCTATGGGGACAGGTAGCCTTGCAATAGTGAAAATCGAAATTGGCTGTAATTCACTATCAGGACATGCCACACACACCAGGGCATGTCCTAACTTTTACATACAATGCACCCTGCCCGCAGGCCTACCTTAGGGGTGACTAACATGCAGAAAAGGGAAGGTTTGGGGACTGGTAAGTGGGTGCACTTACCAAGTCGACATGGCAGTACCAGACTGCACACAGGCTCTGCAATGGCAGGCCTGAGATACACTTTACAAGCTGCTCCTGTGGGTGGCACAACCAATGCTGCAAGCCCACCAGCAGCATTTGATTCACAGGCCCTGGGCACAAACAGTGCACTGTACTAGGGTCTGACAGTGAATCAAATAGGCTAAACATGGAGTCACTAATCCATACATCAATTTACCATAGGGAGCACTTGCACTTTGGCACTGATTAGCATTGGCAAAGTGCCCAAAGCATCTAGACCAGCAAAAACATATCAACAACAGTGGAGGCATAGTGAAAAAATGGAAGGGAGACCCACGCCAAGGATGCCAGGTCTAACATGTGTCCCCTCCAGCTGAAATGTGGGGAGAACTATCCTACCTCTAGGGAGTTCTCATCACTAAGGCGGAAGAATCTGGACAGACCATCAGCATTGGCGTGTTCTGTACCAGGGTGGTGTTCCACCGTGAAGTCCATCCCCTGTAGGGAAATGGACCACCTCAACAGCTTTGGATTCTCACCCCTCATCTGCATCAACCATCTGAGGGGCCTGTGGTCTGTCTGAACCCGGAAGTGAGTCCCAAACAGGTATGGTCTCAACTTCTTCAGCGCCCAGACCACAGCAAATGCCTCACGCTCAATAGCACTCCACCTCTTTTCCCGTGGAAGTAACCTCCTACTGATGAAGGCTACAGGTTGGTCTAGGCCCTCCTCATTTAACTGTGCCAGAACAGCCCCTACACCATGCTCTGAAGCGTCTATTTGAACAACAAATTCTTTTGAGAAGTTGGGCGCCTGAAGCACGGGGGCTGTGCACATGGCAGTCTTCAAGGCGTCAAAAGCTCTCTGACAGGTGTCAGTCCAAATCACTCTCTTGGGCTGCTTCCTGGAAGCCAGCTCTGTCAAGGGTGCAATGATGCTGCCATACCCCTTGACAAATCTCCTGTAATACCCGGTGAGTCCTAGAAAGGCTCTCACCTCTGTCTGGGTCTTGGGGGGTTCCCAAGCCAGAATGGTATCAATCTTGGGCTGTAGGGGTGCCACCTGGCCGCTCCCAACCTGGTGTCCCAAGTCCACCACGGAACCCTGCCCGATCTGACACTTACTCGCCTTGATCGTGAGGCCTGCCCTCCGCAGCGCCATCAACACTTCCTAGAGGTGGCGCAGATGTTCTTCCCAACTGGCGCTGAACACTGCGATGTCATCCAGGTAGGCAGCACTGAAATCTTCCAGTCCAACCAACACCTGGTTGACCAACCTCTAAAAGGTGGCAGGGGCATTCTTCATCCCAAAGGGCATAACCCGGAATTGGTAGTGCCCATCTGGTGTGGAGAATGCTGACCTCTCTTTGGCCCCATCAGTCAAGGCGATCTGCCAGTACCTAGACGTTAAGTCAAACGTGCTGAGGTACCAGGCAGCCCCTAACCGATCAATGAGCTCATCAGCTCTGGGGATGGGGTGCGCGTCAGTCCTGGTGACTGAATTGAGTCCTCGGTAGTCCACACAGAACCGGAGTTCGGGCGTGGCACCAGGCGCGGCAGCCTTTGGGACCAAGACCACTGGGCTGGCCCAAGGGCTGTGAGAGGACTCAATCACCCCCAATGCAAACATCTTGGAGACCTCCTCCTTGATGCAAGCTCTCACCCTGTCAGTCACTCTGTAAGCCTTGTGCTTGACAGGAGGACTGTCCCCAGTGTCCACATCATGGACGCACCAATCAGTGACACTAGGAGTCAGGGAAAACAGGTCAGGAAACTGTCCCAACAGTTGGCGACAGTCTTCCTGCTGCTCAGGTGTCAGGGAGTTAGAGAGGTTCACACCCTCCACTGACCCATCTTGCTCTGTTGCAGACAGGAGGTCAGGAAGAGGTTCTGTCTCCTTTTCCATTCCATCATCTGTTGCTAGGAGCATGCCCACTTCGGACCTCTCAAAATGGGGCTTTAGGCGGTTGACATGTAGGACCCGCAAATGGTTCCTGGGATATCACAAGTCCACCAGGTAGGTGACGTTACTCTTGCGCTCCACCACCTCAAATGGTCCGGTCCACTTATCCTGGAGCGCGCAAGGCTCCACGGGGGCCATGACCCACACTTTCTGCCAGGCTGAAACTCTATCAGAGTGGCATTCTGATCATACCACCGTTTCATCTCCTCCTGGCTGGCTTCCAGATTCACCTCAGCGAGTTGTCTGAATCGCCTAGTCTGGTTTCTAAAGGCCAGCATGTAGCTAAATACATCCTGGGGAGGTTTACTGGAAGCTTTCTCCCAGCCTTCTTTCACCAAACTCAGAGGTCCTCTTACCGGGTGACCATAGAGCAGTTCAAAGGGACTGAACCCTAAGGACTTCTGTGGCACCTCACGGTAAGCAAAGAGAAGGCATGGCAAGAGGACGTCCCACTTACGCCTCATGGGTTCTTCCAGACCCATAATCATGCCCTTCAGGGTCTGGTTGAATCTCTCAACCAGCCCATTTCCTTGGGGGTGGTAAGGAGTGGTGAACTTATAGGTAACACTGCACTCCTGCCACAGGGACTTCATATACTTGGATATGAAGTTTGTACCACGGTCACTCACCACCTCCTTGAGGAACCCCACATGGGAGAAAATCCCCATCAGTGCACGTCCCACCACGGGGGCCGTCACTGTCCGAAGAGGGATGGCTTCCGGGTACCGGGTGGCATGGTCCACCAAGACCAGGATGAACCTGTTGCCCATGGCTGTCTTGGGGTCCAGTGGCCCCACAATGTCAATACCCACCCGTTCAAAGGGGGTGCTGACCACAGGGAAAGGCTGGAGGGGAGCCTTGTGCTTCCTCCCACTTTTTCCACTTGCCTGGCAAGTCTGACATGTCCTGCAATGAGTGTCTGAACTCTTGCGCATCTGCGGCCAATAAAAGTGGGTGGCAAGCCTTTCAAAGGTGTTGCCCTGCCCCAGATGTCCTGCTAAAGGCACATCATGAGCCAAACCCAGTAGGAAGGCTCTGAAGCGCTGGGGTACCACCAGCACACGGGCTGACCAAGGTATAGCAACCTTAGGCTCGCTATTCAGGATACCATTCTCCCAGTAGATTCAATGTGATCCAGACTGATCACCTGCTGCCTGGTTTGTGGCCTGTTGCCGCAAACCCACAAGAGAAGGGCACTTGTTCTGCTCCTCGCAGAACTCCTCCCTGGAGGGTCCTCCTTCTTGCTGCCAATGGGTCAGCTCAGGCAGGTCCCCCAGTTCGGCCACTTGCTCCCCTGTAGGTTCCAGAGCATCCCCTCAGGTTCTGCTTCCTCCTGGACCGTGGGAACTACAGGGGCTGGTTTCCCACGCCCCTGCCTCTTCTCTTCAAGGCAGGCACCTGGGCCACCCTCTCAGGCTCCAGGTCCTCTTGAACACCTCTACTGGCTGCCATAGACCGAGTGGTCGCGCACGCCCACTCAGGCAGACCCAACATCTCTAGATGAGACCTTCTCTCCACCTCTGCCCAAGGTGAACTTTCTAAATCATTGCCCAACAGACAGTCTACAGGCATGGCTGGCCTCACAGCTACTTGAAAGGTACCTGAGACCCCCCCACTCAAAGGGAACCTGAGCCACTCTGCAGTGGCTCTCTGAGTTGTCCGCGGCAACTACTGGGCAGAATGCATTGGGGATCACCTGCTCTTCAGACACCAGCCGACAAAAGACAGCAGTCACACTGGCTCCGGTATCTCTCAGAGCCTCCACCTTTTGGCCATTGATGGTCACCCACTGCCTGTATTTCTTAGTGTTATCAGGCAGTTGGGTCCTGGGGACCATCTCACTGTCTCCTAAAGAGACCAAGGACATTGCTACGGGATCCCACCCACCTTGGGCACCCATCTCCTCCCCCAGGACTACACTAGCTACCTGCCGGGGTGGTGCACCAGTGAGTGCTGATTTTCCATACAAGGGACATCTAATCTCCCAGGAGCAGTGGCCCACTTGACCACACTTAAAGCAAGTCTTGGGCCCCCTGTGAACAGGCTTATCTGTCGGGGCCCCTGGCTTCTTTTCAGGGGGAGGCTGGGAACCCTTCCTTGGTTCCCTTGGGGATTACTTTGGGGCCCTTTCTGGAACTCCCTCTGTTTACCCTTGTCCCCCCACTCCTCTGCTGGGGACCCTGCCCACCTTTGGTGGAGTCTCCCACGTGACCCTTGTGGACCCGGGTGCTCACCCAGCGGTCCGCCTCCTCAGCAAGCTTCCTAGGGTTAGTCAGCCTACTATCAATAAGGTGCTGGCGTAGCTCTGGAAAACAATTTCCTGACAAGTGCTCCCATGCAATCAAATCAAAGAGCGCTTCAAAATCATTCACTTTGCTACCCTTCACCCAACCATCCAATGCTCTGCAAAAAAAGTCACATATTCTACCCAGGTACTGCCCTCCAACTTTTTGCAACTCATGAACCTCTGCCTATACAGTTCAGGAGTCAACCCATACCTGGACATCAATGCTTCTTTCATATGACCATAAGAATTGTGGACTTCAGAGGGCAAGTCAAATAAGGTATCCCGCCCCTCACTAAGGAACCGCCCCCACAACCCCGCTCCCCAATCCTCAGGGACCCGGTGTGAGGTCATAGCTACCTCATAGGCTTTAAACCATTGCCCAATGTCATAATTTTTATAAAACTCTTTCACCACATCTTTAGGTATATACAGCCTTGCTTCAACAGGCATGGACGGTGTGCTGCCACCAGAGGAAGTAATCTCTAAGCTCCTAGCTTTCAACTCCAACTCCCTCAAACTTCTCTCATGCTCCATTTGCATCCTCTTTTCCTCTAGGGCCAATTTCTTAATTTCCAATTCTAACTGCCCACCCATCTTAAGCTTGGTCAGCTCCATCTCATGCATCCTACTTCTCTCCCTGTCCTCCAGCACTCCTGGGGACAGGCCCTTGGAAGAAACACTGCTGCCTGCTGGGGAAGGTGCTTTCCTCCCCCCTGGACCCAATAGCCCATCTAGCTGCCCTCCTGCATCCTCAGCCCCCTCCTCATGCTCTTCCACATGCTCAGGGGTGCTCCTTGCTTCCACCCAGGCCCTCAGCGCCTCTTGGAACTCATCCTTCTTGGAGAGACCGGTCATAGCAACTTTCAATTTCCTGCAGAAGTATTTCAGCTGTTTTACAGTGTAACTTTCTTCTTCAAAATCAAAATCCACAGATGCGATGGCTGCTGTTTTGCTCATGGTGATTAAACTTGGCAGTTCTTGGCAAAAATAGAAATCCCAGGAAAAAACAATCTACCAGAAATGTATGTGGTTGCGTTTGGTCTGCACTCACTAGTAGTGTACACCAATCACTGTATATGAGTCACAAATGCAAGTCCAGAATCCTCACCGCTGACCACCAATGTTAGAACTGGGGGTCTCTAGTTGGCAGAGGTAGGTACCTTTGTCCAAATAGGGACCCTTGCTTCTAGTCAGGGTAAGGGGGATACACTACTAAAATAACCCCTGCTCACCCCCTTGGTAGCTTGGCACGAGCAGGCAGGCTTATCTCAGCAGCAGTGTGTAAAGCATTTGTGAACACATACAGTAACAAAGTGACAACACTACAGATGGACACCACACAGGTTGTATTATAAAAATAAGTATTTTTATATAGACTTAACACAAGACCCAAAACGACAAAAATCCACAATACACTATGAAAAATATGACTGTCAATGGTAGAAAATAGTTCAGTTCAATAAAGATGGTAAATGCGACACTTTGCGTTCAATGTACCTTTGGATGCGTAACGCGATACAAACAAAAGAGTTGCAGGGAAGGTGATGTGTCGGTTCCTTACACGCAAGAACGGTGATGCGTCGGTTCCTTGCTCCGGGGGAGGTGATGCGTCGGTTCCCTACTGCTGCGTAGGGGACGGTGATGCGTCGGTTCCTTACCGGAGAGGAGGTGATGCGTCGGTTCTTCACCGCGTGGGGAGGTGATGCGTCGGTTTCTTACTGCGCTTCTGTGGCGATGCGACCTGCAGCGCCGCGATGCGATGACGACACGGTGCAATGAAACAAGATGGCATCTTCTTCTTGATGCGACACGAAGGGGGCGATGCGTGCACGCCCGACGGCCGTGCGGCGACTCGGTGAATCTTCTGAGCCGCGACAGGCCCTGCGACATGCTTCTCCGATGATGCAACAGCGTCTGATGCGATGGCAACACTCTTCTCCGGGGATGCGAGGCGCTTCGGTTTTGCGATGGCGGTAGCGGCGGCACGCTTTCTCGGTGATGCGATGACAGCGGCTGCGGCGGCGACACGCTTCTTCTTCGTGAGTCGCGCTTCCAGCTCCCAGCGACACGCAGTCTCTCAGAAGGCCCAACACAACAGTAGGCACTTCAAATTCCCAGCAAGGGAATTTACGGGAGCTGGTTGGTGAAGTCTTGTATCCCTGAGACTTCAGTAGGAGGCAAGCTCAATCTTCAAGCCCTTGGAGATGTTCTGCAAGATGATGAAAGTAAGCACAAAGTCCTTTCTCCTTTCTTTGGCAATCAGGCAACCACTGCAGGCCAATCCCTCAAACAGCACACAGCATAGGGATAGTCTCCTCCTTCAGTTTCTATGGTTCCTCTCCTCAGCAAAGGTTCTTCTTGTTTCCCAGAAGTGATCTAAAATCTTGGGGTCTGGGTCCCAATATTTATACTAGCAAATCTTTTGTCCTCTGAAGGCAGAGGGTTTTGTACCTAGTCCAAACCAGTTCTGGGTGCATTCTGCCAGTGCACACCTTCTTCCTTTGTCAATGTGGGCCAAGGACATCAGACTCACCACATGAGGTGGAGCCAGCATTGTGGAAGGCAGGCACAGCCCTATTCAGGCCCAGGTGCTACTCCTCCCACCACTCTACATGCAGATATGTCTATTCAGCCCTGTGCTGACTCACCCTGTCTCCTGGAGCCCCCCAGCCCCTGTCACTCACAAACCCAGACATACAATACACAAGCTAGCAGAGGCAGGCTGGATGGTTAGGCAAGAAAATACCTACTTTCTAAAAGTGGTATTTTTAAACACAGAATGTTAAAACCAACTTCACTAAAAGATGTATTTTATCATTCTGAGTTCAGGCATACTAAATTCGTTTTTCTACCATGTTCCCTGGGTCAGTTAGGATTATAAGATGTTATAATCAAACTGCCCATTCTGGCCTATGGGGACAGGTAGCCTTGCAATAGTGAAAAACGAAATTGTCTGTAATTCACTATCAGGACATGCCACACACACCAGGGCATGTCCTACCTCTTACATACAATGCACCCTGCCCGCAGGCCTACCTTAGGGGTGACTAACATGCAGAAAAGGGAAGGTTTGGGGACTGGTAAGTGGGTGCACTTACCAAGTCGACATGGCAGTACCAGACTGCACACAGGCTCTGCAATGGCAGGCCTGAGACACACTTTACAAGCTGCTCCTGTGGGTGGCACAACCAGTGCTGCAAGCCCACCAGCAGCATTTGATTCACAGGCCCTGGGCACAAACAGTGCACTGTACTAGGGTCTGACAGTCAATCAAATAGGCCAAACATGGAGTCACTAATCCATGCATCAATTTACCATAGGGAGCACTTGCACTTTGGCACTGATTAGCAGTGGCAAAGTGCCCAAAGCATCTAGACCAGCAAAAACATATCAACAACAGTGGAGGCATAGTGAAAAAATGGAAGGGAGACCCACGCCAAGGATGCCAGGTCTAACAGTCAATATTTTGCTTTATCACACTGACATGTTCAGCAAGTCTGATCCCAAGGAATTCTACATATGAACTGAATACAGTTGGTGCAAGTATGGAGTACCGGGAGATAGTGTGCTCAACTTGAAGGTTTGGAGGATCCGATTTCAATGTGCTTTTGTCTCTTAAGAAGGAAAGCAGGAAAGAGGAGAACAAATCAAGCACAGCATTGAAGAATAAATATGGGCGTAAAATATTACCAGCAGGTCGAGGTGGACAAGCTCGCAGGAGCCAAAATGGTTTGATCGAGACTGCTCTATGTCCCTTTGTCTCCTGAGGGTGCCTTAAAGCAGGTCCCCAGAGACAGGGAGCATGTCTCGTACTGTTGGAAGAAATACAAGAAGGCCTCAGCAAATCGCGAGCTTATATTATGCATGAGTGCTTGGGATGATTTAGCCCAAGCTAGCAAAACGTGAGACAGTTTCCTTTTCTGGAGGTTGATAAAAAGCCTTGTTTTGTTGAATTATAAGGTCCGGCTTTATCTCATCCTATCTCGGAGCAGCAATGGATGGACCCCTTTAAAGGTGTGTACAATTTTGGACTGGGTAATGGTGTGGGGGATCAGGGTGGCTTAGTGTTGGGTAGAGCTAATTTTGTTTTCACTTTAGAGGAAGTTTGACACATATTCAGGCACTATCTTGTAATAAGGCCCAAGGACCCAGCGGTATACCCCCTGACTTTTTTCAGGATTACATTGAGGTCTGGGGGCCAGCCCCGACGATGGTCCTCTATGCCTCAGTGAGAGAGGGCACTGCGCATTCATGGTCCACTGCCATAATTGTCCCTATATTCACGAAGGGGGACAAGGACCATCCCCAATGTAACCACCCAATCTCAACTATTGACGCAGTGGTAAAGGTCCTTGGGAGGGTACTTTTATGCAAACAGTATCTTTCTGGAGGTCCAATATGGCTTCAGGCCAGGCAAGTCAACAACTGATCAATGCCCAAACCTATATCTAATTACAAATAGGTATACCGTTGCCCAGCCAGGATCACTTCAACTGGCATTTATGGACCTCACGTCCGCCTTTGATAGAGTCAATCGCACAAAGTTATTGCATCTGCTTCTTGAGATAGGCATGGACTCAAATATAGTGCTCCTCTTATCGAACCTATATGCACAGGAGGCCGATCTCACTGAGCACTTTAGCACTGGTAGGGGAGTACGTCAGGGATGCATTATTTCCCCTTTTTTGTTCACCCTTTATATCAACGGGCTTGAACAAGCCCTTCTCTCAGTGCAGGCTGATTGTCCTAGGATGGGAGCGAGAATCCTACCAGTTGTGTTGTATGCCAACGACTCGTTCTCATGGCGCGCACCGCAGTGGGACTGCGGTCACTACTGGACAAATTTGTTTCTTTTATGGATAGTTCGGATCTTGTGGTAAACTTCACTAAATCATGTGTCATGATAGTTCGTTCCCGGTCTACGAGTTCCAAAACCTTCAAGATGGGAAATCACACTTTGGCTAAAGATCCTGTTTTCCCTTACCTCGGGGTGCTTTTCGATGTGGATAAGAATTGAAAGCCCCTGATTGAGGGAAGGAGATGTGATATTATCAAGGCCACGGGGGCAGTAGCTGGTTTTACCCAGAGGTTGGGTTATTGGTCTTAGGGCACTTTAGTTAAGCTTTATCAGGCAAAGTGCATTTCCAAGGCTCAATATCGCTGGGAGGTGTGGGGATATACAAAGGTTAATAAGATCCAGCTCGCGGACAACAAGTTGCTGAGCCTCATTCTACAGGTACAACAACGTACCCTGGCCTTTTCTGGCCATGAGGAGCTTGGGGTAAAATGTATTGGAGACATTGCTGCTCTCAGTCCCTTGTTTTGTTGAATTAAGATTTGGACTGGGGAGGGTGCCCAGTTAAACAGACAGATCCTTTATGACTGGTGGTCCCTTGACTATGCATATAAAATCCCTTGGATTGCATATGCAACGGTAGCTTTTGCCAGCTTAGGCAGGGAGGACATGTTTTATAGCCATCACTCCCTGCGCCCCCTGGAGCTTAAATGGGTGAGGGATTTGTTTTTTGAACTGTGTGATTGCAACAAGATCACACAGAGTTGATGAAACCCATAGTACGGGGGCAAATGCTGTTAAAGACTGCTCAGGGTATGGAGCCTTATTTATCTCTTTTACTCAATGAGAGGGATAGATTTGTTGTGGTGAGATTCAGGTTTAATTTCCTGCACCATCTTTTGGCATCTCCTAGTGGATGGAGTCACCCAGGAACTCTGAGGCCCTGTGACTGCGACAACATGTCTCCACAGGACACTCTACACTTTGTGCTGTTTTGCAAATACTTTAGCATGGCCAGGAAGCGGTTTATTCTCCCGTTATTGAAAGCCCTGAATTCCACATAAGTTCGTCGGGCATTCATGAACCTGAAGCTCATACCGAAAAAATATGTTTTATTTGCTGTTTCATGCTTATTACCTGCAGCTCTGAGGTCAAGGTTATCTAGACCTGATTAACCCTGCGGTTCTTTATGAGGAATTTTTATGTAATGCATTATCAACATAATTTGATTCTTTTTAACACTCTTATAAATCTATAATGTATGTTTATTTATTTTTTACAGTTTTATGAAGTGCATGTATAGTGATGTTATGTTCTTTTATGGGTATACTTGTAACCAAATAAAGATTTATAAGAAGGATACATACCATGAAAAAATATTATATAACATGTTTCAAAATGTGTACCAGACTAAACTGCGCCACTTCTGTCTTTTATTAAAGGTTTGTAATTTTTTTCTTAATAAAGCATAATGATGCATACCATTTGACAAATTAATTTAGAGCAAAAAAATTCACGCTAATTGGCAAATAAGCTATAAACACCATAGCAACTCGTTAAAAAACACTATATGAATACATTGCACAAATTTCAGCGGTTAATTTCAATAAGGCCAAATGTTATTAAACACCTGGCTCACTTGCCCTGTGTGCTCTGGTTACTAATGTAATTGTATGTGAACACCTGATTGGCATCTGTTATGCTTTTGTTAGTAGAACAGGCTTGTTTGTATTTTGCTTTGTGTGGTGCTCAAAAGATTTGACAGCTCTGATTAAAAGAAAGGGCACCCCCTCAAATGAGGGCATTTTCACATCATTGCTTACTATCTGTTTCCTCTTGTGTCATATTGTGGTGATTCAATGCGAAAATAGCTTTCAGAGATTTTAGTGAAGCACCCTCCCTAAGGGTTTCCAATTGAGAAGAGGTGAGGAACTGCCTGCAATGTTATTGGTTATTTGCCCTATCTGCTTTTGACCTACGCAGAACCCAGTCACCTGTTCCTGCAGCACATTTAGGCATCTTCTATCTAGAGTGATGTAGGAAGCTGGCTCTCATTATAGTGTATTAAAATGAAGTACACTGTGCAGAGAGTCCAGTGAAACCCAGATTGGTGTACGGAGGCGAAAGTAGATGATACAAATGCTCTTTTTATAGTAGTGTGGGTGAGCAGTTAGGTTTATCGGAAGGTTGTGCTAAGCATATGCTGTACTCACAGAGGCAATAAATGAGAAACACACTCAAGAATAAATCTGAGATCAAATTTCAAAAATAACACTGATTCTTATATTATTTTTGTGACCAAGAATTTCGTTCACAGGCAAGTACTTTTTTAGTTATGAAATTTTCAAAGTTCGGAAAATAACTCACTGTTGTGCGCAATTACGCACAATGAGAGCCTATAGAGAAAAATACAGAAATGTACATAACATCGTATAGTCAGTTCTTAGGGGTTCACCTTCGAGGTTTAAGGTAGCAGCAGGCCAAGGTCCAATGTTCCACCTGCGGATCGTTGGGAGCATCTCGGATTAGGCCGGGAGCAGGGTGCTGAGGTCATTGGAAGCTGGTGCGCTACGAAGAAGGGGGCCACCTAAAACAGGCTGCACAAGGGGATTTACAGGTAAGTACGGGGACCCCAAATGAGGGATCATGCATCAAGGGCACCAGGAACACAGGAGTACAGCTGGTTCATCAGTACCCAGGCCAGACAGGCTGTGTGCAGAGCAAATACGTCAGCTGGGCATTGTGCATCAAGATGGTCTTCGTGGTCAAGGGGCAGGAAGGTTGTAGCAACGATTCTGGGACAGCAGAGCCACTCACGGAGTAGGTCTCAGGGGTGCTTGCTCCCTGGGCAGTTGGAGTCTGGATTGGACTCTTTGTCTCAGTGTCGGTTGTAGGTGGTCTGGTACCTTGGCTATTGCTACGGCACGTGGTGTCCTCTCACTTGGTGGGGGTACAGATCTGACCCTCGGTAGCTAGTGTACAGCTTCTGGTTTGGTTGATGTGTCAGCGTTGATGGGGAGGGGCAAGTCGGTAAGTCAGATTCTGAGGGTTCGGTGTCTGGGGCTGCAGGGGAGTAGTTCCTCTACTCCAAGAGAGTTCTCTGGTGATTTTCGAAGGGCTGGAGGTGCTCTGGGGTTCTTGGAGGCCTCACAGCAGCTAGACGAGTCACCACACCACAATGGTTGAGTCCTTTGAGGTAGCAGGCAGGGTTTTGCACCACAATTCTGCAGCAGGTACTCTATTATCGGGTCTTCAGCTCTTCTTTGTCCCTTTTCTTCCTAGGTCTGTCAAATCTGAAGTTTAAGGCCTAGGTGGTCATCTAAATACTACATTTAGGTGCATTAAATGGGGGTGACAGGTAGTAGCTAATAGGCTACCTACCTTTAGGGTGTCTACACCCTCTATGTGACCACGTTCAGTGGGAAGGGGCACAACCATGACCCTGATAGGCTAACTCCCTCCATCCCACAATGGAAGAATTGGAAAAGTGGGGTACACATCACCTGCCCCAACTTAAGGAGGGTGCTGGCTGAATGTGGGCACACCTCCTAATCTAACTAATTTTCCTGCCTGTCCTCCTTCCAAAAGAGTAGCAGGATGGGGGAGGGTTGGCATCCTCCATTAACTGGAGGGGACTGGGCTGCGTTTCAAAGGCGGCAACGCCTTTGAAGCTTCCCACCTTGGAATTCCATTCTGGCATGGGAGAGGTGTGAAGTACATTCTCCCAGAGCAGGCATTGTTCCAGACCTCTGAGAGCGCAGGCTCTCACCCCATATGGTCAGAAACATGTCTGGTGGTGGCAGGCTGGCTAAGACAAGTCAGAGACCACACCAGTTTTTGGCAGGTTTTCAGGGGGCACCACTAAGGTGCCCTCTGTGTGTATTTATTAATAAATACAACACTGGCATCAGTGTGGATTTATTAAGATGAGATGTTTGGTACCAAACATCCCTGGGTACAGTGAAGCCATTGTGGCGCTGGGGAACTTGTAATGATGGGTATCCAGATGTACTATCTACGGCTTCCCTGCGCACTTACAATATCCACGAATGGACTTAGATATTGTAGGGTCATATCTGTTAAAGCAGATATGACCACACATGTGAAATAGTGCACCCTGCCTTAGGGCAGTAAGGCCTGCAGAAGGGGTGACTTACCTATACCTCATGCAGTGTCTGTGGGCATGGCACACAGGGATGTTTGCCATGTTGACTCTTCAGTTTTCTCTGCACCAAGACATGCAGCCTGCAATGGCAGTTTGTATGATCTTCGAGAGGGGTCCCTGGGGTGGCCCAATTTGTGCTGCAGCCCTAGTGGAACCTCTTCAGTCCCAATGCCCCAGGTACCAGGAGTACCGTTTACTGGGACATACAGGGGTTGCTGAAATTGTGCCAATCGAGGTACAGTTTTAGGAAAGAATTCTGGCACTGGGAAACTGGTTAGCAGGGACCCACTGCAGATTCAGTCGAAATTAAATCATGTTCCAGGCAAAAAGTGGGGGCTAACCATGTCAAAAGAGGCACTTTCCTACAAGTGGATATAAAAAATAATAGGTTATGCGTGTGCTGATAAACGACTAGAAGTGTCCCAGCTTATCCTTCAATATCCTGCTCCTTTTATCGGAAGCAAATGCAATATGTTGAGGCAGATAATGCTTGAAACAGCTGTACTCAGAGGAAAAGGGACTGCAGCACCTTCAGGACAAGAGCTGTCACAAAGCTGCAGAGTAGTGCCAAACTCATCAATGTTATTGATTTTAGGACACTCTCCTCAACTCTGTTAAATGGATACATTTGGTTAATTATAGTAAGTTCAGATAAAATTATCCCAAAAAGGAAAATAGATGTATTTGAAAATAAATCCATCAGACATGGTTGAAATCTGTTTCAATGAGACAATTATAGTGCTTTGCCACGTCGTGATAATTTTTCTTTTTCGCTGTTGTGGATACTTATTTATTTGTACGCTATTGGTGTATGTACTGTCTATACTTTATGTCAATATTCTATTCCAGATGACCGCTCAGGTGCAAAATTGTGTGGTGTTTTTTTTCTCCGTTTTAATACATTTTTTGGGGTCTGTGTTATATGTGTAATCCTAGTTGAAAGGTGATTCGCAGATGCGTCATTCTCTCTTCAAATACCAAAAAGAAATTCTGCTAATTCATACTGGGCACCAGACTGCTTGCACGTCCTCACAAAAAATGGTGATCTGGATCAGAAAAGACTGGAGAATAAAGCTGCCCTTCAAAAAGATATCTTCAAAGATAAATGAAGTGTACAGGAAACCTGGGAACAAATACAATGGTTGGCATCACTTACAAAAGTGAAATGCTTAAACAAAATTGGTGTTATCTTACTGTGCAGTGGGCACACTTTAAATGACTTGAATTATTTTCAAGCAAAATAGTGTTATGAAGTTGAATGTCAAGAAAAGTGCAGGACCAGTAGAGGAGGGATCGACCACGTATCATCTCTAAAGCTCCAGGGTGAGGGTGCAGAAGTACAGCATCGAAAGAAACAAACAGAAGCTGTGACGGGCTGACTATTCTCTACTCAGGAGAACGTTAAATGGTACAAAATACTGGCCCTACAAGAAATTTGGGGGCATATTTACAATAGAATGGTAAAGCGTGGCTTTAAGCTTAAATTGCTAATGACACGCTTTGCCATTCTCAAAAACGAAGGGATGCGCCATATTCACGAGAATGCAGCGTACCCCTGCGCTTCCCCTAGTGCTACATCTAGCTGCCTAGCACCAACACAGGCACCCTTGCACCATAGTGCAAGGGTATCTGCGTTGGGGGAAATTATTGTTTATGTGCAGATAAACAATCCAGAATGGCGATTTGTAACACCTATGTGTGCTGCATTGTGCAGCACACATAGAAGTTTCATTTCGTCATTTTTGAAATGATTGTTTATGTGCAGGAAATGACACCTTCCTGCCCATGATCAATCATTCATGGCGATTTGCTGTTTCTATATGTGCTGCACAATACAGCACACATAGAAACAGCAAAAACAAGGAGAAATTAAGCATTTCTCCTCATCTCGCCATGTTAGGACCAGGTTTTCCTCGTCTTAATTTTGGAGCTGCCTCCTATTTACGCCACCCTTGTAAATAGGGGCAGCGTCAAAATCAATGGTTGTTGCAGCGGAAAGTCCACCGTAACACCCATTGCATGCCCCTTTCACTCTAAGTGTAGCGTGAAAGGGAAACCTTATTTACAAGAAGGCGTTAAGCCACGGTAAGTGGCTTAACGCCACCTTGTAAATAAGTCGAAGGGATTATTAACACAGCAATGTCATAAAAAGTGTAGTTCCTGTGGCGATAGCGGCTTGTAAATATGCCCCTTGGTTTTTCACTCCCTATGAAATCCAAGGCAAATTGAACTTTAAAAAAAATGCAATATTGAAAGAGGGCACAAGGAACTCTCCTTTCAAAGTAACATTTTGGAAATATGGAAAAGTGACAGAACAGTTATAGTGCTGTCCTAATGACAGACATCACCCTACTTAGCAATGCAATTGGGATCATCTAGGGTTTGGAGAGTAGGAAGCCTGCTGCAAATCAGCGGTACTCTCACTCTGCTAAACCACACAATTCCAATTAAAGTTGGTGGAAGCTCTGTGTTTCTGGAGCTGCTGGTCTTTGCGACAGTCTTCTCATCCTATTTAGAGCAGGCTCACCATCACTAGATTTCAGGATCGCTCTGCAAAGCATAGCCACTCCGGGCAGAAAAATCGCTCAATAGCCCCCACTTCCAGGGAGAACTTTTCATGCACAATCATTAATTTTTATTTTTCAAGAATACATGTGAAAGGGCCATTTATTTCATTCTGGAACTTTTTTAGAGCCACATTCCGATGTTTTTTTTTAGCAGCATGAAAGTGTTAAGCGGAGAAAATCTTTAATGCACAGTCAATTTAGAGTTTCCACTTCCTGATACATAATAACCAAGGGACAATCAATGAAGGTTAGGTTGATTTGTTACAAAGCCAAAAATAACTGAACATAGACACACCTCCACAGAATGGTATAGAAATACAAAGGAAACAGCATAAAGCCAAATCTGCGCACCCAGTGCAAACGGTGCCACATGAACAGAACTGTTAGTTCGAGGAGGATACAGACAGGGCCGGACTGGCTACCGGGCGTTTTGGCATGCTGCCGAGCTGGGGGCTGATGTCACTGCGGTGGGGGCTAATTTCGTTGATGGAGACCTGCGTGTGCTTCGAAATAAACAAAGCAAATTGAATTTCGTTCAGCACACGCAGGTCCCCATCAACGAAATCAGCCCCCAGCTCGGCAGCATGCCAAAACGCCCGGTAGCCAGTCCGGCCCTGAATACAGACAATGAAGAAGCATGAGAAATACCTGAAAAATGTTAGTAGCTTTGAAATTAGAAAGTAAGCATACTCAATTTCTAGGTATTTTTTGTGAAGATAGATAGTTTCCATGCCTCAAAGTAAAAGAAAAAACTAAAACTTGCAACACTGCTACTTAACTGTTGGTAACAAAGAAACCTTTCTGCATGAAACTTTCCCAATAAAAGTACATCTACTTTGGGATGTTTGTGGCATGTTTCATGCACAGCCATCACATGGGGGACAAAAAAGCGGGGTCCCAAAAATGACATTTACAACTTTATCTCCCATAAGATTCATTGCTGGTTGAATATAAGGCGAAATAGAATTATACCAAACTTGGTATGACCTTAGGACAGGCACTGCAGCCACTTTCAACTGCACACTGATGAAGACCATGGGCAGTGGAGGCTGGCTGTAAATAGGAGGTTAGGCGCAGGGAACATTTAAGTTTGGCAATTGTCACGTTTTGCCTAAGATAGGGGCAGGCCCAACATCACATGGTCCATAACAATATGAGTGAAATTCAACACAAGAACAACATTTCAAATTTAAACACATATATACAAGTAACTGTTATGTTCAAAACCAAGTAATGGATATGACAGAACATATAATGAATGAGTAATATTGTGGTACTATACTTGAAACACTTATTGTTAGCATATGCACTTACCAGTTTTTGCAGGTTGTTGGTAATGAACTGGCTCATGATGCTGAGATCATTCAGTGGTGTGGACGTTTGCCCCAGTTGAAACACTCTAGCTGTATGGTGAAAATAAAAATGGAATGGTAAAAAATTTTTTTTTAAATGTGTTTCATATTATAAATGAAAATATATAAGTGTACACTAAACCATTCAGGTACGATGGAAACACAATCAAGGAGAATTGCATGAACCTTTAATTCTTGATAAATCAAGTCTTTTTGCCCCCATTTGGACTATCGGACACTGACTTCCGACTCTGACAGAGCACTGAAGCCTGATAACTAGGCCCCAGTGACAGTGCTCTCTCCCTAAAACTGATACATGTGAATTGGCAATCCATATTGGCAAGAACTTTAAACACCTTATAAGTCCCTAGTATATGGAATTAGTGATACACAGGGCATGGGAGTTAAAGGGGTCACCATGGCGTGAAGCACTGTTTGTGCCACCCCGAGTGACCCAAGTAAACTGATGATAGCAGTCCTGCCATTGCAGACTGCAAGAGCAGTATAAGCTGTTCTGACTCTACTTTGCCCTCATCATGAGTGGCAAGATCACAGCACTTATTTTAATATATGTCAGTCACCACTAAGGAAAGCTTCCTTAGGCCTTATATTAAAGGTGACATCTAGGTCCAAGTGTAAATGTACCTATGGTTGCCTTTTCCATTAAGGGCTACTATATGTGATCAGCGGTCCATAAGATAACATGCGGCACCCGAGCAACCTCGGGGTTGTCACCTCATTTTGGAGCAACCACAATATGTCATATTTGATATCAAACCAATTGCCTCCTCAACCCTGACAATATTCTCATGTCAGAGGCGATGTAGCATGCACCCACGTTACTACCATCTGGTTGCCCCAGCCTTTCCTGTGCTCTTGCTGGAAGAGACATAATTTGGACCCTTAGCCAGGAGGTGTGAACTCTTCCAGGAGTCAGAAACAACAGTCTGGATGGGAAGGAGGTCACACCTCCCCCACTGACAGAATGGCTAGTGAAGTGGCACATCAACGCGGTGAGCTTCAAAGCTTTCACCACCTCTTATATACATCCAGACTGCCTTCCAAAGGAAGTAACAGAAGTCCCCCTGTCCCTAGGCACATTTGCACTTTGGCAGGCAGGAAAATTATGTATTGAAGAGGTGTACATGCCCAAAAGTCTAGCCACATCTCTAGGGTGGGCTACCTAGTCTGTACAGATGAGGAAGACTTCTGCCATTTTTAAAAGTGGTAGAATAAAGGGTTCTGGGTAGAAAAGGTGCCAAATATCCCTGGATGTGGTCACCACAGGGCCGAGTTAGCCGTTGGGGCTAGTAGCCCATTGGCCACTTGAACCCACACCCTTAAAACCCCTGAATCTAGAATTTAAGGCCCACCCCTGACACCAGAACCTCAGTTCTCATCAGATTTGCAAGAGGACAAATAAGAGACCTGTGCCTGTGACAACAGGATCTGTACAAAACAAAGGAGTGATACTCTGCACCTTTGGCCACCTTCCTGGAATTGCATGCCCGACTGTGACTCGTCCCTGAACAAAACATGGTTCCCCCAGACAGAGGGACCCCTTTAAGAGCCTAAGGAAACTCCAGACTACACAGGACTAGTGGCACTAGTCCCATGCACAACGTAAGTAAAACAGTGCACTAGAACCAAAGATTCACTGGCCATTGGGCCCTCCAAGGGATCACCAAGAAGTAGATGGTCAAATGCATTGTGGGAAATGAAGTCCTGACCTCTACCAAGCTTCAGGTGGCTACCGTATTCCCCCGCACCTAAGGACTGCGAACTACCTTTCTGCTGAGCTTACCGCTGCCAAGGATTAGTGGTCACCAGTCCAGCAACTACTACCTTTACTCAATGCTGCACCTCAAGGAAACCCCCCAAAACCTTCATCTGACATAATCAGTAACTCTGTTGTTGACTTGTTGCACCCTTTTCCCCACCAGCACAGTGTAAGTGGTATAACCAGATCTCCCGCTGCTCCCACTTCAGACACCTCGGACATCCAGGACAACTCTGCACCCAGGCTTCTCGAGCAAGGTAAAATCAAAGTGACTGTCATGGCTTGGTCCTGGAACCTGCATCACCTTAACTATCCTTGAGTTCCATGCAACTCAACCTGCAAGTGACCGATTGCCACTAGTAGTTTCTACCATTGACTGCAATCATAAAGTTTTGCATTAATATTTTGCACTAATTTAATTTTGCTTCTAAAATCTATAACTCTGGTTATACTTGTCTGATTGACTTTGTTTTGGTGTCTAAATTTATATACAAATCTGCTTTATTTTTATAAATTGGTGATGCATTTCTTTCGAGGTGTGTCAATTACTTATCATTCATGTTAGTACTCTGAAATGCTACATGTTCCTCTAGTAAAGCCGGACTGCTCTTTGCCACACTACCAGGACTGAGCTAAGGATTTAATATTAAAATTCCAAGAACTTTCTTTGGGGTATTGTGAGAGTACTGCATGGTGAAGCCTGACTAGCACCACCACATAATACTCAACCTTCCTACCATGCTAGACAAACCCAAAATATTATACTACAATTCACAATATGGTGAAGATCCAAAGTGCACTGGGTTCCATCAGTAACGCACGCTACAAAGAAAACTATTACTTACATATACTATGGAGGTTGTTGCTTAATGTATTATCTGGCACCACATTACAGTTGTCTGCCCGTCTAGTAGATAGGGATGTATAATGGAAAGGACTTTCTTCTCAAGTAGGGTGAAGCTCAGAAAGGATGAAGTTGCTCCTTTAGGAGCTCTAGTCACCTCTATCCTGGTAAACTTCTCCTTCACCTGTCTCCTCTCATCCTGTCACTTTTTTTTGGTATCCCACACAGTCCAAACCTCCTCCCCAAATGCAGTCAGCCCATCAGCCAACTGCTGCCACAAGGCTGTCTTCTATGTCACACTGAGATGGTACCTGGTCTCCCCATTTAACTTTTTGTAGGTAATCACTACAAAGGAGACTATCATTTCTGTCACCTTGAAAGAGAATTTATGCTTTCTACTCAGCACATGCAGCATACATGAACACAAAATCCCAAGAAGATCCCAAGGGAGTAGCCAGGTAGTAGTGTGGAAAAGATGCAGAGTGAAGAAACAGAAGCTTGGTTGTGGGCAGTATTATGTGGTTATAAATAAATGAATATGAGCTGTAATTATTTGATTTCAGGTGTATGTACTTACTAGTTAGTTTGCCATGTGTAGTTCTCACCTTCACTGCCATGCAAGTCCTCTGCCCTGAGTCTGAGCGGAGTCCTTTGCCCAAAGAGAGGAGGCCTCTGCCCCGAGAGCAGAGGCTCCACCCTGAGAGTGGAGGATCCGCCATCATATGTGTAGTTCTCACCTTCACTGCCATGCAGAGTCCTCTGCCCCAAGAGTGGAGTCCTCTGCCCAAATTGCTCTTCGGGCTGGATTAGCAGCCTAGTGCACAACAAGGTTCCACCCATGAATTTCACTCGAGGGGCCGGACGCGCAGCGCTTAAGGCTGCCGGTAGGGTGCTTTGTTTTATATACCGTGATTTTAGATACAGATAAAACTTTTGAATTTTGAAATAATGTTTTGTTTACTTTGGCCTTAATTTTGTGTTTTTCACTTTTAATACGAGCTTACCTCTGTGCCGTGGGGTATCGCCCTGATCATCTAGTGCCTATTAAGAGACTGCTATTTGAAGTTCCTGCTTCCTCGGTCCGCCGCAGCTTGCCGTTTGAGCCGAGGGAAGCGGAACTCATTTGCTTTACAAATTGCACTTCCGGCTGGGTTAGCAGCCTAGTGCACAACAAGGTTCCACCATAAATTTCACTCGATGGGCCGGACGCGCAGCGGACACGCAGTGGACGCATGCACCGGGCGCGCCGCTGGTGCGCCGAAGGCACCCCAAAGGCAAGCCCGTCTGCGACCGTCCGCGCCTGGACCACACCAAGCGCCAGAACCCCTGGCTCTCACCCTCTGGAAAACCAACAGTCCTGCAGCTATTCAAAAGAACAACTTCTTGCCTTGCGGGAGAATGGGAAAAATGAGTGTAAATTCCCTATAAATTTTGAAGCACTCTTGAAGGAGGGGAGGCTTATTTGCCTTGGCTGCCACAGTCAATTTACTTCTTTTAAATCAGACTGTACACTAGTTCTGACCCCACCCCTCTCTCAGGTCCAATGTGGGATAAGCTATACAGGGTTTTTGATCAATGCTGGATCTCTAATTAAAAACAATATCGAATTTTCAGAATTTGTTTCCCAACATAAGCCAGATTGGGTATTTGTTACAGAAACTTGGGCTAAGGAGTCATCAGGACCCGATCTGGTTGATGCGGTTCCACAGAATTATACTCTCTGCAGATTGAATAGAATAGGCACATGTGGAGGTAGGCTAGCAATTATCTATTAGGATTTATTTTCCTGTCACATAAATGCATTGTCCACTGCTTCAGACACTTGTGAAGCTTTATCCTTCTCTTTAAAAATGTCCTCTACAGATTCATTTGCAGGAATTCTGACTTATCGACCACCGGGACCTAGGTCCGCCTTTATTACAGAATTCGTTAACATTATAGAGCCTCACCTTGGAAAACATAATTTTACCCTTTTAGAAGATTTTAACTACCATATTGATAATGCATCCTGCAAGATCTTGCAAACCTTCAAAGAAACAATGCTGAGTTATGGTTACACGCAAGTGCTGCTACCCACGATGCAGGACATATCCTTGAATGCATTTTTGCCAATGATCAGCGCAGTACTGTAGGGAAATCCCTCCCTATTTCTTAGTGAGACCATCATGCAATAACTTTTTCTCAGATGCTCCGGTAACTAAAGAAGTCGCCAGGAAAGGGAACAGTAAAATGCTTAAAAGAAACTTTAAAAACATTAAAAAGGAAGCCTTCCCTCGAGCCATTAAGCAAAAACAATGGACGGAATGTAGTGACGCTAACTTGGTGGCCATAAAATATTCCAATTGGCTTGGGGCAGCAGTTGACTCTCTTGCCCCTCTTAAAGAAATTTATATAGCTAGAAAAAACCCTACATTGCCCTGGTTTTCAGAAAAGCTTAAGTTACGTAAACAATCCTGTCGCCGCCAAGAACGCATTTGGCGTAAACATTATGACATATCGGAAAAATAAAGTACAAAGCTAGGCTAGCAGAATATAAATTAGCCATTAGATCTGGAAAATCAGCCTTTTATACTCAGATGACATCATCTCTCAAGTCTCCTAGAGATCTTTTTAGCCTGATTAACTCATTATCTAACCCTCCCCCTCGGGACATTACGAGAGCTCACAGGCTGTTTGTGATGAAATGGCTAACTATTTTCATTCCAAGATTGCCAAAATCTATTCCTCCCTCGAGAATCTTAATACTAAGCCTCTTACCGGTGATCAAAATACTAATCTCTCATCCAATAGCCTTTCTCATATTATGGAAAGGTACCACTGCCTATATGCCTTTCTCCCTCTTTCAAATAAACAGAACGATCAGCTTTTAGAAGGGATTAAATCAGGCTCCCCTTTGGAGCCTTGCTCCCCAAAGCTGATGAGGTTAGGCAGGGAGATTACCATCCCGTATCTAACAGCGACGCTCAATTTGGCCATCAACATGGGATGCTATCCACTTAACTGGAATACAGCGGTCATCAAGCCTCTATTAAAAAAAGACAATCTTGATTCAACAGATTTTAAAAATTATCGAGCAATCTCCTTGCTCCAGGTTCCTGCTAAGATTCTGGAGAAACATCTTAATGCACAACTAAGTGCGTATTTGGAACAACAGCAACTACTGGATCCGTCTCAGTAGGGATTTAGAGGTTGCCATGGGTCTGAAATTTCATTAATAACTGCAGCAAATAATATACGCAGTTCGGTTGATGCTGGACAAACCGTGCTGTTGATTTTATTGGATTTGTCCTCTGCATTTGATACCATCTCACCAAATAAGTTGATTAATCGACTTCAAGAATTCGGGATAACAGACTGTGCACTGAAGCTGCTGGCCTCCTTCCTAACTGATAGATCACAAAAAGTTAAGATGGACCAATTTTATTCAGACGCAATCCTTAATTGTTGTGGAGTTCCACAGGGGTACTCTTTGAGCCCCACCCTTTTTAATATATATGTCTCCCCATTGGCAAAACTGGTTAGATCCTTTGGGCTGGAGGTAGTATCTTACGCAAATGACACACAATTGATTGTGTCCATTACAAAAGATATAGAGGCCTCAGCCGCCAATTTTAACAACTGTATAAAGTCAGTGGCACTCTGCATGAAAGACAACTACCTTCAACTAAACGGGGACAAAACGGAGGTTTTGATGTTTGGTAATCATCACCCCATATGGACCCATTCATGGTGGCCAGAAACGTTGGGATCATGTCCCTGCCTGGTTGAATCAGCAAGGAATCTTGGTGTCATAGTTGACACCAACCTATCATTCAATCTCCAGGTTAATAGGACTGTGTCATCTTGCTTTTGGGTCATAAGAACCCTTAGAAAAATGTTTCCGTTTCTCTCTCTTGCCGCATGGAAGCAAGCCGCCATAGCATTGATCTTGTCTAAGATGGATTATTGTAATGCCCTTTATTTAGATCTAAATAGGGCCTCCATCAATAAACTACTACTTGTGCCGAATGCGACAGCAAGATTGGTCTTAGATGTTCCAAAATATCATTCAATTTCGCTACTATCAAGAAATTGCATTGGCTCCCAGCAGAAAAGAGAATTTTGTTCAAGGTCTTGTGTATTGTGCATAAGGCAGGACACAATTCAGGACCAGAGGGAATCAGGAAAATCTTTCACATATATGCCCCCACCAGACAACTGCGTTCAGCTAATAAAAATCGGCTGGTTGTCCCGAGGTATGGGAGGTCACGATGGGGAGGAAGAGCTTTCTCAGTCACAGCGGCCAAGCTTTGGAATACTCTTCCTCCTTCTATTTCCTGTGTAGAGCCCCATCTTCCTTTTCGTAAGGCCTTGAAGACCTGGCTCTTCGCTTTGTAAAAACTGACCTATGAAGGCTCATTGCTCCTGTCAGATAGCTGAACTGTTTGCAGTGCCTTGAAGCCTTCAGGTATTTGTTCACGCTATATAAATTAATCATTCATTCATTCATTCAAAGAGGGAAGACCTCTGCCCTGAGAGCAGAGGCTCCACCCTGAGAGTGGAGGCTCCGCAGTCATAAAAATAGTACTCGCAAAATTACACTTGCAGTTTGTGAATACCAAAAAAATACTAAACTAACTACAAAGTGCAAGTTCGCCTTTGTGAGTCAAGCCCTACGTTGTGAGGCAGCAATATAATGCTGAAATGCTGCAATTGATATCCCTTAGAACCATGCAAAAGGAAAATATGTTCCTTCATGTCAGGAGTTCAAGAATACAACCCATCCAATCAAACCATGCTGCATTTAAGATATATATTCCACCTCAGGTAGAAATGTGCTCCTAATCTGGAAACTTTATTGTGCATTAATCCTACCTTGGGAATAGCCAGGCCACAAAGATTGTTCAAAAATTTAAATAAATAGTAAAATAATCAATTTAACTATGTTACCACTTTCTTGATACAGATCTGTACAGTGCATAGCTAGATCCTAGAGAACATATCACCAAGTAAAAGGTCTTATTTTTAGATCTGGCGTTAGCCAAGACCTCTTTATTTTATAAAAATGATATCTATAATTTACTTACTTAAATAGGTTGTCAGCTGTCTCTCTTCATCCATGGTCTGTTGTTGTGTCATTTGCATTTTGCTCCTGCAAACTACGGCATACAGTATAAGGCAATGGTTCAGCCTACTGCAGCCACTGCCAAAAATTACATTGAGTGACTGCTTTTTGCTCTTTCACAAAGGGCACATTTACACACAAGATGTGAAAGCCTTATGTGATGCAGGATCCTTTCTATCATCTCTTAATGCTTCTTTTGATGTGAGCATGTGGCACATTCCAGCTTTATTAGCTCCTGTGTCCTGCTAATGTTGTTGTAAATTCGTTTTGGAGTGGCCTTTGTTTATCTAACTGCTGTTATTTCACAGCATACCAGATTCTTTCCATTTGAAATTGTACTTTATAAAGTTATGTTTTATTTTTTTATGCATACAAAGAATCGCATTTCTAACTGCACTCCTGTTTGTCATGTTGGTATGTATTTTAATTGAGGATAAGAGATATACTAGAAAACCCATTTAGTTGATATGTCTGGCTTGTATGGCTTCTTAGTTTCTTTCATTGCTCTTGTATGTTCTGCTTATTTAGACATTTAGCTATCATATTTCTAATTGAAGCTTTGCTGTTGATCTATCTATCTATCTATCTATCTATCTAAATATCTATCTAAATATCTATTTGTCTGTCTATCTATGCAACCTTATCTATCTTTCTTTTCAAAAGATTTCTATTTTATCTACCTTTTCAAACATCTATGTCTATTTTTAAATAAAGATTTACAAAAACATAGCAAAAAATAATTAGCAAAGACAAGAGGATGGCATCCAACAACAGACCAATTGTTTTGTTAGGTCTGGTGTTAGCCAAGGCCTTTTATTTTACTAAAATTATGTTTATAACATGATAGTTATAGGGTTTTTCAGCCAGACTAAATAGATTAGTTTGTTGTTGTGTCATTCACATTTTTCTTCCTGCATGCATGGATCATGGAGGCAATGGGTCCGTCAGCCCACTTCACTCATTGACTGACTTCACTGTGAGTTATGGCATGCTGACCTTTTACAAGGAGAACATAGACACAAAAAGTAGTTCCCTTCTGTGCCAGGGACTACTATGGTAATGTGTACTTCTTTGAGAGCAAATACATTTTTTGCCTTTAGCTAATTTGTTTTCAATTAATGAGGGCCTGACAACTTCCAAAAAGAGTTTTGCGAAAGCCATAAGAGAACAAAATAAGAATAGACAAAAGGCTGGTGGCGAAAGCAAGCCCTTTTGGCTTTGCCAATGGTTGTTAAGGATGAAACCTATGTTATGTAAAAAAATGAAAATAAGTAAATCTGGGGCATCCTGGAAAGTCTGGGAGATTAGGGAACTTCATCACAGGAACATAAGTGATTTACCTAGGAGTATGCAATCTGGTTAATGTTGGATATAAGGCCGAATGGCTTATGTTTACCAACCTGGTCATTAAGTGCAAACCCACACACAGGATACGTTTCAACCATACGATCATGCCCCAGGTCCATTTATTTATAACTTCCACTGCCCCTACGTCACAGCCGTGACCATCCGGAATCAAACAGGGGGTGGTGAAGCTAAACACCCCTTCAGGAATTAACACAGTGGGCATAGCCCACCGGCATGAACATATCATTCCTCCTTAACCAACAAAAACAATAACAAAAAGAAAACAAAGAAAGAAGAAAAGAACTAAAGAAAAAAATAGAGAGACATAAATCCTCAATTACATGTTCAATGTAGCAGAAAATCCTTCAAACGAGATGACCTCACTGGGTGGGGTCGAAGATGGTACCTCTCTGTCATTGATGACGGACACCTTCAGTCGAGTCACTTGACTCCATAGACAGGGGTGAGGTGTCTCAATCAGATGACAGCTGTGGTGGCCTCACTTGGAAGCAGTTACTTCCAGCCTCGAAAGGTGAGGGCACCAGACTTGGAGGTTCTGAAAAGGCAGGCTGACCAACGGGCAAAGATTCGTCCTCCGACGGCAACTCAACACCACATGAGGTACTGGGGTCCATCCGGGGACTGTTCACAGGAGTCTGATATGTCTTAAAGAAAGAGACATTCCTGGTAATGGTCTCTCCATCCTTCTGTATGGTGATCATTGTCCCTTGCACTTTCTGCAACTTCCACGGACCAAGCTCAAATGGTAATGTGAACTCTCCCCGGGAGTGTCGGCTTCTTACCATCACCTTGTCACCCACATTGATAGAACTCTGTTTGGTCATGCGAGCCAGGGACATGCGTTGATTCTGTAAGTGACGTTTCTGTAGCGTGTCCGACACTTGCTCTTGACTTGCCGACACAACTTCTAGATGCAGAATGACATCATCAACTGGGCGATTCATGCACAACGACATGGGACTCTCATGAGTTGTAGAATGAGGAGTCAGACGATACTCCCTCAGGAAACCATATAGACCACAGTCCACATTTTGTCCATTGGCCAAAGCAATTCTGATGATTTTGTTCAGAGTGCGCATGAAGAGCTCCGCTTCTCCATTTGCCTGTTGCCATTGGGGTCTAATTTTCTGATGGTGGACACCCCTAGATTGTAGATATTTGGTGAATTCTTGGCATGAGAATGGAGGACAATTGTCAATGCGCAGCTCTTTGAGTAATCCATGAGTGGCCATAATCTTCTCCAAACGAGGAATGGTCTAGCTAGTGGTAATGGACTCCAGGACTTCAACCTCCGGATACTTTGAAAAATCATCGATGACCACCAACATATGCCGCCCATCCAGGTGACTCCCAATATCCGCACTGGCTCTCTGCCAGGGGAATGGGGGAATGACTTCAGTGATAATGAGTGCAGGCAGATCAGCAGGACCTGCGGCTTGACAGAGAGATTTTGTCTTAATGACCACTTGATGGGCCAAATGGGCCAGATCGACCACTTGCTGTTGCAAAAGTTCAGGAACAACTAGACGTGATCCCCTCATAAGGCAACCACCAACTTGTTCTGTACATTGTATAGGGAGGCCAAAGTCACTCTGGCATCATCGGTGCAATAAGTGGTTTTGTCGAGTAGAGTGTTCCATCTTCTAGATCACACTGCGGGGATGCTCAACTGGATAAATTCGTCAGTGCGGGTGGCTTCAATAATTTCCTCAAGGGAGATTGGGAGGGGTCTGGAGCATTCAACGACAAAACAAACATACCTTTGCACCTCTTCTGCATCAAGTTCCTCACTCTTGGTGGCTGGGCGGGCATGTCTGGATAGATAGTCTGCTGGGTTCTGAGTTCCTGGGTGGAAGGCCACTGTGAAGTGATACTCTTGCAATTGGAAAATCAATTTTTTGATTCGAGGTGGGGGTTTGGACAATGACCCCATGAACAATGGGATGAGGGGTTTGTGATCAGTGTGTACAACGAAAGGTTGTCCGTAAAGATACAAATGGAAAATACGACAACCCCAGTGCACTGCAATGGCTTCCTTTTCAATACGGGAATACCTCTGTTCTGTCGCAGTCAGTGCTCGACTGGTGTATGCCACTGGGGCCCACTCGCTATTGCTTTCCTGTTGATACAACACTGCTCCGAGGCCCGTGGGGCTCGCGTCAACTGAGTCAAAATAGACTAGGGTGGTTTCAGCCGACAGGGCGCGCTTTGTGGCATGGAAAGCATTCTCCTGTTCAGGTCTCCAGTTGCAGACGACATTAGATTTGACTATCTCCCACAGCAGAGCGGTGAGGTCCGTAAGATTACGGATGAATCAGTCACAGTACGTGACCATGGCCAAGAAATTTTTTACCCCAGTCACATTGGTGGGTGCTGGGGCCGACTGGATGTCCTGCACCTTCATAGGATCTGGTGACACCCACTCGGGGAAAAATGGTATCCGAAGAATGCTATTTATTTTTGGAGAAGCTCACACTTCTCCCTATGGAGCATTAGCCCGTTTTCCATCAGGCATTGAAACACAGCCCTCAGATGATCAAAGTGTTCCTCCAACGTGGAGTCGTGGACTGAAATGTCATCACTGACATTGAGGACTCCATCTAGGCCAGCAAGCACTCTTCTAATGGTCTCTTGAAAGACTTCTGCCACACTTGAGACTCCAAAGCTGAGCAACTTGTATCTCCTCATGCCTACGTGGGTGGAGAAGGTGGTGATGGTTTGGGATGCGGGATCCGACATCAACAGGTGATAACCAGCATGTAAGTCCATTTTCGAAAACCACTTCGAACCACTCACTTCGGTCACTATATCATCGACCGGGGGCGTTAGATGCTGCTCCTGTTTGATGGCCACGTTGGGTAGGCACATGTCCACGCATATTTGAACTTCTCTGGGTTGCTTGGGCTTGCATGGCACCACAATTGGGGACACCCAGTGGGTCGGACCATCAACCTTCTCGATAATGTCCACCTGCTCCAGTTTGTTCAGTTCCTCCTCCATCTTAGGCCAGAGATGAAACTCCACCTGTCAATGTTTCAAAGCTACTGGATAGATTGAGTCGTCAATGTGCAATCTTATCAATCTGTCTTTCAGACAACCTATGCCCTCAAATAGTGATGCAAACTGGGCTAGTAAATCATCCACATTCTCTTGGTGCACACTGAGTGCAAATGCGACAAGGTGAAGACGCTCTGCAGTCCGGCAGCTCAGTAACATCCCGGTGCCCCCTTTTGTGGCATATATCTTGGTCCATGTTGAGCGAGATTTGTGTGCAATCTTGGCCGTGAACACTCCTGCTAAAGGGAGTGGGGAGGTGGACCCATAGGCGAAAACCTTCGTAGTGGTGGGTCTCAGGATGGGTGGGGCTGGCAAAGTGGGCATCATCGACTGGGCCATGATATTGATGGAAGCTTCTGTGTCAATCAGTGCCTGCACTTGATGGCCTCCCAGGAGTATGTTACACTTCGGGATGTGTTTGCGTGGATATACCTCGGATTGCATGGCATGTATTGTGTGGACGGCTCCCTCTACGTCATCATCGTCCATGTCCCCTTCCTCCACTGGAATGTCTGTGGCAAGTAGGGTATTGACTGTTTTGGGTCTTTGACCCCTTGATGACACTGAAGAACGTCATACCTTTGCAAAATGATTCGCCTTATTGCATGCTGAGCACCTTTTCCCTTGTGCAGGGCCAGGTCCCTTATGGAGGTAAGTTCCCCCACATCTATAGCAAGTCTTAGGCTTGTATGTTGGTTTGTTCTTTGCTTTCCTCTTATTCTGGGGCTTGGCAACCACGGTGTTGACTGACTCTGTTTTGATGGTGTGATGTAGTGCTGCCTCCATGTGGGCGGCTCGTACTTTGGACAGTTCTTTCGACCTACCTAAGGTCAATATGTCAGCCATGGTCATACCTGGAACTTGGAGAATGTTTTCTCACAGCTCCATTGAGGAACAGCCTTGAATGAATTGAGCCCTGATTTCGTTGTCTGCGTCTGGTAGAGTGCAAGTGCTAGCTAGGTCTCTCAGGCGACCATTGAATGTGTCAACGGATTCTTTAGATAATGGCCTGGCCTGACGCAACAGAAACCGTTCATAGTCAGGGTTTGCCAAAGGTTCAAAACAGGCAGTGAGTGATCGCTTCAGTGTGTTATACATGTCACGTTGTAAAGCCCTGCGCCACATGAAACCTGCGCCAGGTTTCATGTGGGCGTTCCGGAGCAGGGGGCGTTCCGGCGCAGGAACGCCTCGCAAAAGTGGCTGAGTGAAATCTACAAGATTTCACTCAGTCACTTTTCCGACCCCGCTGCGTCAAACCTTGCGCCTGCTTGAAGCAGGCGTAAGGTGTGACGCACCATGTGCAAGATAGGCCGGGTTGGCACAGTGCTGGAGTTGCGTCGCGCCCGCGACACAACTCCAGCACTGCGCCAACGTTACAACGGCCGATGCGACACGAATCTGCATTTCCTTGCGCCATGATGCGCCGCATTGTAAATGCGGCGCATCCATGGTGGCGCAAGGATTGTGATGCGTGTCGCAAGTTTCATGGCGCATCCCTGCTGATTTGCAGGGATGCGCCAGGAATTGTAAATCTTCCCCATGGTACTTTGTGCCTTTTTGAATAAAAGTGTCCACATATAATGAAATACGACTATGTGTCATCATCATCCTACTTTATTTCGGTTCGAAGAACCATAAACTTACATAGTAACAACATCAAGATAAAATCACAGTACAACTCGAAAATAAATTAATATACTAAAAGTAGGACGAATTATGTACAGATATATGGATATAAAGTGCTAAATACATTTCCCTAAACAATATAAACGATAAATAATTTGTTTCTGTGTGCATCTTGTGACAGTCTATGATCGGCCCTCTGGGTCGTGTACTATGTGTTCTTTTAGGGAGCAAATTAATCAAAAATAACATTTGCATTTTATATTTTTACCGGATATTCAAGAATATTTGACATTTCCTTTTCACTAATCCCTTCACAGGTTTCTATTTTTTAAAAGATGTGTACATTGAGTAATGTGCAGGGAACTGTTTCACTTACAATGAAAAATAAAAGACATTTAGATCTTGGAGTATATTATGGTATGTTCCCCAAAAATCCTGGTCCTCATTTATGAGGCCCCTTGCGCCGCCTGAAAGTCACTTTTTGTGACGTTCTGTGGAGCAGGAGCATGCACAAAATTTATCAGGCAGCACTAAGCCACATTTTTTGGCTTAATGCTGCCTCATAAATATCGTTCCCTTTAAAGCAGTTTTCTGTATTAAAGGGGTGTCCAATGGGTTTTGCTGGGGGCGTTCCCAGCAACATCCATTGCTTTTTGACTCTGCCCCAGATTTATGAGAAATCGTAAATCTGAAGCAGCACCAAAAACGTACGCCTCCCCATGGGAGTGGTAAGGGAGGCATAACGAGGAGAAATATCTTTTTCCCCTCATTTTTTCTTTTTCTATGTGTGCTGCTTCTGTAGGGAAGCCTGCTATAGAAAAGTCCCTCAACTAACAAACACTTAGCTGTGTGTGTTATCCATTTCCTGGGGTCAGGCTCTTGTGCTGCATGTGGTGAAGTGAGGGTCTGGTGGTGCACGCTCCAGTTGTATGACGTTCCAGGGTAAATAAGGACATGCTCTTTCACTGGGCTAGTGGGTGTTTACTTTCCTCCCTGTTGTGTTGGCGCACTTGAATTGCACGGAGGGCACCGAGTAAAGTAGTGCAACAATGCAGGTGTGTCTGCTGGGCTTGAAAATAACCACTCAGAGGCCTGGAGGAGTGTTCAGTTGGTTGAGGCGTAGGTGGTCTCCCTGGTCCCACTTGGCCGTCCCCATATTTATTATCTATGGCCCACGTGGTCAAAAGGGCTATACCACCAGCTACACAACATGGGTGGAGATAAAAAGAAAAAACCCTTGTGTTTGGGAACAAAGTCAACAGGTCCGTTAGTACAGTTACGTCACTTGACCAACATAACATTCCTCCCCAAATATGAAATCAACAAACAATAAAACATCAGACAATATCGGCACCTGAAAAATTGAGTTATTGGTAACATAATGAACTAACCACAACAAAGCAGCATGTCTCATATGTCTCTTCCGTATTATGAACACTGCAGGCCAAAACATCAGCATAGCTGTCATTAGGTTTACCTGATACCATGAAATGAGGCATCACACCAGATGGTCTCTGATCTGAATCGACGGTGTGGGGTTACTGTGGAGTCCATACTTAGCACAGGCATAGTGTCTGGTCGGCAAGTCTGGTTGCACTCAGTCAGGACATATCCCACTGCTCACAGGGGAGTGGGAGTCATTCAACTTGTTGCTTACAGGTCCGGGTGAAATAGGGGCACCCCCCCCCTTGATCTGAAGAAGTGTCCTGATCATCTATGGTGGGGTCGGCTTTATCCAACCCTGGGTGGGCATTGGTGTTGTGGTAGAATCATTTGAACATTGAGATGTTCCTCGTGACCTCTTCTGATCCTCGCCGGGCAGTTCTCTTAGTGCTATGCAAGTGCGTGACAGTCCAGGGGCAGTGTTCAAATGGCAAATTGAACTTGCTTCCTGGGGACCGAGCTTTGATCAACACCAAATCTCCAACTTTGAGAGTGGATAATTTGGCACGTCTGTACCGGCTAGCTCGACCATTGGACGCCACCCTCTTCTCATAGACATGTCGGTCATCTATGGTATCGGGATGCCACTCTGGGTGGTGAGGGATAGAGCTTGCTCTGTTGTAGTATGTGAGTTTGTTGGTAATCCCACAGAAAAGTATATGGCCAGTTCAGGTGGTTAGTGATTGGAGCTAGCAATCTGAATGACCTTGTTTAGGGTCCGTTTAAATCGCTCCACCTTGAGACCAGGGAGGGGTGATTCTCCTGTGGGTAATGCCAAGCGACTTGAGATAAGACACTATTTCCTGTCCTTGGAAGGGCGGACTGTTGTCAGTCCGCAGCTCTTTGATTAGACCATGGGTAGCCATCACTATCTCCAGTTTGGTTATTACTTCTTGTGCCCACAGAGAGGACAGGATCTCAACTACAGGATGTTTGGAGTAATCATACTACATAGTGTGCTTTCCATCCAGCATGCTCCCGAAATCAAGGATGATGCACACCCAAGGTTGTTGTGGCTCCTTTTCTGTCACCACTGGGGCCGGTGGGCTGGCCTCACCCGATGTTTAACACCAGGTGCATGACCATACCAAGGTTTTGACTTGTTCATCCATCAAAGGGAACCACACTTTAATTCATAGCTGATTCTCAGTATTAACAATTTTTTGGTGCCCGGCATGGGCTAGCTGGACCACTTGGTCTGTTAGCCTTTTGGGAATGATGATGTGAAGTCCTCTGAGTACGCACCCATTCGGATTAGCGCTTAGGCTGTGCCGGACATTATACAGGCTCTCCATGATACGGTGCACTTCTGGGGTGTGCTGGGCCCACTAAGTCCTGAACATGTGCCACTGATTGGTTTTGACAGCCTCAAGTGCCTTCTGCAGGCAATTATCCTGGCTGGTGGCTTGGCAGATAGTTTCCATGGATAGTGGGAGAGGGCGAGACTGATCAGTCATTTATATGACGTATGCCTCAGTTTCGTCTGTCTAGTCCTCTTCTTCCAATATGGCAGCACAAGAATGTCAGGACAGATAGTCTGTGGGGTTTTGGGACCCGGACCTATACCCAATCTGGCAGTTCTATTCCTGAAGCTGGAGCATCCACTTTTCAATCCACAGGGGTGGTTTAGATACTGTTTCTCCAAACAAGGGGATAAGGGGCTTGGGGTCAGTAGTGGCAGTGAATGGATTACAATATACGTACAAATGGAAATGACACCACCAGTGTATTGCTATCACCTCCTTCTTGATTTGAGAATATCTTTGTTTGGTCGCTGTAAGAGACTGGCATGTGAATGTTACCGGAGTTACACTCTTCCTCTGCATGTTGCTGCATCAACAGGGCCCCCAGGCTTCTTGGGCTGGGATCAATGGCTATAGTGGTGTCTCTCCGGGGATCAAAACATCAGTGTCGTGTCCACTGACAGGGCCTCCTTGATAGCTTGAAATGCCTCTTCTTGTTCCGGGCCCCAAGACCAGGGGACCGCTGACTTGGTGAGGATTTGGAGTGGTTGGGTCAGCATCGACAGGTCCTTAATGACTCTCCAGCAGTAATTTACCATGTCAAAAAAACTGTGCATCTCTTACACCAACGTCGGTGGAGGTGCATCTTTGATGTCATGCACTTTGTCTGGATCGTGCGCCACCCCTCCGGAAAAGAACACATAGCCAAAGAAATGGAGTTTTGGTTTGAGGAACTCTCATTTGCTGTGATGTAGAGTGAGGCCAGAGTCTTGAATCCTTTGGAGGACTTTCTTTAGTCATAAATTGTGTTCTGGTACAGATTTGGCATGTATCATGATGTTGTCACTGACATTGACAACTTCGGGAAGGTTGGCTAGCAGTTCATGTATGACATCTTGGAAAACCTCAGCGGCGCTCAGGATGCCAAAATTCAATCTCTTGTAGCACTGCAGGCCTACAAGGGTTAAAAAAGTTGTTATGTAGCAGGACTCTTAAGCCCAGACTAACTGGTGATAACCTGAACGTAAGTCCAACTTTGAAAGCCAGCAGGCCCCACTTAGTTTGCTGGTTAGGTCATCTATAATGGGAGTCAGGTGTCGTTTTCTCTTGATGGTGAAATTGAGTAGGTGCATATTGACGCATATTCACACCTCACCAGTTAGTTTGGACTTCCTGAGCACCACGATTGGTGAACCCCACGGGGTGAGCCAAGTCACCTTTTCAATTATTCCTGCCACTTCCAGCTTGCTCAGCTTTTTTTTGATTTGAGGCCTCAAATGGAAAGTGATGCATCTGTGTCAGAGGCAACGGGCTGCACCGATTGGTCTATGTGCAGTTTTATCTCTCTGTCCTGAAAACATCCAATGCGGTCAAACACCTTGGGGAATTCTTCTAGGATGCGGGTGATAGCCTCTTAATATACTCTGAATGTGAAAGTTATGATGCTGAGGGCTTCTGCAGCTCGACACCCCAGCAGCATGCCATGGCCCTCTTCCGCAACATAGATCAGAGGGTCTACGGATCAGGATCCATAGCCAACGGTAATCCGGAATTTCCCTCGCATTACTAGGGCCTTATCTTGTCCATATGGAAACACTTTGGGGCATATTTACAAGCCACTAACACCACCACAATGTCACTTTTCAGGACGTTGTGGTGGCGGTAGGGGCTTTGCCTTATTTACAAGGCAGTGTTAAGCCACTTAATGTGGCTTAACGCTGCCTTGTAAATAAGGCACCCTTTCACGCTACACTTAGTGTGAAAGTGTAGGGCAATGGGTGTTGCTGTGGGCCTTCCACCTCAACACCCATTAATTTTGATGCTGCCCCATATTGACAAGGGCAGCATAAATATCGGGCAGCGCCAAAATTAAGACCAGGGAAAACCTTGTCTTACCCATGCAAAATGAGAGAAATGTTTATGTTCTCCTCGTTTTTGCTGTTTCCATGTGCGCTGCGTTGTGAAGCACACATGAAAACAGAAAAAGGCCAATGATTGTTTATGTTAAGGTGTCCCTTCCTGCACACAAACAATCATTTTTTAAAAATGACGTTTTGCAACTTCTATGTGTGCTGAGTTGAGCAGCATATATAGAAGTTACAAAACTGCATATAAAGATTGTTTATGTGCAGGAAGGGATACCTTCCTGCACATAAACAATCTTCCCTTACAAAGCAGACACCCTTGCACTATGGTGTAAAATCGCACAGTCGGTTTTAGGGGTTCACCTTCAAGGTTTAAGGTAGCAGCAGGCCAAGGTCCAATGTTCCACCAGCGGATCATCAGGAGTGTTCCGGATTCAGCATGGTGTTGAATGCATTGGTAGCTGATCTGCTACGAGGAAGGGGGACCACCTAAAAATAGGCTGCACAGAGAGACTTGTAGGCAAGTCCGAGTGACCCCAAATGAGGGATTAGGTTGCAAGGGCCTCAGGAGCACAGGAGCACAGCTGGTTCATTGATACACAGGCCGGGCGGGCTGGGTGCAGAGAAGGTTTGTCAGTTGGGCTCTGTGTGCAAGATGGTCGTCAAGGTCAGGGGAAAGAAGGTTGCAGGGACGATTTACAGACAGCTGGGCCAATCACAAAGTAGGTCTCAGGGGTTCTGATGTCCCTCATCGGGTGCCTTCTTCCTGGGCAGTTGCAGTACGGAGTGGACTCTATCGGTCGGTGTTGGTCGCTGGTGGTCCAGTACCACAGGGGCTGGCATGGCACGGTCCTGGTGTCTTCACCCTCGGAGGAGGGACAGATTTGACCTCCCAGAGCATGAGTACCCCTTCCTGGAAGGCTGACATGTTGGTCGGGTGGCGTAGCTGCATGTCAATAGGCTGGACTCGGGTTTGGTTCCAAAGTCTGCAGAGGAGTTGCTCCTTTACTCCAGGGGAGTTCTTGGGTGATTTGCAAAGTGCTTGAGGTCTTCTGGGTTCTTAGAGTCCTCACAGTGGCAGGGTGAGACAGCACACCACAATGGTTGAGCCTTTGCAGCAGCAGGAAAGGTTTTGCGCCCAAAGTCCACAGCAGGCACTCAATCCTCCGGTTCAGCAGCTCCTCTTTGTCCATTTTCTTCTTAGGTCCATCAGATCTAGAGCTCAGGATCTAGAGGTGCCACCAAAATACTAAAATTTAGGGGTGATAGGTAGTAGCCGATGGGCTACCTACATTTAGAGTGTCTACACCCTGATATGACTGCTTCCGTTGGGAAGTGGGCATAAACATGACCCTGGTTGGCTAATTCCCTCAAGACAAACTGAAGGAATTGGAAAAGTAGGGTCCACGTCACCTGCCCTACCTTAGGGGTGATGATGGCCAAATGTAGGCACACCTCATAATCTAACTAATTTTCTGCTGTCCTCTCACCATAAATGGAGCAGGACAGGGGGGTCGACATCTTCCACTAACTGGAAATGCCTGGGTTGCATAACAAAGGTGGCATCGCCTTTAAAGCTTCACACCTTGGAATGCCATTCTGGCCTGAAGGAGGTGTGAAGCACCTCCGTCCAGAGCAGGCATTGTTCCCGGCCTCTGAGAGTGAAGGCTCTCCCCCCATGAGGTCACAAAAATGTCTGTATGGGGCAGGCTGGCTAAGACTAGTCAGAGAGCAAACCGGTGTTGGTTAGGGTTTCAGGGGCCACCTCTAACTTGCCCTCTGTGTGCATTTAATACAAAATCCAACACTGACATCAGTGTGGATTTATTAAGACCAGATGTTTGATACCAAACATCCCTGAGTACAGTGAAGCCATCATGGTGCTGGGGAACCCGTAATGACATGTGCCCAGCCCATGTACTCTATATGGCTTCCCTGCACACTTACAGTATCCAAGAATGGACTTAGATATTGTAGGGTCATATCTGCTCAGGCAGATATGACCACACATGTGATAGAGTGCACCTTGCCTTAGGGCAGTAAGGCCAGCAGTAGGCGTAACTTACCTTTACCTCATGCAATGTCTGTGGGAATAACATACAGAGATGTGTGCCATGTCGACTCTTCAGTTTTCTCTGCCCTATGACACACAGCCTCCAATGACAGTTTGCATGGTCTTGGTGAGGGTCCCTAGGGTGGCACAATTTGTGCTGCAGCCTAGTGGACCATCTTCTGTCCCAATGCTCTAGGTACCAAGGGTACCATTTACTAGGGACCTACAGGGGTTGCTGAAATTGTGCCAATCTTGGTACAGTTTTGGAAAGAGATCTGGCACTGGGAACCTGGTTAGCAGGGACCCAGTGCAATTTAATTCGAAATCACATGATGTTCCAGGCAAAAAGTGGGGGCTAACCATGTCAAAAGAGGCACTTTCCTACACAAGGTTATCCAGAAATGTGCATTCTAATTTCACTTTGCCTTGCCTGATATCAGGTGGGGCATGATACTCCCCACAACTGAGGTACAACAAGTACCCCCAATAAAAGGCATTGCTCATTTGATATTTGCGTGAATGGCATGTCATCTGGGGTGTTGTCCATTCCAATAACGCTCAATTGATTTCTGCTCAGAGGCATGTCAGGGACCGTACTAGGCTGCTGCTGTTTAGGCAGTGTTTACCTACAGCACTGACTGATTATAATTGGCATACATTGCATTTTACCTCACCTTCAAGTATTTAGGCAGCTCTCAGATATAAATGCAAAATGGTCTGAGGGTTATCCTTTTCCATATTGTGACCATAATTGTTGCAGTGAAGCTATCTATCTGTCTTTATCACTCTATCTGTCTATATCTGTCTGTCTGTCTATCTATATCGATATTTACTGAAAACAAAAACAAAGGTTACATGAAAGTTATAGTTATATTCAGATTTACACATACAAAACTATAGAAATTCAGCAGTTATAGTTATACTTATCACAAGAAACTATGGGGCATATTAGCAAGACCGGCGATAAAATTATCGCCGTTTTAGCGGCAGGAAACTGCCGCTAAAACGAGCGATAATGGGCTTGCTAATATGCGTTATAGAATTCCAATAGAAGCCCAGGTTAGATGTGCAGGACATCTAACCTGGGCTTCTATTGGAATTCTATAACGCATATTAGCAAGCTCCATTATCGCCGCTTTAGCGGCAGTTTCCTGCCGCTAAACGGCGATAATTTTATCGCCGGTCTTCCTAATATGCCCCTATAACTCATGTCCTGAGGTAACTATAACTCGCACCCCGCCATGCACAGTTTTCTCATCACTAGTAGGAAATACTTTATTTCGGCCGAAGGCCATAAAAGTTTCATAATGATACCAACATTCATAATACAATCTAAAATGCATCAAGCAATATATACAAATATTTTCAATAAAATAATCCTCAAACTTGAATAAAAGAATTTAAACCAGTCACTAGACATTCCATTATATCCACCCCGACGACTTCTCTTTAAAAATTTGCTAAAAACGTTGTATAATACAATAAAAGAAGAGAGAGAAAAACTGATTATTTCATTCAATTCGAGCTACTCTCCCTATTATGGGTACATTGATCATTACAACATCACAGCTTTAGGTCCATTTTGTTTCTTAATAGTCCCACTGCAAACAGATATCTAGATAGGGCAAATATTAAATGCGGTGCTAGTTGTTAGTACCCACAGTGCCTCTTGGTGCTTCCTAAATCCTAATGAGTTGCACAACGGTCGAATCCATTTCCTCCTTGCCCTGCCATATGCCGGGCAGAAGAATAGGATATGAGCTGTGTTTTCCGTGGACCTTAAAGTGCGTGTAGTGCATAAAGTGCAGGAACGGTCTCCCTTTCCCCCCCATTTTGCTGTATGGCTCTTGGTCTGTAGGATGTTATACCTTAGCTTCAGATACAGAGTTCTTGCTAAATACGGTTGTACATTATCGAGAAATTCTTCAAAGCTCGAGTTTGGTGTCATAGATAGGAATTGAGTTGTTAATCTTCCCAGTTTTGGATCGCAGTGGAGTGCGTTCAGGGTATGTAGCCAATACGTTCTCTTTAATATATCTTTGCAACTAGACGTTAGGCTATGTGGTTCTGTCCAATATGAACTGAGACCTAGCTCTATGAGCCATTTCTTTACAAATCTTAGCCAAGGGAAGGTGAGACATATATCAATAGCCAACAGTTCTCTTACACCTTCTCTATATGCCACTAATTCTGGTGTTGTCCACAAGCGTATCCAATATAGCAGTGGTCGTAGTGTTGCAATTTGCCCTATACGCCTCATGTTTAAATCATGGAACATTGGGATAAGTGGTATAGTTGAGGGCAGCCCCATTAATCTTCTCGCAATCTTATTTTCCCCGGTTGTTAATTGTTTAATGTCACTAATGCCCCATAGCTCTGATCCATACAGTGCTGCCGCCTGGACCTTGCATTTATATAGCTCAAGGGCTGGTGTCACGGGTTTGCTTGAGGACAAACTGTACTTCTTGAGAACAGCCCCTGCCCCCTGGGCTAGCCGTAAGGCTGAGTGATTTAACTGGTGCTTCCATGCTAATTTGGAGTAAAGTAATATACCCAAGTATGTAAAATTAGGGGCTTGTTCTATTTTCCGATTATTCAACATAAAATTGTTTCTGAAGCCCTTATGTGGATTTATGGCCATGAACTTGGTTTTATTAGTGTTTATTTCTAGGCCTTTTGCCTGGCAGTATCTATTGAAATCATCCATCGAGTTTTGTAAACCCTTTGGCGTCTGCGAGATCAGGATAGTATCATCTGCAAACAGCAGCGCTGGAATCAAATTCCCGTTCAGCTTAGGGGGGTTGTTTTCAGTTTTTTTGTTGATGGTTTACAACGTCATTGAGATAGAGTGAGAACAGGGTGGGAGTGAGTACACATCCCTGTCTCACTCCTCTGTCTATTGGAATTGATTTTGTGAGTTCCCCATCACGCCCCAGCGGACTCTCGCATAATTATCATTGTGCAGCCTTTTTAGGTCGAGCATTCGAGACCTCTTGTATATACTTTAGTATATACTTATTATATACTAATATGTGTATGTACTATGTGGGCTCTGGAGATCAGCCCTAGGACTTGTCTGCTTCCGCTTAGGGACTTTTTTTTCTGTTCAACTGCCTCTATTTAACTGTCTTGAAAGAAAACGACAAGCAGAGGTCAGTAAAATACCAGAATTGCTTTCTGCTGAGAGACTTTCTTTTTTTTATTTTTCTGGCAACTGCCTCTATTTAACTTTCTTGATAGAAAACGACCAGCAGAGGTCAGTAAAATACCAGAATCACTTTAGCATTCTCTAGATTCCAGTCCATAGAAATTGTCTTCCACGAGCACCCATAGACAATATTTTTTCAAATCTTGTATTTTCAGTGATGTGACCACCGAAGGCCCTGATTTTATATTAAAAACAGAGCTTTGGACTATACCATTTTCTGCTGAAAGGCAATATTTCTCTCCATGTGTTCCCATACCTGGCGTGTCACACAGTTTGTTGCTTACTTTCCCTCCATGTTAAAGAACAGTAGATGTTTCAGCACCCAGGCTAAATTGCTGCATAGCTAAATACATATAAGGTCCCAAAGGTTAGCTCGATTGCATTGCAAATGCTTTTTTAAAGTGCCATCACTACCATTAGTGCAGCAGGTGCATTGGCACTGGGTTAGTGGTGTGAGGGACCACTGCACCCCAGTGAAGGAAATGTTACTAGCAAAAAGGCAGATGGTGATCCATTTTCTTTTTTAGAATTGGGGCCCAAGTCCCCCTTGGTGCACAGGGAACTCGTCCCAAACAACAGGAGGGTGAGATGTGTCTCTCCCTCCCCACCATTTTGTGACGCAAAGGGGGAGACAACCTGCTTCAGGCTTCAGGCCTAGGAGTGATGGTCCAGTGGAGTAGGGAGAGGAGTAGGTAATATTGGTGCTGCAGGTGCAGTGACACCGGGACTCAGGGGTGTGAGGGCCCAGCAAACCTCCTATTATGGCTGTTTTAACATCATTCTTTGCTTGCATAGGGCTCAGTACACTCTTGCTGTGTCAGTGTTGTTTTGGGCATTGAACCAATGGCCCAAGAGAGAAGAACAATGAAGTAGAGGAGACACCTTACCTTTAGCCTCAGAGAGATGGCAGAAAGGAAGATGGGTTGCAATTTAACAAGGGGCAGAGGAGACTGCATGCTTCACTAGGCATTAGCTCTTGTTGGTGAGGCAGGTGCAGTGCCACTGGGGCCCTGGAGTGTGAAGGGTCCACTGCATCACAATAATGTCTGTCTTACTTTAAAAATTCATGCATGGTGGCTAGCGTTAGGGATGAGAGCTCCCTTGCTGCAAAGAGACGGGCAACACCTCGGAGCTCATTATTTCTGAAAAGGACAGTCTGTTTCAAGATCTGAGTGATGGTCAGTCTTGGTGGGAAAGAGGTGAAAGAGGCAGAGGGGATAGCCTGCTACTCAGGGCTGCAACTTTCATTATTGAAGTAGGTGCAGTTGCATTTGGGCGTGTGAGGGGTTCACAAGACCCCAAATAATGGGAGTAGTGTTTTTTGTCTAATTCAGTTTTTTTTCCATAGTTTCTCATTTATAAGTCTTAAATTTATTGTGGCTTATGGGATACTGAAAACGTATCCCTGAAATGATCTCATATGCCCCCCCCTCTGCGCTCAGCCCTGTCCCCCCCATAAAGGTTTTGGGGTGAGGGGCAACGTCAAAACATTTTGAGTGGGGGGGGGGGCGTCTCAGAGTAAAACGTTTGAAGACCTCTGGCTTAACGGAAATTTTTGTTATCCTAAGGTGGACAAAGCATATCTAGAGCCTTCTGACCGGGCCCCTGGCTCTTCCGACAGAGCCCTGCTGAGGAGAGGACCTGCCACTGGGCTGCTGCTATTCATATCTTGGTCCCAGTGTGCTGGAGGAGGCTTGAATAGAGATCAACACATAATCACTCTGCTGTGGTACACCTGCCACTATTCCCCCTCTCCAGCTAAAGAGGCCACTGCCTTGTCTGCCTCTTCAGCCCAGCCTGCATCTCCTGTGCCAGCTTATTTTGACATCCAGCCAGCTCGCAGCTGCTGATCTTGTTATAGAGGGACTGCAATACTTTCCGGCCTTTTTACCAGTACCACCTCGAGGTGGGAGACATTGGCTGTGAGGGAAGACGCAGCAGGTGAAGATTCCTACTGTAGGATTGGACTTCTGCCCAGGAGTCCCTCAAAAGAGATCTTTTTATATCTGCCATTAGCTAAGATTGTTCGATTTTACTTTTAAAAAAGAGAAAAAATATATACATATATATATATATATGATGCATATAATCGGTTGATAAAAAAACTGCAAAAAAATGATCAGATCATTATTAGGAACTCCGATAAGGGAGGGAACATTGTTATATGGCCACGAAAAGAATACATGAAGGAGGCAAGTCAACAATTGGAGGACGGCAAATGTTACAAAAGAAGCAGTGTCCAAACTGCTCGAGCTTCCTGGAATGAATATTACTCAAAATTGAGAGCATGGCGAAGTGCAGGATTATTAAGTATGGAGGAGTTTACATTTTTTTTAAATGAATATCCCGTCATGGCGATCATATTCGTAATCCCTAAACTGCATAAAAATGCAATGATACCACCTGGCAGGCCGATAATTTCGGCTAGGGAAGTCTATTGGAAAATACATCTAAATACATAGACTTCTTCTTACAAGACTTTGTCATGGATACAGGAGATTTCCTAAGACGCATTTGAACACATATCAGTGGGAGCCAGACTATTTATTGATGTGTCTAGATGTAACGTATCTATATACGAGCATCCATCATAAAGATGGAATCAAGGCGGTTGAATATTACTTGGAATCTAGACCATTACACCTCTTCCATCACAACAAAATGTTTGTTGCAATGATAATGTACTGTCTTGAAAATAACTATTTTCTGTTTCAGAACCAGGTTTTACAACAAGTAAGAGGGGTAGCTATGGGGGCATGTTTTTCCCCTAGCTACTCTTGCCTTCACATGGGATGGTGGGAGGAGATGGTTCTAAATAGAGTACACAAAGCAGTAGTTGACAGTCACGTCAAAGCCTGGTTATGATATATAGACGATTTATTCATGATATGGCATGGTACCGAGTAACCCTGGGCGTAGTTCGCGTAGTAGCGCTACGCGTAGCTACGCGAAGTGCACTTCGCACTACGCAAGCTACGCGTAGCTACGCGAACTGCGTAGTGCACTGTGCAAAATGCTGTTCGCACTGATTGCACAGTGCCGGATGCTTGTCCGCACTGTGCAATCATTGCAAACCACATCTTGCACAGTGCAAGCGGAACGCAGTTCTGCCGCTCGAGTAGATTTGTACTCGAGCGGCAGCTTTCTCAACGCGGACTGGTAGTTTCTCATCGCGAGCGGTCGCGAGCATACGCGACCACTCGCAATGAGAAACCCTGACCTCCCGCGTTGAGAATCTTGCCGGGAGGTTTATTTTCCACGCTCGCGATTGGCAACTTGATGTTGCTGATCGCGAACGAGGAAAAAGTCTCGCCGGGATAGTTAGTTTAGCTCGCTCGCGGTCGCCAACTTGACGTTGAGAACCGCGAGCAAGCAAAAAATGCCCGCTACGCTACGCGTTTTTGCACTGTGCTACGTGCAATTCGCGTAGCGCGTAGTTGCGCAAACTACACAAACTACGCGAGCGTAGCGTAGTCCTACGCCCAGGGTTAGTACCGAGGAGATGGCTCGTGAATTTGTGAAGGAAATTAACAAAAACAATATTAATCTTCACTTTACTGCCACTATCAGTAATCAGGCTGTATGCTTTCTTGACGTAGAAGTCTTTATCAAAAATCAAAAAGTTGAAACCAGGCTTCACCACAAGCCAACGGCAGGCAACAGCATACTGCACGCCACAAGCCATCATCCCCAGCATCTCATACACAGTATCCCCTATGGGGAAATGCTGAGGATAAGACGAGTATGTAGTACGGAGGAGGATTTGATGTCTGCCCAGGAACTAAGCAAGGCCAGGTTTATGGATAGGGGCTACAAAGAAAGTATTATTAACACAGCTATTGAAAAAGCAAATTTACAAGACAGGACTGAGATGCTATCTAGAATAACTCCTAAACCAACAAGAAATAAAGAGGAAACAGACTCACAAACAAGATTGATACTTACGTACAGTAAACAACAAAAATACATTACGTAAGATCATCAATAAGAATTGGCCAGTTATATGGAGTGATCCTGTAATTGGCAAAGGAGTACCAAAAAATCCCCGCATCACGTTTAGAAAATCAAAATCCATGAGGGATGCGTTGGTAAGCAGTAGCCCTGAGGTAAAACCGATTACCAACTGGTTAACGGCCCGCAAGGGATTTGTCAAGTGTAATAACTGTCGGGCCTGCAGGTATGGGACCAGTAGAACAACTTATAAAATCCCATTTAGGGAGGATCCCATATAAATTACAAAATTCTTAACCTGCCGTACGGAATTTGTGGTGTACGTATTGGAATGCTCTTGTGGGTTGCAGTATGTGGGCAGCACCAAGCTGCAGGCCCACAAGAGAATACTGCAACACATGAGAGCAATAACCAATTCTGACCAAACTTACCCAATTGCACGACATTTTAGGGAGGTGCATGAAAATAATTTAGAACACCTCAAATATTTCTTGATTGATTCTATTCCAGTGTTAAGAAGAGGTGGCAACCGAGAGGCAAACCTCTGACGTCTTGAAACCAAATATATCCTTGAACTTGACACCAAGACTCCTAATGGACACAATTCCAGTGAGGATTTCTTTACATGTCTGTAAATAGGTAGAATCAGGTGCAGACATATAGAAATCCCAATTTGGAAGAATGAATTCATTTATAAACTATCCCTGAAAATGTCTGAAGTACGCTGCATCCAGCATTATGCTACAATTGAATAGTTATTTTAATTAACACTATTGCACACTTTGCACTATATGAACATTTTTTATCAGAGGGTTACACCTTTTTGCACTTTACATTCAGTAAGCACTTTTTTGAGATAGGGTACTGTGTAATATTGGCTCACAGGAGCCAGAAATATGTCTATAATCATATTGAGCTAAATAGACAAATCAGCTGGACAGTGGTTTAACAAATGGTATGTAAAATAGACCAAATTCCTTGTGAAACCAAATCATCACATGTGAAATAGAATGTGGGGATCCATACTGTATTATACAGATATTGTGAGATTGGAAGTTTAAACCTGCATAATAGTATGATGTCTTATTATCAAATTGAATATTTTAACATTTTTATGTACTTTACATGGAATTGTTTCTTTTAATATGTATTCTGATGGTATTATCATATGGTTTTTCTATCTATTGCTGATTTGCACTCACAAATGTATAATGTATGTATTTCTTCTCTGTTTACAAGCAAGTAATAATCACGTGTGCAGGCACCAAGCACTTTAAAAATGGTAATGTGACTCCGAGAGCGCGTCATGTGATCAAGGCCGCTGTAGGCCGAAACGCGTCATGGCGGTCGTGGTGGTTTGAAGGCTTCAAATAAAAATAATTACTGAGCACTGAACTTGGGTTCGCATTCCGTTCTTTCCCGTGGAAGGGAAGTTTAAGGATACAGTCGTGAAGGCGATATATATATATATATATATCCCAAACAAAGAGCTCCTTCTGGGAGCCAGAGACCCAAAGAGGGCGGCGCGCTGACCGGCGGAGCAGGCCGGTGAGTAAATCAAAGTTCGAAGAGGGTGTAGTGCGCACAAAGGTCACAAACAGATGGAGTTGCACAAAGGGGATTTATTTCGTCATAAACCCTGCGTTACGCGTTTCGGCCATGGCACGGCCTTGATCACACACAGAGCGAAAAATAATCTCAGTTACATATACATATAATCATGGCAGTAGACATAGGACTCTCAGTGGAGTGACACAGTACATCAGTAATGGTGGCCATCTTGGAATGTACATACAAATCGCATTGAGTGTGGTGGCCATTACGGAGTGATCCAATAGTCTCGGTACGCATGCAGGTCATAGAAATAAACATTGGACTCTGAATGGAGTAGCACACCATGTTGTTACCACCTGCAAGTGCAAAGCCTAGTGCATGCTCATGATGTCAACTTGGCGACCAACTTGTGTAATGGGGGTACATCGTGAACACGGCCAGTAGATGCTCGTGAAGGAAATCCTGTATTGATTGTCATTCCTGGTACTGTGTATGTTGGCAAAGTGCCTGAACTGGTAAATGCAAATCCATGTGGTGACAGGCGCACACGGTTCCCATGAAACTTGGTCTTACAGTTCATGGGGTACACCACCTATGAGCGGCAAAGTGCCGGAATGGTCTCCCAATGCGGGGCGTGTGCATGCATCCTCTGTGAGGGATGGTCCTACTGGAAAAGCGGTCCAACCATGTAAGGCGGCATAGTGCCGGAATCGTCTCATATGGGGGAGCCCATGGCCCTGTGTATCGTTCCTAAAGTGATGCCATGCCTGAGAGCATGAGTAATGTAACCTATATAACAATTGAAGTGAACCTCGATACCCCAGGAGATCAAGCCAGAACTCCTAATAAAACCATAGTGCACAAATAAAGATTAACAGGCAAAATAATAGTGGAGTTGCTTATTTGGACAACGTTGCAAATCGAGTGGATGCAATCATGAAGAAAAGGGTAGGGAGCCCAACACAGAGCAGGATCGATCCACCGGGTGCCTTCCTTTCCTCCTACAACAGAGAGAGAGAGAAAATACATTGTGAGAGAACATGAAGGAGGGGGGCAGGGGAAGATTTAACATCAAATGTACAAGGTTGGATGTGACTTAACTATAACCAAAGCAGAGTAAGGTTCAGAAAATCAACAGTAAAACACATGCGTCGTTCGACATCGAACCTGTAGGTAGCAGTACAGGCTGTACGAACTAAGTTACGTTAAAAACTAGTTAAGTTAAAAACGTGGGAGACAGTCATCATGAACCTCATTCATCCAGAAGATGTATGGACATTTCTTCGTCCTTGTTCAAACCACCCAGGTACCTGGTTCCTAGGTTGATAATGTGTCTGGATTCTCTTTTTCTAAGTAGCAGGACTCTATTGCCCCCTCTGCTGTTGGGAGCGATCTGTTCGATGGCTTAGTATCTAAGTTTAGAACTGTCTGAAAAATGGTGTGTCTCGAAGTGTCTGGCTATTGGATAGTGTATGTCCTTGTTGGTGATAGCCCTCATGTGCTCTAATACTCATTTGGTGGCCATGTGTGTGGTACTGCCCACATACCTCATGTTGCAGGGACATTCTAATATGTACACAACGAAGGTGGAGCTGCATGCCAGGAACTGATTGATGGTAATGGTGGTGCCAGTGGTGATATTGTGGTATTCTTTCTTCATCTGGCTGTTGCAACAGGCCTTTCAGTGACTACACGGGTAGAATCCCTGTAAGTTGATGCCTCTGCTAGGGTTATTGTCAGTGATGTCGCTATGAATGAGAGTGTCACGGAGGCTGCGTCCCCTTCTGTATGTGATGTTGGGTCTGTTCGTGATCGAAGTGCCTATCACAGGGTCTTTCGTAAGAATTTCCCAGTTTTTTGAGAGAATTGTTTGTATCTTTCGAGAATTGCCATTGTAGGCGAGTATCACCCGGGTGGGATTGTCGTCCTCCCTAGTGACTTCCTTGGGAGTGTACTCAAGTGTTTTGGCTCTGTCTATGTCTTTAATTTTGTCGATTGCTCTCCACAATACCCATTTGGGGTACCCTCTTTCTGTGAACCTGGCTATCATGGTGGTTTGTTCTGCCATGTAGGCAGTAGTGGAGCTGCAATTCTGCTTAGCCCTTAACATCTCCCCGTAAGGGATGCTCCACTTCAAATTGTCAGGGTGACTACTCAAGGCTTGGAGTAATGTATTGCTGGCGGTAGCTTTCCTGAACAATTTGGTATGGATCTTGTTGTTACAGATTTCTACTCTCGTGTCCAGAAATTCCACCCCTTTGCTGCTGATATTGCTAGTGAGTGTGAGGTTATAGGTGTTGGTGTTGAGTTTATTGATGAAGTCGTTTGCCTCTTTTTCATTGCCCTTCCAGATCACAAACAGGTCATCTATGTACCTGAGCCAAAGTATCACCTTGTTGAAATCCATTTCCAAGTCGGGATCCTTCCTGATGGTTTCCTCCCAGGCCCCTAGGAACAGATTTGCAAAGCTCAGCGCGAAACACGTCCCCACGGCGGTACCGAGGGTCTGTTTGAATATACTACCATTGAACATGAAAAAGTTATTTTTGAGACAATATATGATCATGTCTGTCAGCATTTTGGTATGGTCAAGGTGTCTGACTGGCCTTCCTGCTAGATATTTGGCGCAGGCACGTATGCCTTGCTCATGTTCAATGCTAGTATACAGGGAGTTGACATCCATGGTGATCAACAGGTATCCTGTTTGCCATTCCATGTCGTGGATTTTATTGAGAAAATCCTTTGTATCCCTGACATGGGAGGGCAAAGTGATCACTTGGTCCCTTCAAAAAGGGTCCACTTATCTGGAAACATTTTCCAGACAGCTGCCTCGGGAGGATACGATGGGTCTGCCTGGTGGGTTATGTAAGTTCTTGTGTACCTTCGGAAGTAGGTATAAAACAGGTAGTATGGGGTAGTCTTTCTTCAAGAAGCAATACTCCTCCCATTCTAAGAGACCCTTGTCTCTCCAATAATCCAGCCTGCCCCATATCCCTGTAATGCTCTCGCTGTAATCTGTTTTGTTACTTCTGATATACTATTTGGGGTCATTCAATTGATGCATGGCTTCGTCAATGTACATGTTTCTACTAAGGATGACAATGTTGCCTCCCTTGTCAGCTGGCCGTATGACGATGGTATTGTCATTGGCAAGATCATTTATGGCATTCTTTTGTGCCATGGTGAGATTGTGCGCGACCCTGTTGGCTTTGGTGAACCAGGTTTTGTGTCTAAATTTGAGTAGCTGGTTCGTCTCCATATCCTGAAAAGTGTCAATGTTATTGTGGGTCGTGTTGGGAAGAAAAGTGGATTTGGGTTTAAAACTAGTGGATGCTGCTCTGTCATATGTTATGTCAAGATCATCTAACACATGGTGAACATTGTCATTCCCAGTGCCACCGCCGCCCTCAAGTTCGTGAAGAGTGACAAGAGTGTCAATGTCCCCAATGAGAAGTTCATTGTCAATGGTATTATCCCTCATGTTGGTTGTTTCACGGGTGGTTGTCGGTTTGAGTTTGTGCCATTTCTTTAGCTTAAGTTTCCTACAGTATTTAAATAAGTCTATGCGTGTGTCAACATAGTTGACAGGTACTGTCGGACAAAATGATAGACCTAGGCACAAGGTTCTTTTCTCAAGGTCACTGAGAGGTCTGTCTGTGAGATTAATGATTGTACGATTTCCCATGTCATCATCCATTATGGGTTGATTTTAGAGCGAGTTGATGTATTTCCCATGTGCCCCTTGTCGGTCTATTTTCCTTCGCTTCTGCTTGAGTCTCTTCCTCCTCTTCCTCCTCTTTTGTTTGCACCTCAGCCCCTTCCTCTCCCTCTCCCCATCTGATTGGGGTTCTTGTCTTTTGGTTTTGGTTTTGGGGTCAGTCTCGATGTTTGCCGGCCCCTGCGGAGGAGCCGGTACTCGTCTAAAAAAGTCTTCGGTCTCACGGTGGCATCGTTTCCTGAGCCTGAACTTTCAGATGCTGTCGTTGTTGCTGATAAGTCAGTATCAATGTCACTAGAGCTATCTTGTTCTCCTTCCGGTGTCATTTGTACGGTTGTTGTGAGGGATGTGGCATCTTTGTTGGTATCATATAAGTGATCATATTTGCGGCTGTATGTGAGTATTCTGCCTGATTCATAATCTGCACAGTCACGGTGTAACTTTCTTTGTTTTCTGGCTTTTATGTCATCCTCATAGGTCGTGAGTCTAAGTTTAATTTCATCGAGGAATTTGACAATGGTGCCTTGATCACTGTTGGTATTCAGTTCCTCTCTGATGCGTTTGATTTCTCCTCTTACGACTTCCCTGTCTTGCCACGCGTATTTGACCAGAATCTCTAGCATAGTTCTCGAGCTTCTGGCTGAGTTGGCTGCCCAGTCTTCAAGCATCTGTGGATTCGGTGACTCATATGATGGGGTGATGTAGATCCTCAAACCCCTGGGTACCATGCTTTTGTCAATATAATCCTGGAGGGAGATAGCCTCCCACCATTTGGAGATTTCGGTTTTGCACAATTTCTCTAGTTTCCTTAGTTCACTTGTGACTGTTGATTCTTTGATCCCTGTTTTGGTAATACTTTGCCCCTTTCCCGGTGCACGGGCGAACAACGTTTGTGCCGCCGCGCGTCTCTCGCTGTCGTCATCCATAATGATGGTTATGCTTTGTTGTCCATATCTAACTAAAATGTGTGTCCCATCTGTGTACCCCTCTGTAAGATACAGAGTTCCCTCTGCAGCCTGGAGTGCCCTGGAACGGGTCTTAAAAGTATGTATCCGTGTGGTACTGCTTCTTCAAAGGTTCACTGGATTTCTGGAAGTAACTACAGCCTTAACTCGATTTTTTGTTATGCGGTAGAATGGTATGGCCTTGGTGGTGAGGAGTTCTGGCTTGATCTCCTGGGGTATCGAGGTTCACTTCAATTGTTATATAGGTTACATTACTCATGCTCTCAGGCATGGCATCACTTTAGGAACGAGACACAGGGCCACGGGCTCCCCCATATGAGACGATTCCGGCACTATGCTGCCTTACATGGTTGGACCGCTTTTCCAGTAGGACCATCCCTCACAGAGGATGCATGCACACGCCGCATTGGGAGACCATTCCGGCACTTTGCCGCTCATAGGTGGTGTACCCCATGAACTGTAAGACCAAGTTTCATGGGAACCGCGTGCACCTGTCACGACATGGATTTGCATTTACCAGTTCAGGCACTTTGCCAGCATACACAGTACCAGGGATGGCAATCAATACAGGATTTCCTTCACGAGCATCTACTGGCCATGTTCACGATGTACCCCCATCACACAAGTTGGCCGCCAAGTTGACATCATGAGCATGCACTAGGCTTTGCACTTGCAGGTGGTAACAACATGGTGTGCTACTCCATTCAGAGTCCAATGTTTATTTCTATGACCTGCATGCGTACCGAGACTATTGGATCACTCTGTAATGGCCGCCACAATCAATGCGATTTGTATGTACATTCCAAGATGGCTACCATTACTGATGTACTGTGTCACTCCACTGAGAGTCCTATGTCTACTGCCATGATTACATGTATATGTAACTGAGATAATTTTTCGCTCTGTGTGTGATCAAGGCCGTTCCACGGCCGCAACGCGTAACGCGGGTTTTATGACTAAATAAATCCCCTTTGTGCAACTCCATCTGTTTGTGACCTTTGTGTGCGCTACACCCTCTTTGAACTTTGATATATATATATATATTTATATTTACTTACAGGGGATCTCAGCCAGCCCTCATCATCCATTGGCCTGTTGTTTCATAAAAAAAAATCTTCCGCCCACTACAGGATAGGACAATTGACCAATCCACCTCAGTCAGACAATGGTAATTTGACTTTTAATGACTGCATCCTGCTCTTTCACAAGGAGCACATCTGCACACAAGCTAGTTCTCTTTAGTGCCAGGGGCTACTGTGGCAATGAGTGCTTTATGAGACCAAAAAAGATTTTTGCATTTAGGCTTCTTTTTATATTGGCAATGGCGTGGCAGTTCCCCAATAATAAAATTGTACAAACGCTGTGACAAAACCAAACGGGCATTTACATAGCCAAAAGGCTGGCATCTAAGCCAAACATATTGGCTTTGCCAATGCTTGTTTTGGATTGCTACTTCTCTGACATATGCCGCAGCTACAGCCAAAAGGCGATACTCCGTAACCCTGCACAAAGCATCAGGCTGGGGTTGTAAAGACTTGATTCATCAGCTAGTGGTGCAGTATCCATCTTCCTGTTTATCTGCATGGCAACCACCCCCTATTCACCATCACCCAAGGATGATGTTGGGTAGCGCACTCGATGCTTGTTTTACTTCCTCTGCGGCCTAAGCTCCTCTGTCTGCAGGTCACTGAGACCCAGTCACCACTGTGTTTCAGTTCTGGAGGGTTGTGCTTTTACACCCTCGTTGCACTCAGCCTGAACCCAGCCTCCTTTATTATCGCTGCTTCTGCTACAGAGTGTAAGTGCCTACATCACCAAACCACTAGTTAGCAAACAGGCTCCATCGTTCAGGCTACTTTTTCAGAAGGCCCTCGGGTGGGTGGGAGTTCAGGGGCAATACCTAGGAATGTACTTTACTTCTGTCTGGCCCCAGTTCACTGATGGCCGGAAGTATCAATAGTTGCTGTATTTGTATATTGTGAGTGGAATGTTACACCACACAATCTTGTGTGTGGAATATTGCACCACAATAACTTACTCTGGTCGTATTTAACATACTTGTCCACCCAGTAGTTCTTATGACAAGGTTTGTTGGTGTTGACGTACTGCAGAATGTGGAATTTCTTGCAGGATATGTGGGTCGCTGAAATTTCTTCTGTTGCCTTTGTTGTTCATTGTACTATGGTCAGGTGTGATCCTATTTGTAAACCTCCACACGAGTTGCTGTCCGTCTGTTAAGTGCTTTTACTTTCAGGCTTCCATTTGCCTTCCCTATGGAGGGCTTCCCACATCCGAACCCCTTTGCAGGCACCTTGTTTCACCCAAGTAGCTCCAGCAACGAAAAGGGGGCGCACAGCACCCCATAGACCAGCCATCTCCTTGCAGAGATGTAAAGGTGCAAGTTATCCACTTAAGAGCCACTTACCTGAACCGCAGCATCAAATGACACACTCTGACCAGAAACCTCTGATTGGCCGGCCTCCTACTCCCCCACATCCCGCATCCGAAGAACCCGAGTCGGCAGGTGTCCTCTCGTACAAATCCTGTAACAACCTCCCCCTGCATTACCAGAGCTGCATGCTCAGCCTTGAAAACTTGGCTATTCCAATGGGTCCCAGCCAGGCCGCACCGCCCTTCTTTAGGCACCAGGATATCCTCACGGGTGAGATCCGCGCCTTACAAATACACATAACATAAAATAAAATAACATAACATAACTGGTCAAAAACAGCACCTTATGACAACCCCCTCTACATGCATAACTGATGGCAATACTGGCATCTTTGATATACAATGGACGATGCTGTTCACCACGCAGAAAAGGAAGGCAGTGAGATCCGATTGCCGCATGGAGACGGAGGTACAACTTTTATCTGGATTTAGAGTTCTTTAACATGAGGAATTTGTGTCCTATGCAACTGATTTGTAGTTCTTGATTCTTCCACTCTTTGCTTCTGATCTCATGACTATTACCTTCCAGTGTTACTTGAACCTGTATCCGACACTTCTATCCGTTCTGTAGTCTTCCTGAGGCTTTTTGTATATTGAGTATGATTTTCTATCTTCAGTGAATCGTAGGGACCCCATGAAGGAGGACTTTAGAAGGGCTGAGACAACAGCTTAGGGAACTGGAAAGAAATTGGTGACCCTGGGTACCTAGTTATTCAACCCATGCCAGCTCTGAAGCAATGGACCCTAACAAGCTGAGGATGAATAGGCCTCCCAACTTATTGGGCCAGACATTGTACCTGGAACGATTTCCTTACATGGCACCCAAAGCATAGACCTGAGCCAGATAGATCTGGTGGACACTGCACGCCTGGGCATCTAAGGGTAGCCTGGAACTAGAGCACATAGTCCTGCTACAATCCAAACTGATGCTCCAGTGTCCTCTGTCATCACAGTTCTAAGATTCAAACCCAGGATGAAGGAATATTCTACAAAAAGCTCTTTTTTGGTGACTCTTGCCTGTTCTGAGGTGAGGATGAGTTTAGCATCTGTATCCACAAGACATCTCAGGCGTTGAAGGGTTGGATCTGCAACCAGGGATCCTTCGAGTCCCGGAGAGGAGCAGCTGTGAAGACCACCACAGTTTTGATATCTTCATGCACTGGTACTCAATTTTTTTACTTTTGAAGGGTGGGAAACTGAAATGGTCTCGGTGAGTTTCAAACTTGCGGCCCGCATGTGACAGCCAATGTCAGCTGTGGCATTTATCTCACTAAGCCATCTTCCCAAAATAGACCATTTGGAAAAGGCGAGAAACATGCCTCTGAAATAAGAGATTTTTATCTTTATTAAAATTCCTATTTTGTTTCAACGCAGTTCAGTCATAGGAACTGAAAGAAGCAAAATAGAAGACTAAAAACAGAAGAAATATTAACCTTCCTAAATATTACATTAGTTCTCGTCTCTGCTATTTAGATATAAAATTGTCACTCCATACCTTGAGGGTGCCAATCAATTTAGTTATGCAACAGTCCCTAGTACAGTTATAGCAGAAATTGGGAGAAACAATAAAGACCTAGGGGCCGATTCCGATTCGGGCCGGAAAAAATACCGACCGACTCGGAGCCGGAATAAATACCGACCGACACGTACAGGTGCAGCCCGACCCGCAAAGTACGATGAAAAGCGTGCTAAATCCGACCGACTCGTACGGAACACAAGCCGAACGACCGAGCCGCGCGGAAAACAGCCATCCGGCCGGAAAACCACGCGAATCGAACCGACCGACACGCACCAGGAAGAATCCCGAACTAAACGTACTCGCGAACTCCGACCCGCCAAGTACGATGCAACGCGTGGAAAACACGACCGAGTTGCACGGAGCCCAAGCCGCACGACCGACACGCATTCAAAACAGCGAGCCGAAGCAACCCAAAACCCCGCGACCGACGCGTACGCAGCACAGAAAACAGCACAAACACAGCGTGAACGAATCGGAGAGGCTCGCACGAGACAACTGGAGGGTCCGACTCGGTCAGAAGAACGTCTCCTACACGCACAAAAAGAACCAAGGAAAAAAAAACACAAAAAAAGGCCAAACAAGCAATCACAAAGCAAATAAATACTGGGTGGGGAAACAGGGAACAAAGACACACCCACAACTCCACCCATATAAAGGACACAAATCCCTACCATGATCCTTTGCAAATTCAAATTACCTGCCAGCACTCAACAGACAGCAACCACACACCCACAGCTCATCCATCACACAAGCCACACACCATCAGCACCTCAACAAATAGCACCCTCACATACACCCAGCAAAACACACACTAACACACCCTCACTTGCACACCAACACACACACATCACTCACCACCACCACCCATCACCATGCCCCCCAAGAAGAATCCAAAGTTCCTAGATAGTGAATTGGAAGTCCTGGTAGATGAGATCCTCAGGGTAGAGCCACAGCTGTTTGGTACACTGGTCCAACAGACCCCCATGTCGCAGAAAACCAAGATGTGGGCGAGGATCGTTGACAGGGTGAACGCACAATCACCATGTTTGCGCACAAAGGAAGACATCCAGAACAGGTGGTAAGACGTGCGCAGGAGGGTCAAGGAGCTGTTGAAGAAGGACTACCTCTTGAGCCAACACACCGGCAGTGGCCCTCCTGCCAAACCACTATACCTCAGGCCCTGGGAGGAGAAGGTGCGGGCCATCCTACCACCAGTGAGCGTCTATGGACTAGAAAACATCCCAGAGCCTGGTGAGTACACAACAAATGTACACAATATTGTGCCACAATACACACACATCACTGTCAAGGGAGAGTCAAACCATGCACCCTAAGCAAATACACACCAACCAGAACAGAATCATCCCAAAATGTGTATGTCAGTCAGATAAACACAACACATGCCATCTCATAGTGATACGTAACTGTGTCATCACATGTACAAACACAACTACAACTACAACTAGGCAGTGGCACAAACATAACTAACAAACACATCCAGACATGTAGCCACCACTACAACACCACCTCACAGTGAAGCCCACTGAAAGGAAGGAATCCTGTGTATGCTGGGCAAGTCAGTGTAGCCAATAGCATCATGGGAGTCGTCGTCACAGATATTGCCCACCCTCACAATGCGCACATCAACACCACCATGAACCATGCTCACATCACAGGGAGTGGAAAACAACTGACAAGATGGCTGACACTGGCTACTGCTGTGGGGAGCACATGGCCCTGCTGGGAACTGGGCACGAAGCAACAGCAGGACACCACTGTCAGCCATCTTGCCATTGCTCTCACACTCACACACAGTGAAGTCCACCCAAAAGCAAGTAAGTATGGGCATGCTGGGAAGTGGGGTGGAGGCAATAGAATGATGGGAGTGGTAGTCACAGATATTGGTCACCCCCACAACTGTCCCATCAACACCACCCTGCACCATGCGCACATCACAGGGAGTGGAAAACAACCGACAAGATGGCTGACACTGGCTACTGCTGTGGGGAGCACATGGCCCTGCTGGGAACTGGGCACCAAGCAACAGCAGGACACCACTGTCAGCCATCTTGCCATTGCTCTCACACTCACACACAGTGAAGTCCACCCAAAAGCAAGTAAGTATGGGCATGCTGGGAAGGGGGGTGGAGGCAATAGCATGATGGGAGTGGTAGTCACAGATATTGGTCACCCCCACAACTGCCCCATCAACACCACCCTGAACCATGCGCTCATCACAGGGAGTGGAAAACAACCGACAAGATGGCTGACACTGGCTACTGCTGTGGGGAGCACATGGCCCTGCTGGGAACTGGGCACCAACCAACAGCAGGACACCACTGTCAGCCATCTTGCCATTGCTCTCACACTCCCACACAGTGAAGTCCACACAAAAGCAAGTAAGTATGGGCATGCTGGGAAGTGGGGTGGAGGCAATAGAATGATGGGAGTGGTAGTCACAGATATTGGTCAGCCCCACAACTGTCCCATCAACACCACCCTGACCCATGCCCACATCACAGGGAGTGGAAAACAACTGACAAGATGGCTGACACTGGCTACTGCTGTGGGGAGCACAAGGCCCTGCTGGCAACTGTGCACCAACCAACAGCAGGACACCACTGACTGACATCCTGAAAGACAACTTGCACTCCCTGCAATGGAAGCACGTTCCATGGTGGGATATCTGGCTGGGTGTGAAGGAGGACTCACAGCACTGACCATAGTTACCAGCAGCACCACTCACACACACCCCTAACACAAACTCCACACAACTCACCTGGGAGAATGCATTGCCTCACACTCAAATCAAATATCCCACAAAGAACCACAACCCTGGGTCATGCAGTGTGAAGCACAGGGACACACATGGGACGTGTAGCAAAACTAACCCCAGGATAACACTGTCAGCCATCTTGTCAGCACAGGCACACAACCCCACACGGAAGCAGAGTCAAAAGGAAGGAAGCATGGGCATGCTGGGAAGTGGGGTGGAGGCAATAGCATGATGGGAGTGGTAGTCACAGCCCAACATCCCCCACCCACATGGCCCATCAAGAACACACCCAAGCATGCACACCTCACAGGGAGTCAAAAGCCACTTCAAAGATGTCTGACACTGGTGCTCTTTTGTGGGGAGCACAAGGCCATGCTGGGAACTGGGCACCAACCAACAGCAGGACACCACTGTCAGCCATCTTGCCATTGCTGTCACACCCACACACAGTGAAGTACACTAAAAAGGAAGGAAGTATGGGCATGCTGGGAAGGGGGTGGAGGCAATAGCATGATGGGAGTGGTAGTCACAGATATTGGTCACCCCCACAACTGTCCCATCAACACCACCCTGAACCATGCGCACATCACAGGGAGTGGAAAACAACTGACAAGATGGCTGACACTGGCTACTGCTGTGGGGAGCACAAGGCCCTGCTGGCAACTGTGCACCAACCAACAGCAGGACACCACTGACTGACATCCTGAAAGACAACTTGCACTCCCTGCAATGGAAGCACGTTCCATGGTGGGATATCTGGCTGGGTGGGAAGGAGGGCCGGATGTCAACCATATACAACCGATGCAGACCATGTACACACCCCAACATTCACATAGAAATGCCCAAATAATGCAGGACAATGTGCTACACCAATTTCAACCCCTGACTGTGACAACTTAGGACAATGCAATGTACAGGCCCGCATCCAGAGGCACAGTCACAACTGTCAGGTGTGTCAAACATTGATGCCTGCAGAAACATAACATACATTGTGTGTGTCTCCCAAAAACAGGTGATGATGGGGACACAGCAGCAGACGCTGAGGAGTCCCCGACCCAGGCTCAAGAGGATACGGAGCTCACTGGTGTGGAACAGCCTCTGCCCTCCTCGGATGAAGAAGACCAACCTGGCACCTCCGGAGCAAGTCATCATGCAGCACCAGCAGGACCACCAGCTGCACCCCTGCACCCACCCCTCCAATGACTGTCAACACACATACCACCCCTGCCGACATGGAAAGACCAAGGAGCACCACCACCACCAGCACAGGGACCCTGGACCAACGTGGGGCCATGGACACCAACACCACCAACAACCCCCAAGGGGGCCCAGGGTCACCTGTGCGTGCCACCTCAGGTACTGCACGTGTCGCCAGGGGTGGTGGGAGGGGTGGGAGACAAAGGTCGCTGCTTGCAGAGGGGACTGGACTGCATGATGACCCACAACTGGCACGCATAGCCGATGCGTACCAGTCCAGCACCGGAGAGCTCAGCCAGGTAGTGGGGCTCCTCAGGGACATTAAACAGCAGCAGGCTGCCCATCATGCCCGCTTGGACTCACACATGTCCCGCGTGGAGTCCAAGTGGGACACACTGCAAGAGATGACGGCGGTGCATAGGGACATATTACAATGCCTCCGCCAGATGAGCAGCAACCAGTCAACACCTCCCTGTGTGCCCACAACATCTGCTGCTGAAACAACTGCAACTGCCACAGGGAGGGAGGATGACTCTGGCGGAGAGTCCCCTGCACCGCAGCAGCCTGCACTTGAGGGTCCCCCCAAAGAAGAGGGGTCGTCTGAGGAGGGGCAAGTGAGAGGCCGATGGCCATGTGCAACCCCAGGAAGCCAAAACCTGTTCTGGATAATCACCTTTGTGCGCAAACTGTTCACCCTGTTGACTGCAACACAACTCTCCCACATGACATGGGGAGCTCAAGTTGGACCAATGTCTCAGATGACTGTGGACTCTACTCTGGACATTTCTGCTACCAGGACTTCCAAATAATCTAGGAACTTTGGATTACAATCACAATGTACAGCACCCACCATCCTGTGCACTATACTCACACAAGTATGTCAATAAACTCACTAATACACCATACTTGCCTCTGTTGTGATTCCTATGTTGTCTCTGAAGTGGCGATGATGATCTGGGAAATGACACTGTGCATGCTAACTGCTACAGCAAGTACAACACCGGCATGTGAGTCATGGCGACGTCACACATATGAGGGAGGCACACCACCAGGGCTACACAACACATACACACCATGGCCATCTGACTCATCGCCTACACTGATGTTGCCAGGAAATATGTTGCATTGCACAGACCCAACACCTATTCACAGTCTGTGTCAACTAGCCCACTGGTGCAGTAAGCAAATGTCAGTCAGATGTGTGACCACAGACAACGCACATCCCAAAGTGAAGCACAGGTTTATTACACATTTGCAACATGTTGTAACCACCACAGATGCAAGGTAATCCCACCTGGCAGCGGGCACACAGTCAACAAGTGTAGAAGGAAGGAAGTCCATGGGTGTGGTGCACATCACCTGTAGGGACACGACAGCTACCACCCTGGAAGTCGAATCACGGTGTTGGGGATCACAGTTGACCAAACGACTCAGAAAGTACCCTGTGAAGGTCAGAAATGACACACAGTCAAAAGCACTGAAGAACAGCACAGAACTGCAATACTCATGCCCAATACATGTCACAAGATACCCACCCAGAACCAAGTTAGCATGTCAACACTGTTGGGGAGTACAGACTACCTGTAAGGACACATCGCTACACGCATACAGTCATGTAGCACATGGACACACTCAAACAGCACCAGAGCACCACCAACACATATCATGCATACTCACATCATTGACATGACATCTCTGGATACTCACATTCAGCTGAAGAAGTTGGTGATGAGCTGTGTGCGGACATCACCATCATCATCATCATCATCACTGGCATCGTGGTCCAGGCCAGGATCCTCCACAGGTGGCGGACGTTGGTCATCGTCATCCAGGATGAGAGGCAACTCCTTCCGCACTGCCAGGTTGTGTAGCATGCAGCAGACGATGACAATCTTGCACACCTTTGCCGGGGCATATGGGAGGGACCCTCCTGTCTTGTCCAGGCAGCGGAAGCGGCTCTTCAGGAGACCAAATGTCCGCTCAATCACTCTCCTCGTCCGACCATGTGCCTCATTGTAGCGCATCTGGGCTGGTGTCACTGGGTTCCTGAGGGGCGTCAGCAACCATGGCATGTTGGGATATCCGGAGTCACCTACAGACAGACAATTGCACATTAGCTGAGTTGGAAAAGAGGGTGAAACACTACATTGCAGAACACACACAATGGTACAAAGTCAGTACACACCAACAAGCCAGGCACGCTGGTTCCGCATCTGTGACATCATCCTCGGGATGCGACTACTCCTCATCACGTAGGCATCGTGTGCAGAACCGGGGAAACGGGCACACACGTGTGTGATGGTCATATCTGCAAGACAGACCACCAGTGCATTGACCGAGTGGTAGTGCTTGCGGTTCCTGTATGCCTGATCCTGGGCCTTTGGTGGTACCAAAGCCACATGTGTCCCATCAATGGAGCCAATGACATGCGGCATCCTCCCCAGGGCATAGAAGTCACTCTTCACGTCAGTGAGTTGCTGGAGTCTTGGGAAATAGATGTACTGGTTCAGGTATATCAACATAGCCTCCAATACATCGCGGAGCACACGGCTGAACATGGTCTGTGACATCCCACCAGCAGTCGCCAGAGTGTGTTGAAAGGTACGGGTGGCAAAGAAGTGTAGGGCTGCCATCACCTTCACCTTGGGGGTCAGCGCTGTAGGGTATGGCCGGCCAGGTTGCAGGTGTGGTGCCAAGCGCACTGCCAAATCATCAATCAGCTGCCTGGTGAAGCGGTACCGTCGGATGCTGTCACGTTCCACCATCGTTGCCAGGTCAGGGAATGGTCTATGGACAGCTGGTGCCCTGCAGTGCATAGGTGAAGAAAGAAAGATTGTCACTCACCCCACATATGTGGCATTGTACACACTCAATATCACACGATACATCATTATGAGGCACAAGTACATGATGTGTGCAGTTCCGTAAGGACATGTATGGCACACACATGGCCAACATCCAACATCACAGTTCAACAAGTGGCATCAATAAGTCCCAGGTTGTGCCATTGGGTATCATGAGGACGTGTCACATTTCCCATCTCCTGCTGCCACGTTACAAACACACCCCACAGTGACATGTGAGGACAGATGTGCCCCAGGCATCACAGCTCAACAACAGGTAGATTTCCAGGGACCCTGTATTGCCACATGGACACTGGCATGACATGGCGTATCATGTATACACCACAGCAAACAACCATGACCCCCACAGGTAGTGGTCCCTGTTGCCTCGGCAGGACAGACATGGACGTCTGTGACACACACACGCACAACATCAAAGTCCATGCACAAACAACGTGGGTGTGGAGACTGTCTCCCATTGTGCACATGAAATCAGAGACATTGTAAACACAACATGCACACAGACTGTGGAGGACCATCACTATTGTGCCAATGGGTCACCCTGGGTTAAACATACCGTCCCACATGGGACACAGGGGGCATGTGACATGACATACACATACACCACCGTGAAATGTGACCATGCCACATGCTCAGATATGAACAGTTGCACATCACAGTGGTCATGTACACGAAACACCAAGGATACTGTCCCCATGAACACGTGCACAGCCTGGGGGTGGCTGCCCCAAGTGACACCCACAGAACAACATGTTCACCCCCATACACGGAATAGGTAATGCAGCCTTACATGCCTTAGGATACAGTTTGGACAGGCTGTGGTGTTGTAGGTGTGCCCCTCACTCCCTGGGAAGTATATGTGGCTGGCATATGTTCACCTGTGACAGGCATGGTGACATATGCCAGTGACATGTACAGGGACGCGTTGGACAGCAATGGACCGATCGGTGCGCACACATTGGCCATTGCATTCAATGTGTGCTGGTACTCGTTGTATTTGCAATACGCGTTGGACAGCAATGGGCCGATCGGTGCGCACACATTGGCCATTGCATTCAATGTGTGCTGGTACGCGTTGTATTCGCAATACGCGTTGGACAGCAATGGGCCGATCGGTGCGCACACCTTGGCCATTGCATTCAATGTGTGCTGGTACGCGTTGTATTTGCAATACGCGTTGGACAGCAATGGGCCGATCGGTGCGCACACATTGGCCATTGCATTCAATGTGTGCTGGTACGCGTTGTATTCGCAATACGCGTTGGACAGCAATGGGCCGATCGGTGCGCACACATTGGCCCATTGCATTCAATGTGTGCTGGTACGCGTTGTATTCCGCAATACGCGTTGAACAGCAATGGACCGATCGGTGCGCACACGTTGGCCCATTGCATTCAATGTGCGTGGTACGCGTTGTATTCGCAATACGCGTTGGACAGCAATGGACCGATCGGTGTGCCCGGCCGGCCCATTGCATTCAATGTGTGCGGGTACAGCGTTGCATCCTAGGTACACGTTGAACAGCAATGGACCGATCGGTGTGCCCGGCCGGCCCATTGCATTCAATGTGTGCGGGTACGCGTTGTATCCTAGGTACGCGTTGAACAGCAATGGACCGATCGGTGTGCCCGGCCGGCCCATTGCATTCAATGTGTGCGGGTACGCGTTGCATCCCGGGCACGCGTTGAACAGCAATGGACCGATCGGTGTGCCCGGCCGGCCCATTGCATTCAATGTGTGCGGGTACGCGTTGCATCCCGGGTACGCGTTGAACAGCAATGGACCGATCGGTGTGCCCGGCCGGCCTATTGCATTCAATGTGCGGGTACGCGTTGCATCCCGGGTACGCGTTGAACAGCAATGGACCGATCGGTGTGCCCGGCCGGCCCATTGCATTCAATGTGTGCGGGTACGCGTTGTATCCTAGGTACGCGTTGAACAGCAATGGACCGATCGGTGTGCCCGGCCGGCCCATTGCATTCAATGTGTGCGGGTACGCGTTGTATCCCGGGTACGCGTTGAACAGCAATGGACCGATCGGTGTGCACCCATTGGCTATGGCCTGGCCTGGCAACGGACGCGTTTTCAAATTTTGAACGAGTCTGATGCTGGAAATTCAGTTGGTCACCCACAACAATGTTGCAAATTCATGGGTGTCATGAAGTTGAACATTTGAAGGATGCTGTGGGCGTGTGTAAGTGGTGCAATTCCATGGATTGGCCAGATTCAGAAGATGCTAACGACTTGGACCTATCACTTTGGACACATGGGACAGTAACTGCCTCTGCAGCACACATATAATGCTGGCTGTTCCCCTGAGAGCTCACTTGCCTGCACTACATGCTCCAGGACGACATCTGCCACCACCACTGCTGCTGTATCTGCACCCTCTGGACCCTGCAATGGCACGTACTGTGGAGAGAGCCCCAGCCTTCAGCACTGAGGAGAACCAGGCCCTGCTGGACAGCCTCCTTCCACAGTACAGCAAGCTGTATGGGAAAGCAGGGGAGCAGGTGAGTGTTCTGTCCACTGCCTTCCTAAATGTGCATGTTGTCTGACTAGCAAGGCTAACAGTCTGCACGCCACTGGCTAGCAGGCTCACTGAGTAGTTGTCACCCCCCATAGTGTGTAGTCACATGCACTGGACAGGTATAGTGCAGTGACAGTGCATTTAAACAAGGTTTTACTTCCCAGGCAATGATACCATGTAGTTACTGCTGGCATACTGTCCATGGCCATCGTTGCACTGCCTGTGTACATCATGTGCCCCTGTGATTGAGACATGTATACACAACTGTGTCATGCACGGATATGTTGCATGTGTAGTAATAGCATTCTCACTTTGTCATCCTCACAGGTTGATGCCCACCAGAAGCAGAAGATATGGCTGACCATCGTCCGGGCAGTGAGATCCGTGGGGGACTACAAGCGCCGGATCCGCAACTGCCAGAAGAGGTGGCAGGACCTTCGGGGCTGGACCCGGAGGATCGCACGGGTCCAGCTGAAGCTGTCGCCTCCTCGCAGGAGGGGCGGACACCGGACCCTGACCCCCCACATGCTCAGGATCCTGGCGGTGGTCTTCCCTGATCTGGATGGGCAGCTGAAGGCCAGGGAGCAGCACGGAGGGGGTGAGTCCATGACTGCATTGTGTACTCTGTCTGCCATGCTATGTGCCCTCCTCTGGCCTGGTTAAACTTCCACAGCACATCAGTCATGTGGTCCAGGACCCATGTCCCTCGATTGTGCACTGCCCACTCCTCATCTGATACCCAGGTGTGGCCCTTGCAGTCAGGGAATTGTGTCACTTGGGTACTGTGTCCTAGCAGTTTGCTTGACTCAAGGTGGGGGACAGCATCTGTTCCCCTAACTGTGGTGGGCATCATGGGTGGGTCCATTGCTTACACAATGCCTGTGTTCTGACATGTAATCTGCGTGTTACTTTGATCTGTGGTCCAATTGCTGAGCTGATCCACCACATGTGCCTGGGGTAACTGGCACACACCCAAGCTGCGGGTGGGAACAATGTTTGGGCCCCAGGAGTGTGTATATTACGTGTGTCACACATACTCAGCCAGCTGCCTACTGTCCAGGGTTCATCCCTCATTCATGTGGGGCAGGACAGTCATGCCTACTCCAGGCCATGCAATGCACTCTGTATTCCCACTCCCGTGTATCAGCTGACACGTTGTGCTCAGTGATATGTCCCCTCAGGTGTCAGCCTCTGTGTCAGTGTGCTGTGGCTTCGATGTCAGGACTGCTGGGGTGTTTATCGGTTGGGGCTCAGCATGCCACCGGAGATGTGACCATAGGAGACGATACTTGTGTGACACATAGGTGTTTGAACACCTGACCGTGCAGACTGGGGTATGCAAATGTGAGGTCCATGCAGCTGTTTCCCATTCACAGCAGATTGTGAGGTGCCCAGGTTCAGAGGCTTGTGTTACAGGTCACCCATATGTCCAATCAGTATGACCTGGACAGATAAGGGTTCAGATGATGTGGTGTGTGGGGGATGTACATGTGCACTTGTTCAGCTCCAGGACTTGCATTCCCCATGACCTACTATTGTGACACAGTGCAGACTGTTGTTGTGTGGCTGCCCTGCCCATGTGACTGGAGACAGTGATGTATGACTTAGCAGGCATGCCTGTGCCATGGCATGTGACTTCCTATGAGTGATCCTGCAGGGGAGTGACATGTGCTACATGCACACCATAGTGGCAATGGCTATCTGCACATGGGTGCATCGTGGTGTCTGTCGCTGGTATGCATCACATGCATTTCATATATCTGACTCTGGGCATCACTTTAATCCGGGCACCTGTACTGACTCAGTGGCAAGAGATGTGATGTGTGCATGTTCACATGCTTCACCGTGTTCTCTGCACCGTCCAACTACTGTGTAGGTGGTGCATGTGTCCACACTGGGGTATTGCCAGCCAACGGACGCCAGACAGATGGGTGCAAGGCCAGGTGTGATGTGAGTGCCATGGTTGACGATCAGACTGACAATTGGCTTCTCCTATTCTGTTTGGGCAATTTTAGCAATGTTCAACTAAGGATGCCAGGCCTTGCTCTGTATTGTGCTGTACTTACTGTGGTGTGTGCGTTCGGTGCAGGTGACTGATGTCTGTCTGTCTCCCTATTGTTTGCAGATACATCCACGGCCACAGGAGGGGACAGCTCCACGGACCAGGAGGAGCCGCAGAGCCAGACTGGGTCAACAGCCGAGGAGTGGTCGGAGGGACCCAGTGGCACGGAGGGCGAGGGGAGCCACACCGAGGAGTCCTCAGCACCATCCACCTCAGCTGAGGACCACAGCAGCTCGGAGGATGACTCCCTTATGGAGGCGGGTGTCAGCAGCCACCACACCCCAGCTAGTGTTGCTGTCCCCGCCACCACCACCACCACCGCCCTCCCATCGGCTCCCATTCCCGAGGTCCGTGGAGGCTCCCATGTACGGGAGCGTGTCTCCTTCGGGCCAGGCACCGCACCCTCTGCCCCTGTGTCCCCTGCTGCCCTGAGTGAGGGGTCTGTGTACCTCCTTTGGCAGCTCCATGTAGGGCAGACAGCGATGCTGAGTGTCCTCCATGCACACACCACTCTGTTGACTCAGCTGGTGTCGTTCATGGAGGGCATCTCATCGGGCTTGTCTGCCCTACAGAGGGGCAATAGGTCCATGGACTCCTCCCTGACGGCAGCAGTGTCCCTCCTCCAACAGTCCCTCATCCCTCCTGTCTCTGCCCCATCCACACTCCCCAGCACCTTACCTGTCCCAAGCACACACACACCGGCACAGGCACACACCAGCACAGACACGAGCAGCACACACACACACACGCCACAGACAAGACGCACACGCACGCACAGTCAGGGGACTGAAACCACACTCACAGGGGATGGGGCCCAGTCACACACACACGCATCCACGAGCACTGCGCAGTCCACAGTTGCCTCTCCCTCCAAAGCCCCCTCCGTTGCCTCACCTGCAACCCCAAAGACCCAGCGGCTCTTCCTCAGTGACCTCGGCCTCTTCCCCTCCGATCCAGCTGATACAGCATTCAGGGGGAAGAGGAAGCCCACCCACACGGAGCGGAGTGCCCCTCGCCACCGGACACCCTCCCCCAGGCGCAGACCGACTGACGCCCCCATCCGCAAGTCCCCCGGACCCGGAAGAGCAAGACCCCGCCGCCGCCCTGCAGCTCAGGCACCAAGTCTCCTTCCTCCATCCCTCAGGCCCCCACTCCACAGGTGCCCCCACCACACCCTGCCCCAGGTTCCCCCACCCACAGATACACCATCCCCAAAAGGATCAGGCCTTCTCCCCCTGCCACTTGCTCTTCCGGCCCCACAACCCCCGCTGCGCTTGTCTGTGCCACTGGTGTGGAGACGGTGTCCTCCCCTCTGTCCTGCCCACCTTACCTGATCCCCATTCTCCTCCCCTGGAGGTAGGCACTGCAGTGGAGTCCACTACCACCCTGTCTGACTTGGGCACTGCAGTGGGGAACCTGTCCACTCCATCTGCACGGTCCCCTGCAGTCTTGCCGGCACCCACACCATCAGAGTCATGCCCCCCAGTTGTGCCGGCACACACCATGTCAGACACCTCCACTGCAGTTGTCAGTGGCTCTCCAGCACCCACCACCCCTTCCCTGCCTCCTTCTGGTGAGCCATGATCCTGTCCCTGCGGTGCCTGGCCTGCCCCCCGTATGCCCCTCCCGAAGGGATTGTCCCTGGCTTTCATCAGTGCAGGCATGTGTAGGGTGACATCTGCCACTGTCACCCTGTTTTGACTTTCAAGTTGGACTGGCCATTGGCCTTTGTTAATTTTTTGCTGGACATCAACTGTTAGTCCCACATATGCTGAATAAAGCACCTTTCTGTTCTCTAGTGCTTTTGCTTCTGATGTACATGTTGTTGATGATGCTAACCGTGCCCTTGCTGCAGTGATGGTGATATTTGGTCTCATGATAATGAAGTGTTACTGTGCAGGTACACATGTGGTCCAGGGGGAATGTGTCCTATCCTGTGGTGTATCCATGTCATCCTTAGCAGCATCTGAGGGTGTCATGTGTTCAATATTTGGCAATGGGATTTCCTACTTACATTAGCAATTTCACATCTGTGGCTTCCACCCCTGCACATCTGTTGTGCCTGCCATTGTTCAATTCGTCTACTTCCCTGACCGTGTGGCCATCTCCACTGGACATGCAGGTGTGGGCATCAATGGGGAAGGACTCATCTGTGTTGTCAGTGCAACATTGCTATACAAGTGTGTTGGATCTGTGCTGATGATTTCGTTGGCACTCCCATGACCAGGCTGATGTGACGGGAGCATTCATTTGGTGCTAATTGTTGACTGTGTGACCAAGTGCTCAGCTGACATGATGGAGCCCTACTGAGGCAACATATGGCACAGCTTTCCTCACACAGGAGTGGAGTCCCCTCATGGCAGTGTGTACTCCTGTGACATTGCCTGCGCCCAAGGTGTGTGTTATATGAGCATGTCTGTGTGTTCACTTCCGTTTTGCTGTGCATGCTGGGATCCCTAGTGTTGTACCTGTTTGTGTTGCTTGCTGAGTTGACCTATGTTCCCCCCAAGTCTTCTCCCTGGATTCTCTGTGATGTGGGTGCATGGCACATTACTGGTCATCAGGGTGTCACCCATAGGTGTGTTTGCTGTCAGGGCTGAGTTTGTGTGCAGACGCAGATGGGTCACAGTCAGGATTCCCCTTGGCACTTGTTGTTTACACCTGTCATGTGATTTCCAGTTTGTGTTATCTTTCAGTGATTGTGACACGTTGTGTGTGTGACTGCTGGCACTCCTCAGGGTCCGGGCTGCAATGTTGGTAGTTGTGTATGTGTGTTCTTTGTGGGTGTCCTTGGCTTCTTCATTGGTGTGTGACTGTGGCTGGGATCCCATTGGTTGTTGTGGTATTGCCGTCATGTCCATGTACAGCGTAGTGTGCAGTGTGTCAGACATTCAGGAGTCTTGTTGAGTGGCCATGTGTGATGTGTTTCTGCACCTTGGTTCCCACCCACCAGCCTGGGATTGTCATGGGTGCATGTGCAATGTCACCAGTGCATGTGTGCTTCACTGCTGCACATTGTTGGAGGTCGAGGTGTGTGGTGTTGAGTGTGTGCAGATGAGAGTTCTTGCCCGGCTAGACCCCTGCCTCCATGTTGGCCTTGGCTTACTGGCTGTGCTGATTGATTTGTGCTTGTGTAGGTGTGATGGTAGTTTGTTGCTCAGGACACATGACTGTGGTTCACAGTGTGAACGACATTTGGCTTTGTCATCACAGTGGGTTTGTAATGCAGCCCAGGGTCACCACATTGTGGGGGCCCTGGGGGTAGTGCTGTGGTGTGTCTGTGTCTTGCTGTGTCAGTTGCTGTTCCTACATGCTTGTGTGACATGTGTGATTTGTGCTCCCTCTCATCTGACAATGCCTGATTGCCCACATAGGGGATTTGGATCCATGAGTTACCTTTGTGTGGCACTGTATGCACATCTGTGTAATTGGTATTCAGGCATCCTCATGTGTTGTGTGGTTGCCTGGGGACACTGGCACCCCCCTCACCTGTTGTGTTTGATGTGCAGTGTGGGTCTGCCTGTTTGTGTTTGTGCATCTGCACCACTGCATTGGCATTTCTTTGGTGTGCCATTGGCTGTATGTTGTTTGGTGGGTTTCCCCTGCTGTCCCTGGGACTCCTAGGTCATCGGTCAGCACAATGAACATGGTTTGTGTGTCCCATTGCTGCCATGGTATGGTATCTGTTCACCTCACATCTACAGTCTCCACAGGGTATCTGCATTTGTGTGCCCATTGGTGCAAATATGTGGGTCTGCATTCTGATGGTCACTTCTGTCAATGTGTCATTGATGAATGTTGACAGTGTCAGCCCCCATGGGTGTTGTTTGTCTGCACATGGCCAAAGGTATGTCTTATTTGCACTGCAGTATTTGCCTCCCCCAATCTATGTTGCAATGGAACACATGCACTACTTTGCCACTGATGTGTTTTATGTTCTGTGACCAGGAATCATCCATGCAGTTTGGCAGATGCAGCTTTTTCTTTGTCAACACTTGCATTTTGGTCACTGTGATGATGGGGGTTTAGGCCCCATTGCCACAATGTTCAAAATGTGCTTCAGCTATGGAACCCACACTTACCTTTTGGTCACTGTGATGATGGGGGTTTAGGCCCCATTGCCACAATGTTCAAAATGTGCTTCAGCTATGGTCCCCACACTTACATTTTGGTCACTGTGATGATGGGGTTTTGGACCCCATTGCCACAATGGTCATGGCCTGCTTGCATTGTGGGGGCCACACACATATATGTGTGGCACAGGTGATAGGGGGGCACATTGTATGTTCAAAGTCATGTTCAGTGTTGTAGGCATTTGACACAGTCTACTCACGCTTGTCATGGTGTTGGGGGGATGTCTTTTTCTTGCATTCCCTAGGTTGTGGTGTGCTGGTTGTGTCATGCATTGTCCATCCTATGAGTGGGGGTGGTGTTGGTGGTAGGCATCCAGCCCCCATGGGTAGGGGTGGCAGTAGTGGTAGGCATACAGGCCACCATGGGTAGAGGTGGTAGTAGTGACAGGCATCTGGCACCCCACGGGTAAGGGTGGTAGTAGTGGTAGGCATCCTGCCCCCATGGGTAGAGGTGGTAGTAGTGACAGGCATCTGGCACCCCATGGGTAAGGGTGGTAGTAGTGGTAGGCATCCAGCCCCCATGGGTAGAGGTGGTAGTAGTGACAGGCATCTGGCACCCCCTGGGTAAGGGTGGTAGTAGTGGTAGGCATCCAGCCCCCCATGGGTAGAGGTGGTAGTAGTGACAGGCATCTGGCACCCCCTGGGTAAGGGTGGTAGTAGTGGTAGGCATCCAGCCCCCCATGGGTAGAGGTGGTAGTAGTGACAGGCATCTGGCACCCATGGGTAAGGGTGGTAGTAGTGGTAGGCATCCAGCCCCCATGGGTAGAGGTGGTAGTAGTGACAGGCATCTGGCACCCCATGGGTAAGGGTGGTAGTAGTGGTAGGCATCCAGCCCCCCATGGGTAGAGGTGGTAGTAGTGACAGGCATCTGGCACCCCCTGGGTAGAGGTGGTAGTAGTGACAGGCATCCAGCCCCCCATGGGTAGAGGTGGTAGTAGTGACAGGCATCTGGCACCCCCTGGGTAGAGGTGGTAGTAGTGGTAGGCATCTGGCACCCCCCTGGGTAGAGGTGGTAGTAGTGGTAGGCATCTGGCACCCCCTGGGTAAGGGTGGTAGTAGTGGTAGGCATCTGGCACCCCCTGGGTAAGGGTGGTAGTAGTGACAGGCATCTGGCACCCCCTGGGTAAGGGTGGTAGTAGTGACAGGCATCTGGCACCCCCTGGGTAAGGGTGGTAGTAGTGACAGGCATCTGGCACCCCCTGGGTAAGGGTGGTAGTAGTGGTAGGCATCTGGCACCCCCTGGGTAAGGGTGGTAGTAGTGACAGGCATCTGGCACCCCCTGGGTAAGGGTGGTAGTAGTGACAGGCATCTGGCACCCCCTGGGTAAGGGTGGTAGTAGTGGTAGGCATCCAGCCCCCCATGGGTAGAGGTGGTAGTAGTGACAGGCATCTGGCACCCCCTGGGTAAGGGTGGTAGTAGTGGTAGGCATCTGGCACCCCCTGGGTAGAGGTGGTAGTAGTGGTAGGCATCTGGCACCCCCTGGGTAAGGGTGGTAGTAGTGATAGGCATCTGGCACCCCCTGGGTAAGGGTGGTAGTAGTGACAGGCATCTGGCACCCCCTGGGTAAGGGTGGTAGTAGTGGTAGGCATCCAGCCCCCATGGGTAGAGGTGGTAGTAGTGACAGGCATCTGGCACCCCCTGGGTAAGGTTGGTAGTAGTGACAGGCATCTGGCACCCCCTGGGTAAGGGTGGTAGTAGTTACAGGCATCTGGCACCCCCTTGGTAAGGGTGGTAGTAGTGGTAGGCATCCAGCCCCCCATGGGTAGTGGTGGTAGTAGTGACAGGCATCTGGCACCCCCTGGGTAAGGGTGGTAGTAGTGGTAGGCATCCAGCCCCCATGGGTAGAGGTGGTAGTAGTGACAGGCATCTGGCACCCCTGGGTAAGGGTGGTAGTAGTGGTAGGCATCTGGCACCCCCTGGGTAAGGGTGGTAGTAGTGGTAGGCATCTGGCACCCCCTGGGTGAGGGTGGTAGTAGTGGTAGGCATCTGGCACCCCCTGGGTAAGGGTGGTAATAGTGACAGGCATCTGGCACCCCCTGGGTAAGGGTGGTAGTAGTGGTAGGCATCCAGCCCCCCATGGGTAGAGGTGGTAGTAGTGACCGGCATCTGGCACCCCATAGGTAAGGGTGGTAGTAGTGGTAGGCATCCAGCCCCCCATGGGTAGAGGTGGTAGTAGTGACAGGCATCTGGCACCCCCTGGGTAAGGGTGGTAGTAGTGACAGGCATCCGGCACCCCTGGGTAAGGGTGGTAGTAGTGACAGGCATCTGGCACCCCCTGGGTAAGGGTGGTAGTAGTGGTAGGCATCCAGCCCCCATGGGTAGAGGTGGTAGTAGTGACAGGCATCTGGCACCCCTGGGTAAGGGTGGTAGTAGTGACAGGCATCTGGTACCCCCTGGGTAAGGGTGGTAGTAGTGACAGGCATCTGGCACCCCCTGGGTAAGGGTGGTAGTAGTGACAGGCATCCAGCACCCCATGGGTAGGGGTGGCAGTTGTGGTAGGCATACAGGCCCCTATGTGTATGTGTGGCATTGGTGAGGGCCATCCTGCCCCTATGGTGCTGCTGTTGCTGGTGTAGGTATTTCTGCATCCCTCTGTGTGTGATGTGTCGGGTACGTGTAGTTTGTTTTTGTTGTTGGTGTCTGACTTACCTTCTGCGCCGTACGCGTCCGTGCCTGTTCCGGTAATAGAGGAAGAATATTGATAGGATCGGCACGAAGGGATTCATGGTTGGTTCGTCTCGTTCGTCTTTCTCTTTGCTTCGCCTCGTCCTCGTCGCTGGCGTGTTCGTCTCGTAGCCGTGGATCGTGCTGTGGCGCGAATCGGAGCTTATGTGCGCCTCGCCCGGATGCTTTGACGTGCCGTGCGTAGCGACGGCTTCAGCGCGTACGGAAAGCGCATCGTACTTGTCCGGCCGGACGGGGCTGCGTTTTTGCTTCCGTGCGGCTCGATTCTACGATTCCGGATCCGGCTCGGTCGGGGAACAGGACCTGGATTGGGTGAGTACGACTGGGTCGGAATCTGTGCTGTTGTGCGCATCGTACTTGCTCGTTCGGAATGATGTGCGGATCGGTCGGGAAACAGGCATTCGCATGGCTTTTTTCCCGACCGAATGGTGTTAGGTGCGCCTCCGACCGAGATCGGAATCGGCCCCCTAGTGTGTGACCTGGCAAGCTTCTTTTTTCCTGTTGTAAAATCCAAACAAAAGGTGTCTATGGGCCACTCTTGGTATAATGGTGACTGTCGAAGGGCTAAGCAATCATTGATCCTAGCAATTAAAGCAAAGGACAAATTAATGCTAAAAGATAAGCGAATAGCCTATAGAAATACAATAAATGCTGCAAAAAAAACAGTGGGAGGGTGACAAATGGGAAGCATGAGGGTGGCTCTATGTTCAAGGGACATGCGAACCTTTTGGAACCGAGTAAACACCGGTTGCAAAGAGGGCAAATCGGCAATAGAGCCAAATCTTGGGGCAGAAATCTGGAGGTCCCACTTCGAATCGCTATATGCAAGGGGAGAGGAAGAACTAGGCCAAGCTATGGGCATACCAACCTGCTTTCAGCAGTCTTCCCCCAATGCCCTAGAAATCTCTTTAAAAGAGATAATGGCCGCATTGAACAGAGTGGCTCCCGCCAAAATGCCAGGCTTAGATAGGATCCCAGGCGATGTTTTCAGGAACAAACCTACCATTTGGGCCTCATACTTCTGGAGCCTATTTAATGCTATTTTTCAAGGGATGCCAATTCCAACGACCTGGTTGAGGCCAGAGATTATTCTGATTTATAAGAAGGGCTCTCCACTTCTCCCCGCCAATTATCGCCCAATTAGTCTCATAGATGTTTCGTAAAAAATATATGCACGAGTACATTTGGATCGATTAGAGAGGTGGATGGAGGAGCATTCCATACTTAGTCCTTATCAGGCCGGCTTTAGAGCACAGATGTCCACAATAGATCAGATTTTAAGGCTGCAAATCCTCTATTGGAAGACAGTGCTTCTGGAGGGCGGCAGCCTTTATCTGATCCTTGTGGACCTAAAATCAGCATTCGACCTGGTCCCCAGGGATAAATTATGGTCCATTTTATTAAGTATGGGGGTCCCTCCGTACCTCTGTCATCAGATGAAGCGGCTCCACGAATCTAACTATGCACAAGTCAGATATGGGAAAAATGGTGAGCTCACAGATCCTATAGTTATAGACAGAGGGGTAAGGCAGGGGTGTGTTTTGGCCCCAACCCTTTCTGTCTATTTATTAACGGTCTTGTGGACGACTTGATTGGCGGGAGGGATGCAGATGCCCCCAGGTTGGCGAAACGCATGAGGTCCCGGCCCTGATGTTCGCCGATGACACTTTGCTTCTATCCAAATCCCCGATGGGAATTCAGCGGGCCCTAGATATTTTCAGTCATTTTGCAAAAGCAGGGGCTTGGAGATAAACTCTTTAAAGACCAAATACATGGTTTTTAATGCAGGCGACTCACGCGTCCTAATCCCTGCTTAGATGGGAAACCACTGGAAAAAGTTACAGTTTTTGATTATTTAGGATTAACCCTCACTGATAAAATGCAGTGGCACGCACAAATTAGGAAGGCTAGCTTAAGATTAGCCCAAACCTCGGGGGACTGGCTAAGATGTTCAAGAAAAACACCCACAAAATGGTCAGTCCGGTTATGGAAATTTATAAGATACAAGCAAGGGGCGGCCCTATATGGGGCAGAAATCTGGGGCCATCAATCACCGGATTCCCTCTCTAAGAACGAAAATTTCTTTTAGACAAATCTTAGGCCTCCCGAAAAGCACACCACTGACGCCACTCCGTATGGACCTTGGGGTCGGTCCAATTGCTGAGGAAGTTGCCCTCAGGCCCCTTCTTCATTGGAGACGTTTATGGTGTACACCAGAACTAGTGGCTTTTAAGGATGAGATGAAGGAAGTTATGAATCTGCAGGGGGCGGGCAAAATCCCATGGTTAGCCTATATCAAAAACACATTAGTTGCTCTAAGGATGGGTGATTTATGGACCAACGCTGAAGTATCTTGCCTGACAATTCCCAGGAAGGCTCTTTCAAAGCTTTTTATAGAATTTAGATAAACCAGATTGAGGGGAATTCTACCACTGGTATACTGACTGTACAATCTTTAGAAATCAAGGACCAATACAGGTTAGAACCTGTTCTTGACGTTATTCAGCCACCCCTAGCTCAAAAACTTTATTTGCAATTTAGGCACGGGGTACTACCACTCCGTGCCTTTACAAATAACTGGGGGGGTGCACAGTCTAAGGGGTGTCCGGTATGTGAGAGAATCTCTGAATCGGACCAACATGTACTGTTTGTTTGTCCGGTATATAGAGAAGATTAGGCACCGATGGCTGCAACAGGTTTGCCGGAATCTCGGGACAAATCACTGTGGGGAGGCATACAGGATATTAAAATATGATACCAGCCTCCCTATTGTGTATTCAGTTTCCGATATTTATTCTCTATGTGGTGTGTTCGTTCAACTGCTACTAAAATCTAGTCTGGCTCCTAATTGGATCCTTTTAAACTTTTAAGTAATTTTTATCTTTTTTTACTACATGAAATGAGTAGTTTTTAATGTTTTATTGAGACCTTTTAATATTGCACTGTCCAGCATCTTACTTCATTCTGTATAACAAAACTGTATGAAATATGTTGCATTTTTTTTTTAATGTACTTTTATGGCCGATGGCCGAAATAAAGATATTTTGAATTGAATTGAATTGCTATTTAGATGTACAAGTTGGCTAGCTGCAGTTTGATATTCGTTCTGTATTCCAAGGCCATTAGTACATTGTTAGGTCTGGTCTAGAGTCTCCTTAGCCTGATGGAATATTAAATAATAATCATATTTTGCATCCAACCTGCACTGCATACAGAAGGGTGAAACGGGTACCACTTCAGCCGTTGTCTCTTTCACTGTGAATAGCAGCATTTTTGCCTGATTGCAGGTGCACACCCACCTAAAAGTGCACTTCAGTACTAGGGCTAGTGAGCCAATATTTTACCATTGCTTTAAATTTCCATTCTTTAGCCTTTTTTTTAGTTATTCATGTGTGTTTAATCTGTGTCTTCAGTTTACAGTAATTAAAAGCCCACAGTACATTTTCTTTGCACCGTCAAGAATCCTTTGATGTGCATTAAAATTAATAATTGCTTCTAAGCCTATTCTAAGCCTGATGGGAAGCTTTCATACTGTTCTATTAATTTTTTTGATGTTTTCTAAACATCTTTTTATTAGGTTACTCTGTTATTGCAACAATAAACGTGAAGACATTGCATTATCTGTTACATTTTCATCTGTAAATTCTATATTCCAAGTTTAGCATTGATAGCAGTCGATACAATGCCATTTTCTCTCCACTTCTGCCTGTTCTTGGGAGCAACACAATTACCGCCTCTCTGGTCAATGGTGCGAGGCCCCCTTTTCCCTTTTTAGGTCTCGCCTAGCGTTGCAGCGCATGCGCTGCTTGCTTTGCGAGGCATGCAGTATACAGTATAGCGTGGAAGCTTCGTGGAAGCTCCGCCCACTCTCCGCCCATCTGTTTCATTGGCTTAGGTCCTAAATGCTGCCTTCCGATTAGTTCTAGGCTTGTTAGTCCCTCCTCATGACGACCATGTCGTCATTAGTATCCTTCCACGGCTACTGGCCCCTTTACTCCTATCACTATTTTCTTCCCTGTCTTCCCCCCCACCCCCTCCCGCAGTCTGTGACTTCTCAGCCCCCCTGCCCCTCCCCACTCACGTTCATGCCGTCTCGCCCCCCGCACTCCCGTTTCCAATGCAATAGGTCTCGCGTAAATGCGAGTCCTATTGCATTGCAAATGCTTGTTTGCCGTGAGCAGCGCCCTCAGGGCAGCACTTATTTTCTGTAGCTCCTGTCCTGCACAGCAGTCCCTCGTTTGTGTTGTGACTCACACGGCTCCGTTACCCGGAAGCGGAAGCGCGGCTGTCAGAAGGGTCAATGTCAGCAGCAGCAGCATGGCGACTGTAATGCTAATGCGCGTCCGGCGGTGCACTTTACCAAGGGCAGGCGGGAGCCTGAGCCTGCAGTCCCGGGGGATGAGGGAAGGTACGTGCAGCCTGTGCAGGGCACCTGCTGGGAAAGGGAAACTGTCCGGGGCGCTCCTGGCACAGCTTGAGGGCAGTAAACGTTGGTACAACTGTCAGTAAATCACGGACAACCGCTGCGACCAGGCACAGACCAGGAGATGCGATTGACCTGCGGGCAGATGAGGACATGTGCTTTAAGGCAGGGTTATCAGGTGACTGCACGTCACACTGGGACGCTGCTTTTCCAGATTTGGCGTCCTTTTCTGCCCTTCCCTCCGAGCCCCCCGCTTGTGATGCGCTTGCAGTTCCTTCCTCGTGCCTCATTTTTGATTTTGCTTTCCTTTGCCTCCGCGGGTGCACGTGAAGACAGTCCCCCTGACTCTGCAGAATGGCCCCGCTGGAGACCGAGGTGACCTCCTCAAGCAGAAGGTATGATCCGTGCGCGAGGTGGAATGCTGGAAAGGGGTTCGGATGCGCCCCGACTCCAGGACCCGAGCAGGGTCCGGCACATTAGCAGGCCCGGCGGGAATGGAGACTGCTGCTGTTCCTTGACCCAATATTGAGTGGCCCCAGAGGAGGGATCTCAGTTCTCTGGATATACCAAACAAGAAACCAGGTTTTGCTGCATAATGAATGTGTACATACACAGTACTCCTGAAGCATCCCAGTGCAAGTGTCTGCCCTGCTAAAGTTTCCATTCTGCCGGCCCCCACCTCCACCTCCACTCCTTGCTCCCCCTCCCTACATCTCCACTCCCACCTTCCCTCCGCCCTCCCCCCTGCACCTCCACTCCACTCCCCCTCCCTCCACCTCCACTCCCTCCCACCTCCACTCCCCCCTCCCTCCCACCTTCACTCCCCCCTCCCTCCACCTTCACTTCCCCCTCCCTCCACCTCCACTCCACCCCCCACTCCACCCTCCCCACCTTCCATTCCCCCTCCCTCCCCCTCCGTTACTCCCTCCACCTCCACTCCCCCCACCTCCACCTCCACTCCACCCTCCCACGGGATACTTGACTTCCCTATTATTTGGTCTACAAACTTCTGATCTGCCGTCTTCTCTTTCTCTGGCACTCCTAAGGTCTTCCCATCATGGCCTCCCATGGTTCATATATCTGGTCGCCCAGCCTTATGGCAGTACTTTACAAAGTGTTTTTATACAAGCTCATAGCACAACAGAACACATGTCCCCAAGCATCAGCGGCTTCAGTGTGCAGCGTAGCAGAAGGAATACATGTACCTAAGTTTAACACATACTGCATGAACCACCATGGCCTGTTGTTCTGTGTTACGAATATGTTGTCATAGAGAATGGCTCTGATTTGTTTTCACCTCCAGACCCCCAGTTTTGCTAACCATGGCTTGGCTTCAAGTAATGATACCTTGTGAGTGAAGTGTTCTCAGCCACTGCCCTATTGGTATCCACACAGGAGAATGTTATATGTTTGCCATTTCCTTGTTGCTGCGAACTTCAAACATGTGACTCTCGCGCAACCAGAGTCATGGGTTTGTTTTCACAACCACTTACAAAACTTTTTTGGCTCCTATTTGACTTTTTTCTGCTTAATTTATTTATTTACTTTTCCGTCCACCAGCTTTTCTGAACTATTTGCCATAAAACATGCTTACCTCATACTGTTGTACTGTCCCTTAAAGCACATCTCTTATGACATGAGTCTTGGGGTATTAGGGATACCCTTATCTGAAGCTCTTTGGGACATAAAAATACTTCGTTTGATTATTTTCCGCATGTCAGACAGCACATTCTGAATTGTGAAATGGATCATTATTTGGTGAAGTAGACTTCGTTGCTTTGGAGAAATCTTCTCATGATGGGAGTAAAAAATATTGTATTGTGTATTACTAGTAGCAGCTGCTTTTATACCACAGCACTGCTGCTTATGCACATTCAGTTGAAGGCTTGTTTTTGTGTTAAAAAATAAAACAATAATAACATTTTTAAAAACTAAGGGGCAGATTTACGTTAAACTAACGCAGCACGGTGCAGCAAGTCATTTTGCTGCGCCGTGCTGCGTTAGTCTGGAAAGCACAGGGATGCGACATATTTACAAGAATATGTCGCATCTCTGTGCTTCCCCTGCGCTGGCGCACAAACTGCTGCCATGTCGCAGAGCACCCTTGCACCATGGTGCAAGGATGCCCTGCATCGTGGGGAGATTGTTTGTGCAGGAAGGGGCACCTTCCTGCACAAAAACAATAACTACAGGCATTTTCCTCTTCCAATGCGTGCTGTAGAATGCAGCACGCATTGAGAAGAGGAAACGAGGAGAAATGAAAACATTTCTCTTCGTTCACGCTCGCTACGCCACCTCTAGGGTGGCGTAGCATGGCTGACGCATCTCCAGAGTTACGATTTCATGAATTCTGGAGTTGAGTCCTTGTTCCATGAGTGTTGCGTGGGAACACCCACTGCAACACCCATGGACACGCCCTTCACCGCAAAGTGCTGCGTGTGAGGGGACCGTATTTACAAGGAGAGGAAAAGTCACGCAGGGTGGCTTTTCCTCTCCTTGTAAATACAGGAGGAGCCTGCGCCACCAGTACGTCACGAAAAGTGACGTACTGGTGGCGCAGGGGGCTTGTAAATCTGCCCCTGAATCTTTTTCTGGGATTATTGCACAAGTGTTGAAGGATTTGCGGCTCTTTGAACACCTGTGGATACAATGAGTCTTGGCCATCAGGGAAACGGCCAACATATTGAATGACACATTTTTTGCCACCTCCCTTTTTTTTTCTCCTTTTCCTCCTTGATCTATCTCGGAAGTGAACCAGAGGTAAAGAGGTGTTGTAAAGTAGCGGTTGTGACGTTATTGTATACTAAACTGAGCAAGTGAAGAGGCTGAATGAACAATGTAATTGAATTGTTGTAACAGGAGATTCTGGTTGAGCTCCTGAGAAATTCGCTTTACAATGGAGTTTGTGTACTTGGGGAAAATCTTTCTGAAGAAACTATTTTCTTATGCATTTTTTTTTGTCCTCAGTCGATGGGAAGAGCCTTTGCTGTGGTCTCCTCCGAGCCAATGAATTGCGGACAGTCCCTTGATTCCAAGTTTGTCAAGTCCACAGATGGGGACAAGGAGATCACTAAAGTGAGTGCTATAATATATATTTATATTTTTAATGTACTACTTTATTCATCTTTTATGTTGTACTGTTGCATGATGTTTGTTCGCTTCATGACTCTTGACCAGTAGTTAGACCCTTTAATATGCAAATTGACATCTTGGGCAGTGAGCCATGTTGATTATTTGTTCTGTCAATGGTTAAATAGTCAGGAGGCTGAAGATCTAGTGATATAATTTGCCCAAATTTGTGGGCACTTTTGCCAGCAGAAGAGGGTGGGTGCAGTGTTTATGCCTCACCGAACAGCAACACCTCCGTTCCTCTATCTGTATGACCCTATGACACTTGGAAAGTGGCTGCCTGCCAGAATTGTTGTGTGTGTAAAAACTGACTGTTTAGCTAGTTTGCACAGGTGGGAAGAAGTAGTATTGGGCCTTTCCTTCCTAAGTCTTGCTAAACATCTTCTCTGAGGAGCTTGAGTCTCGCTTTCAACCCAACCATTGTGGACTATTTCACCAAGGTCTTTGAGCCTAAAGCATGTTCTGACTGGCGTCTGCATCTCTAGCAGTGCACCTGAGACCTTAGCAGACCTTCATTAGTAAATCCCCACATGTGAATCCGCAGGTTTTATAGACCGATTAACCAGGTGGCCCTAGAACTCTCTAAAATAGAGTGGTCTCTGGCTATTGATGTACTAGTGCAATCCCTTCAACCTGACCGGACTGCTCCGGTGGGCTGGGTGGGGGGAGGGGGGTGTGGGGAGGGGGGGGTCAAAAATGGGCTGGTGTTGTCCTCAAAAACTGCACTGTTTCCAATATGAGTTTGCTTCGGAACTTCTACAAACAATCCTCCCCTTTCTTCTTGGCTTTCCAGTGCTGGTGCTCTGCTAAGAGAAAAGTAGGGTATGCCCGTGGCTCATGAGCCTTCAGCGTTCCTTGCAGAGTCCTTGGACTATACCATTTCCCGCTGAAAGGCAATATTTTTCTCCATGTGTTCCCATACCTGGCATGTCACGCAGTTTGGTGCTTACTTTCCCTCTATGTTAAAGAACAGTAGATGTTTCAGCACCCAGGCTAATGCGCTGCATAGCTAAATACATATAAGGTCCCAAAGGCGAGACCGATTGCATTACAAATGCTTGTTGTATTATGTAATTCCACCAAGACCGGGGCTAATTACCCTACGTAAGCCATATAAAATCTAACAGAGGTTGCACGTACCCAGGGTTGTAACCCTAGCCATGCTCTTACCTGCCACTTTAATTTCTCCTTCTGTTTTCTCCCTTTCCAAATTGTCCATCTGTCCTGGGCTGATCTTGTTCAGTTCTGCTCCTTGTAGGAATGTATGTATGATCACTTCTTCTGTGTCTTTCCTTGGGCCATATAATGCTTCATAATACACAGTGAATGCATCATTTTCTTCTGGCTGTGTATTTACCATGTTCCTGTCTTTCCTAATTCCGAATCCCCTCTTAAATGTGATTTGCCAGCCATGCCAGCAGGCTCCCAGTCTCCTATTTCTCGTCATGTGCTCTAGCCAAGTAACTCTTTTAGTTAAGACATCTAAATCTCTCCAACAAGCGTGCCATCGGTCGCCTTTCTTCTGTCAACCACATTTGCGCCTCTCGTCTATCCACTCTTCTTAATTCAAGTTCTTTCTGTAATCCTTCCTGCTTATCTATGTCCCACAGCCGCACTTGCCTAACCCTCATTGTTGCTTGTATGTCAGGGCCACGGACCACTGCTTTGAAGGCTTCCCATATGATTTAACCTCTGTTTCCATAAAATAATTTTAAACCAATTCCCCCGGTGAATGTCTAAAAACTGATCTTCCAGCATCTCAGCTTTCATCTTCCTCAAGAAGATGAGGATGTTCTAATGCTGCCCCAGCCTCCTGCTAGAATCGGTGGATTATCATCAGACTGTGCCCTGGCTATGTATTATACTTGTATCACTGCTTGGTGCGATGGGGTGCAGGACAGACACGTCTTCAAATGGACATGCAGATCATGCACCCTTGAATAAAATGTAAATTGCCTCTTGGTTGGGTAAACCACTCGCCCATGAACTCAACGGCTGCCACCTATTTACCCATGCACTAACCAGCCTAGCTGTCCTTTAAGGGCTTGTTGCCTGTAGAGGGTGATGATATCTATCCATTTTCAGATCTGCTACCCAAATAAAAAAAAAAAAAAAATATTTGATGTTTGCTTCGATTTTAAATGTATATTTTATTGTAAGCATACATTTATTTTTGAGGCATATAGTTCCAATAAAAACAAGAATTGGCAAAGCCAATAGGTCTTGCCTATGCAAGAGCTATTGGCTTTGCCAATGTGTTTTAGCCATATTGTTCGCCAGTGTGGCTGCTGTTGAGGATGACTTAAAATTAGTGTCGTAGAGGAGAATGGTTTGGATTGGAGTGTCGTAGAGTGGAGTGGCGAAGAGTGTAATAGAATTGTAGAGTGAACATTTTCACGGACTGTTGTGGAGTGTCATGGAGTGTCGTAGAGTACAATGGAGTAGAGTGGAGGGGCGCAGAGTGGAGTAGAGTGTCGTAGAGTGGAGTAAAGTGTTGTAGAGAGGAATAGCATAGAGTGTCGTAGAGTGGCATAGAGGGGCATGCAGTGGAGTGATATAGAGTACAGTAAACTGGCATGGAGTAGAGTGGCATAGAAGGAGTTCTGTAGAATGTCGAAGAGTGTAAGAGTGGAGTGGCGTGGAGTAGAGTGGCATAGAGGGAGATGAGTGGGGTGGAGTGTCATAGAGTGGAGTGTCGTAGAGTAGAGTGTAGAGGTGTGGCATAGAGTGTAATAAAGTGGCGTAGAGTGGAGTGGCATGGATTGGTGTAGAGTGGAGGGTCTTAGAGTGGAGTGGCATAGAGTGGCATACAGTGAAGGGGTGTAGAGTGGAGTAGAGTTTCATACAGTGGTATAGAGTGATGTAGAGTGTCGTAGAGTGGAGTGTTGTAGGGGGTGGAGTGTCATAGGGTGAAGTTGCGTAGGGTGGAGTTGCGTAGAGTGCTGTAGAGTGGAATGGCGTGGCTTAGGGTGGAGGGCGTAAAATGGAGTGGCATAGAGTGGTGTACAGTGAAATGGTGTAGAGTGGAGTAGAGTGTCATAGAGTAGAGTGGTATAGAGTGATGTGGATTGTTGTAGAGTGGAGTGATGTAGAGTGGAGTCTCGTAGGGTGTTGAGTGTCATAGGGCGGAGTGGCATAGAGTGTCGTAAAGTGGAATGGCGTGACTTAGGGTGGAGTAGAGTGGAGTGGCTTAGAGTAGAGTATGCATGGTGTGTTAGTGCACTGCCGTTATAGACAACACATTTTCAATTGAAATGACCATTTCATTTTGCACATACAGTTTTACTGATAAAACTATACAGCACACAAATGATAATGTGTGGAAATGACATCACGCAGTGTAATGATTTGACTTGATTGTACTAAAATATTTGTTTCCACCACACTTCAGAATATCAAAAAATATGCTTCATTTGCTTTTTCCTAATTCTGATATATTCTGAAACATTTTCACAGTTCATTTACAGATATTTTAATGTTGTTGTGTGCTAGAAATAAACCTTTTCTTTTCCAGTACCCAGCAAGATTGTCACATAAATTCTCTCACTTTGAAGTCAGAGAAATAAAAGTAAGCACCAAGCTACTTCGGAAGACAGAGCATGACATTTGACCTTTGTTTTCGTACACACAGGAAATGCGACAAGATAGGGCCAAAGTTTAAAGGCCTGTTTACAGAAAGGGGACACAAAGAGATGATGGACGAGCGCTGAATCTTTTCAAACACTCACTCCAAGCCACAGATCTGGGTTTAATCCATCCTTGTTCTATAGCTCACTTCCCCATCCCAGTTCAGACCCAGCCATATGCATAATCGCCTTGTGTTTGCTTTGTTCGCCCTAAGTTGGCAGGGTATGCCGAGACGTGGGTCCCGGGCTCACTTTGCCACTGGATTCAATCTAGCCTGGCTGATATGGGGTTTTACCCCAAAACCGGTCCCAGGATGATTGTTTCCGATCCAGGGAAGACCTGGCTTGGCAGTTCGGGCTGGACTGATCCCATGTGGAATAGGGTCAAGAATGATTTACATATGGCTGGGTCTGAACTGGGGTGGCAAAGTGAGCTAAAGAGCGATGATGGCATCAACCCAGATCTGTGACTGGGGGTGAGTGTCTGAAAAGTTTCAGCGCTCTGTCAATCATCTCCTTGTTTGCTTTGTTTACAGAAAGGGAGCACTCGTGGAAGGCTATGGTAAAAAGGCTGTGCTCTACAGGAGTGGACAAAGACTTGCTGCACAGTCTAAAACAAATAAAGCCAGCAAATAGAACACCAGCAAATGTGAGCTACAAACCATATAGTCAGTGGTAAGCAATGGGTGGCATGCATTCCCAGGGAAGCTTTCAGAATGTCCCCAAGAAGTCATATCACAACCAGACAGCTGCGCTGTCTGATAGACTTCAACCTAAAAATGAACCAACAAATCAGTCTACTGAGGGCAGACCTATTGGATTTGCCAGTGCTTGTTCAGAATCAAGGCAGAATGGTGGCCACAATAGCAGCCATTGTTTACGACAGCCCCCTCTAACAGGCCTTTAATTGGGTAGGCTTTACTTACCATGAACATAAGACTAGAAATTACCAGAGTGCAAAGGGAAAGCCATTACGTCTGGATTAGCTGTATTCATCTGACCTTCGCCTGACGTGGGGGCATCTTGTGATCTCTTTACGTATAATGCTGAAAGTGTTCCTTTAATTCACCTAAATCTGAGTCCAGCATCAATGTGTTAATGTCCCAGCATCTTAAACACTGAGGGGCAGATCTACAAGAAAGTGCCGCAGCGTGGCGCTGCAAGCCCTTTGGCTGCGCCACGCTGCGGCACTTTCAGAGCACAGGAATGCGACATATTTACAAGAATATGTCGCATTCCTGTGCTCTCCCTGCGCTGGCGCACAAACAGCTGCTAGCGCCGGCGCAGGCACCCTTGCACCATGGTGCAAGGATGCCTGCGCCATGGGGAGATTGTTTCTGTGCAGGAAGGGGCACCTTTCTGCACAAAAACAATCAGTACAGGCTTTTCCTCTTCAATGCGTGCTGCAGAATGCAGCACGCATTGAAAGAGGAAAAACGAGGAGAAATGAAAACATTTCTCCTCGGTGCGCCTCGCTACGCCACCTCTAGGGTGGCGTAGCTCAGACGCATCTCCAGAGTTACGATTTCTCGTAATTCTGGAGATGTGTCTTGCTTCCATGGGTGTTGCGTGGGAACACCCACAGCAACACCCATGGAACGCCCCTTCACCGCAAAGTGCTGCGTGTGAAGGGACGGTATTTACAAGGAGAGGAAAAGTCACGCATGGTGGCTTTTCCTCTCCTTGTAAATATCGAGGAGCTCCTGCGCCACCAGTACGTCACGAAAAGTGACGTACTGGTGGCGCAGGGGGCTTGTAAATCTGCCCCTGAGTGCCCGCAGCAGCTAAAGAATGCTTCATAAGGCATTGTTTCAGTCTTTGAGGAACACATGGTACTGAACTCAGCAGGTTTATTGCTTGATCAAAAACCAGGCTATTTAAAAGCTATTGCCTTCAACAGCGCAGTCATTGGATGCTGGCAAAAAAAAAAACGCCTGCACTCAAGAATAACTGCAGGGTCAGATAAACTATGTCTGCTATTAAGTAGACAATGTCTGCAGTTGTGTTAGTTACCAATAGATGGCGTTTCATTTTTTTAACCAATGGGAGCGATAAATGAGATACAAACCTTTACATGCAAATATTCTTAATTTAGGTCTAGCTTAGAAACCGCTTCATCTGTTAAACCAATTTGTAAGACGCCTGAAGTCAAGAGTATCTAGAAGCCGTCAGAAATCCTCGTTCTTGGTAGCAGCAGAGCAAAAAGGCTTTTAAACTGTTTCTGAGTATCTCTAAACGCAAGGCCTTTCTTAACTCAGCAGAAGATCATTCCACTCTCTTACCCCAGTGATGTGCAGCTGCCTACTTTGATGTATGTGCAACTGCCAGCATTGTCTTCTTCAACTTATAAGGGACCGGGAGAGACTGATCATGATAGTGAACTTAGCGAGGCCATCCCCATAAAAAGAGGGGTGAGACAGGGGTGCGTACTTGCACCGACCCTCTTTTCTCTATACTTTAATGATGTTGTGCAATATCTTCAAGATTGCAAGCACAACTCACCAAAGTTAGGGGGGGTCCCAGTACCTGCATTACTCTTTGCAGACAATACGATCTTATTATCCCAAACGCCCAAGGGTGTGCAAAACCTCTTAAATTGCTTTAGCGAATATTGCTTGGGAAAAGGTCTAGAAATAAACACAAATAAAACTAAATATATGGCCTTAAACCCACATAAATCCTTCAAGAAAAACATCATTGTAGGAAAAAAAATTGGAATATGAACGGAACTTTAACTATTTGTGTATTACTCTTGATACCAAACTGACATGGAAACCTCACATACTCAAATTTAAGTCTATCCTGACCCAAAAGTCCATGGCAATAGCGAAAAAACATCAAAAAAGCACATCCAAAGCAGTGTCACCAGCCCTAAAAGTTTATAAATGTAGGGCGCAATCTGCAACCCTTTATGGCGTAGAACTGTGGGGTGTAAACGTCCAGGATAAGCTGACGGTGGAAGAGAATAGATTTTTAAGGATTGTGCTGCAGCTCCTGCTACGCACTCCTATGATCCCCATATTTCAAGATTAAAATCTCACGCGAATCGGCCTTCTAGCCAAATTAAGACCCCTGTTATTTTGGGTACGTTTGTGGACCACTCAAGAGCTCAATCACTACATAGAGGGGCTAAGGGAGATATTGGAACTAGACCCGAATGTAACCCTTCCATGGCTACGCCATGTGCGTAGCTGGTTTTACAAACTAAGCCTAAGAAGTTTCTGGGACGACCCTCAATCTCTAACTTACCACTCAAAAAGAATTCTGAAAAACATCTACTGGCCATACTGCCAAGACAGCTTACATTCTAGCCCAAAAGCAGGAAGGTAGACCACGCAGTTTTTAATCGCAAAACCGGCCCCCTTGTTTGAGGTTTTTATGGATGAAATACAGCCACCACTAGGAAAGTCGCTATACATGAAGTTTCGCTTCAATGTCTTACAGACTAACCTAAACACATCGAAGTGGCTGCGAATCAATACAGACGACAAGGATGCCTTATGTACCCTTTGCAGTCAAAATGCAGTAGAAAGTGACGCTCACATATTATTCTTCTGTCCAGCTTACACTATTCCCCAGAAAAAGTGGATCAAATCGATATGTCATAATAATGGATTTAGGTTGCATTTAGAAGCACTCCGCATTTTAAAAACAGATACATCTCAGAAATTGCTTTTAGTCTAAGTAGATATCTATTAGCTGTTAATTTAATACGTAAGCGAAATAGGTTGAAATTTTTAAAAACGTTTATGATACTAAACCATTAATGTTGATTTTAAATATGCACACCAGATTGAATCCCATGAAATTATACCTTATGTATTTGAAATGTATTAACAAGTGTTTGATGTATTTGCACTTTATCCCCGTTGGTGAATGTTATGCACTATATTGGTCCTACATTGAGTGAGCATTTGGAGTGTTGTATTTAATTGAAATGCTCCTAGGAAGGGAAGAGGACGTCAAAAGCATTTGCACTTTATTAGCTTTAGGATTATTTTAAAAAAATGTAACATATTTTATCTAGGTGTCATTTAAATGTTATTACCAATATCTAAAACTGATTTCATCAAATATTACATAGATGTCTCGCCATAACAATGTAACCTTTATCTACAGGCCTGGACTGCATCATACAAATGGTCTTTGATCCTTTTGATATACATGTATTGCATAAAGCTGTATCTTTTATGATTTTTTAAATCGAATAAAGATTATGACTGACTAAGACTGATCGTTGGCCCTTAGGCACTTATCAGAGCATTAGGTTTCAAATCTAGATGCCATGGATCTTGGCCAATTGATGGTTGGTTTGTCTATCAAGACCAAGGTTCCATATTTCTCCCAGTTCCCAATCAGGAGCCAGTGTAAATTACAAAGTGTTTGGCTGATATGCTCCCAATGTTTAACACCAAAACGTGCCCTTGCTATAACCATTTTCGATTTTTTGAAGCCTTCTGGGGTGCTCCAACAACAAGCATTTGCAATGCAATAGGTCTGGCATTTACTCGAGTTTCAGCTATTGGAATTGTAAATGACAATGCATTTTATTTATGTTTTAAAAACGAAAACAAAAATAAAAGGAATTGTTATTTGCAATGTCAATAGCTCAAACTCGTGTAAATCGAGACCTATGGCATTGCAAATGCTTGTTAACTGTGTTAACAAGCTGGAGGGAGCTTCTTGTTGTTTTAATGAATCCCACAGTAAGCATCTAGGTACGAGGTCAAAGGCTGCCCTCAAATCTACAAATGCTACGTAGATGTGGCCCCACTTTACTTTGACATACTTCCAGACGATACATAAGAGTCTAAAGACTTGATCCACTGTGCTTGTACATGATCTAAATCCTGCCTGGTACGGGGACATTATATTGTTAGTTTCTATCCAATCATCGAGCCTGTTCAATAATTGTCTGGCATAGATCTTTTGTAGCACATCTATCAGGCTGATTGGCCTGTAATTCTCAGGTTGCTGTGTGCTACCTTTTTTGTGAATAGGGACAATTTCAGCCCCTTTCCACGTTGCCGGTATTGGTGCGCCTGCTGCTATTGCGTTACTAAGTAAGTTAACATACAGGACCCAAATCTTTTTATCGTGTTTGAATAGGTCTCCGGGGAGTCTGTCTAGTCTCAGTGCTTTTCCCTGCTTGATGGTATCTATGGCATATTCGGTTTCTTTCAGTGAAAAAATTATCACTTCTCTGTCTCCCTCATTCCTAGCAGGCTCGTCGTCTTCAGTTGGAGTGAGCCGGAAGTTGGAATATAGCTTAGTAAAATGATCAGTCCAAACTGCTGGGTCCAAATAATGCTCTGTTCTCGCCACTTGGCCCTTATCCCCACATGCAATTATTTTTCAGAACTTTGCTGAATTTTTGGTGTTTGCTGCCTGTAGGAGGTCCAACCAACTGTTCTCTTCCAAGATCTTCCTGGCGGTAGCCAATGTTCTCAGGGATACCATTTATTAGGGACCTACAGGGGTTGCTGAAATTGTGCCAATCTTGGTACAGTTTTGGAAAGAAATCTGGAACTGGGAACCTAGTTAGCAGGGACCCAGTGTATTTTAATTTTAAATCACATGATGTTCCAGGCAAAAAGTGGGGGCTAACCATGTCAAAAGAGGCACTTTCCTACACGGTTATCCAGAAATGTGCATTCTAATTTCACTTTGCCTTGCCTGATAACAGGTGGGGCATGATAATCCCCACAACTGAGGTACAACAAGTACCCCCAATAAAAGGCATTGCTCATTTGATATTTGCGTGAATGGCATGTCATCTGGGCTGTTGTCCGTTCCAATAACACTCAATTGATTTCTGCTCAGAGGCATGTCAGGGACCTTACTAGGCTGCTGCTGTTTAGACAGTGTTTACCTACAGCACTGACTGATTATAATTGACATACATTGCATTTTAACTCACCTTCAAATATTTAGGCAGCACACAGATATAAATGTGAAATGGTCTGAGGGTTATCCTTTTATATATTGTGACCATATTTGTTGCAGTGAAGCAGATCTATATATCTATCTAGTTGCATTGAAGCAGATCTATCTATCTATCTATCTATCTCTATCACTCTGTCTATATCTGTCTGTCTGTCTATCTGTCTATCTATAACGATATTTACAAAAAAACAAACAAAGGTTACATGGACGTTATAGTTACATTCAGATTTACACACACAAAACCATAGAAATTCAGCAGTTATAGTTATACTTATCACAAGAAACTATAACTCATGCCCTGAGGTAACTATAACTCGCACCCCCGCCATGCACAGTTTTCTCATCAGTAATTTTATTGAAAATGCTGCAGTGATATTATCAATGATGTCATAGAAGATGTCATGACTGATGTGGGGTATTTAGCAGTGCATGGTGATGGCACAAGTTATAGTTTCTTGACATAGTATATAACTGCTGAATTTCTATGGTTTTGTGCGAGTAAAATCTGAGCCTAACTATAACATCCCTGCAACCTTTATTTTTTCCCAGTGAATTTCTATGTTTTAAAAAAATTCTATTTCCTAGCTATAACGTCCCTGTAACCTTTGTTCTAACAGTGAATATACATATATATATATATATATATATATATATATATATATATATATATATATATATATATATATAGATAGAGGTATAGATAGATATATCTATATATATGCAGGGCCCCCCTCCCTGAGCCTCCTTCAGGTCCCAGTGAACCCATCCACAGGACTAATGCTTAGTTAAAGTTAAAGTTACTATGGCCCCAGGGACCTCGTCCCAGGCACCCTGTTACAGTGTTCCGGGGGCCACATCCTCGGAGACATTGTGGGTTCCCTGTCTATGAGAGTGTGAGTAGGGAATTCTAATGTGCTTCCACCTGGCAGGAGCAGAAAGCTGCTCCTGCCAGGTGGGAGCATATTAGATTTTACTGCCCATGCTCTAATGGACAGGGAAACTTGGAATTGCTCCCACCCAGCGGGTGGGAGCAATTCTAAGGAAAAGCTGGGTGCCATCATGGCTCCCCCCACACCCGGGATCTAGTAACAGGTAGCATGCAGTGCCGAGGGGACCCTGTGGCTCTCCCAAGTCCCCCAGCAAAATATTGGTGTGGGGTGCTCTGGGTGGGCACTGGGAAACCCGGGTTTAAAAAAAAAAAACTCTTTACAAATATAAGGGTTGCTATGGGGGTGTAGCAGCCCTTGGGCTACCCCCGCAGCCCCCACCAAAAATAAAAATATGTTGGTGTCCCTGGTGAACAAAAATGGACCAAAAAGACCACAATAAATTAATGTCAGGAGCTGTTCATTTATTGTTCACTACTTCTTTAAAGGAGTACCCCATACTGCCCTGTGAGGGCTTTTTAAATATTTTTTCTGGAGCCTCGTGATGTCTCTTGAAGAAGCAGGGGCACAAACAAGTCTTTATTTTTGATGTTTTGGGGGGCTGCAGGAACTGCAGCTGCCTTCCAGCAACATTAAAAAAATAGTAAGTCTCCTGGGGCATTAAACACACATGAACTCTAGGAGAGCTTACCATATCAAGCAGAGTGGAGTGCAGAGCCCCGTTGTAGTTGGTTAAGTGGCTGCATTTTATAGCTTGAAAACTGTTATTTAAAGACTCAGATGTGTTGATTTTTATTTTATACAATTTTATTACTATCTTTTATGACTTTTTATGACAATCACTTTTATCAAACATTGCACTGTGTGAGTTAATGAGATATGCATTTGATCATGTTTATTGGTGATTTTTTGACAAAGACAATAGATCTGCTACATATATGTTGATATCCAAACCCTTTCATAAAGCCATTAAGCCCACTTTTTATTTTGCTGATCTTTGACAGAGGTAGTAGATCGGCCTTACATAAAATGACATCCTTTAGATTGTAACTTTACACAGTCAGCCATGAGTCCTGCGAGGGTTTGGGTGCCAGGCCCTGCGCCGAATGCCGAGCGTGGCATTGGCTTGGCTGTCCGGGAGAGATTGGGCAGACAGGTCCTGAGGCCAGCCCCCCACCAAGCAACACCTGCAACCATGCGCAGCATGGGGTGGGCTGCCCACAATGGTTTGGATGCAGGGTCTAGCCGCATATACAATACTATGTTCATTATTCTCCTTAAATCCAGGTTCCACTTGCTAAGTTTGAAAGTGAAGTTGTTCTGCTAGGAAATATGCAAAAGTACAAACCTTAGCCCTATGGGTCTGGGACAACGAGAACATTGAAAAATAACAAACATATTCTGTGCTGCAAGAAGCTTTAAATAGCTCAAAACAAACATATATGTTCATTACATTTGTTGATATAGTTTAGGTTATGTGTGTGATTACTAATACTATATTAAATAGAAGTCTATGAACATGATACATGCAAGATTTTAGTTTCTATTCCCAGCCCCATTTTTCTGTGCGGAGCATTTTCAGATTACCGCAGTTCGATAGAATACAGACTCACCATTTCTTCATTAATCTCATCATTATTGCTTACCTCATCATTCTGAGGAATAGCAAGGGTAAAAGTAATGAAAGTACCTTTATTTTTGCACAAACATCAGATGACACACAATATTAGCCTAATAGCAATGTATGTAACAATGAAACCAACATCAATAATAGATTCAAATGTCTTCATACACAAAGGCTGAAAATATTCCTCAACCACAACCAGATGCCATTAGAACTCAGATAAGGGCTGCCTTTTTTGCTCATGTAATTTCTTTGCACTCTCCCTAATGTTATCTTTCTGCTCGTGTATGCTGAGGGAAGTGTTGGGAAGATGTATTCACCATTCAGTCCCTGAAATTGCACAAACCCACCTTTTGGCTGCTAAAAGATAATCTAAACCCATTCCATTTTGGATCAGTATTTGGTTGGGGTGTCTAACTGCTCTGTCACTAATCCTAAAGCTATTGAAGTTGAATTTGCTAACTCTAATATTTCTGCATTTCTTTTTATTTCGTCTAAAGCAACAGTCATTTCGTACATGGGCATCAAAGCAGAGAAGAACATAGAGGTAGTCAAAACAGCCTGCCTGCCTCTCTTTTGTTCCAAGGGCTGATTTATTTATTTATTTATCTATTTATTTATAACATTTGTAAAGTGCAACTGTGACCAAACTGGTATCCTGGTGCTGAGAGTTATTGTGTGGGCACAGCACTGCTGTCATAGAAAGAATGCACATGAGTGGAGAGAGTTACTTAGGAAAGAGACAGGTCTTCAAACCTTTCCTAAATTGCAGCAGTTCTGTTGATGACCTAAGAGTGGGTGGCAGTTTGTTCCACAACGAGGCAGCCTTGACTATAAAGGCCCAACCACATTTTCTTATCTTACAAAATGTATTTATACAAACCATATTTGAAGAACTCGAGCGGAAATACCTCTCAGGAGAATATCCTTTCAGCCTTAAACACAATCCACATGGCTTTAAAGAAGACCATCTACTTCAGTGGAAGCCAATGCAAGTCATTCAATGCATTGGGTGTCAAGGATCTTCTGGATCTGTTTAAAGCTAGTTTAGCTGCTGCCATTTGGACTCTATGTAGTGTATTGATTAGATAGTCAGGAGCTCCAAGTAATAGAGCATTGCAACTTACTAAGTATGACACTGCGCACAATGAGAGATTTAGGGGCCTACTAAGATGGCGGGCACCGTAACGGTAAACGGGACCGACCGCCAGAGGTGCGGCGGTCCCGCCAGGCCCATTAGGATGCGACCGCCACCCTGGCGGTCGCATCCCGCATCTATTACATTGCGCGGGCGGTGCTGTCAGCAGCACCCGCCGCAATGTAAAAGCTGCATGTAGTGCATTGGCATGCACAACGTGACAGGCACCACGCGGTGCCTCCCACCTTGTGCGTGGCAATGAAGGGGGGTACCATAGGTACCCCCCAAGTGCAGCCACCCACCCCCCCGGGGGCCCGCAACGGGCCCCCAAAGCCCTTCACCGCATGCCTTTCCATGGCGGAGTCTCCGCCATGGAAAGGCATGTCACCGCAGGCATCGTAATATGGATGGCGGTGCCTGCAAGGCACCGCCACCATATTGTGTGCCTTTTCCGCCCGGCCGGCAATCCGACCGGCGGAAAAGCGGCGGACGGTCTTTCCGTCCGCCGCAGTGCCCCTCGCCATACTAATATGGCGGGGGGTGACACAGGGACATTTGGCGGGCGGATCGCCACCGCCGGCCCGGCGGTGGCAATACGCCCGTGATCCTAATGGGCCCCTTAGTTTGGTAGGTAGTAATGGTAACAGCTTCCCGAGGCCACGGAGGAGTACAAAGCAAGTACCTGCAACTTCAGTGGCATGACTCTTCAGAGATAACCTGTCATCAAATAGGACCCTAAGATTGCAAACTATGCCCGATGGTGGCAACTCTGTTCCTGTTGAAAGGGGCCAAAAGTTGGGGTAAGTATCATGGGTATTCTGCTTGCCGAGCAGCACAGGAATTCAGTTTTATCCCTGTTTAGCTTGACGGAATTTAAGTTCATCCAGTTACCAATGCGTGACCCAAACAGACACCACACCACTAGTCGCTGCCGTGGTGCGGAAGAGAGGGGGTGTTTATGCATTGGATGCCGAGGATCTTCTGTATCTGTTTAAAGCTAGTTTAGCTGCTGACATTTGGATTCTATGTAGACTGTTGATTAGATAGCCTAATTTCAACGCTGTTCATGAACTTGTTCTTTTATGTGTTGTCTTTTTAGAAAATATATATTTTTGTAACTTTTATACTGAATTGGGAATTGTGGGGGGGGCTATTGACAGTGGAACTTTGCATTTGCGCTTTAAATTTGTGTTGCACATAGAAGAGCCGCCATTTTCAACACATTCTAATTGTTACGCCCGGTCCTCCATAAAAGAAGGACGAGGACATTCGACCCAAGCAGACACTGCACTGTTAGTTGCTGCCGTGGGGGGGGCGCTCGTTGTGTTAGGTGAAATCTTTTCAGAAACATATTTTTAGAGCTCTTCACCTGCGTTGGGAATTGGTGGGGGGCTATTGAAGGAGAACCTTGCATTTGAACTTTAATCTTGAGTTGCACATATAAGAGCCGCTATTTATGACATGCTCTAGCCGTTACACTCAGCCCTCCTTAAATAAAAAAACACGTAGTGGACGCGCAGTGGATGCACACAATGGATGCGCAATGAAGACGCACAGCGGGCACACCATTGGCACACCAAAGGTGCGCCTATTGAAAGCCTATCTGCACCTGTTCCAAGATGGTAACTTATTGTTCTGGCCAACTGCTAGCACTTCAAACCACACTTTCGGGCTCATGTATGCACTCCATTGACCTTAGTCTACCTTCACAGGTCTATGACAGCTGCAGATTGTCTTTTCTGCCTGATTTGACGAAGCCTTGAGCATGCCTAACCTCCACGCCTTCAGCTTGGCATTTCTACCTGGTTAATTGTCGCTGTCTGGCTGCCCATAAGCTGGATGTTTACTGCCTCTTAACGAAGTTAAGCCCAGATGTGTTGTTTCTCACTGAGACTTGTACATGAGGACTCTGGCCCCAATGGGGTTCAAGCTCTACCCCACCGACTATTGTATCATAAGGTTATACCAACAAGACAAGGAGGGGGTGGGTTAGCGATTATATTTAGGGAATCGCTAAAGTGCTCTACCTTTTCGCTGACTAGTCACTACTGTGAGAGTCTGCTCTTCTCTTTAACACTAAGCCTGACTTTTTCCATTTATGCACATTTCCTTGAGACCCTTCCAGAAGTGGTTGCTGGCTTAGCCATGGATAAGGCAAAATTCACACTGCTTGGTGATTTTAACTTACATGTAGACAACATGAACATCTGCGCTTCAAGGACTCTCTTACATGACATTGCTCTCTTTACAGTTAACTCAATTGGTGAACGGTCTGACTCATGACAAGGGGCACACCACTGACCCTATATTCAGCAATATTATCAATCTTCAGGAGCAGACCCCCCTACCTCTAACTTGGACTGACCGTTTTTTACTTCCTATTATCCTTACTATTTCGTCCACACTTGCCCACCCTCCTCGGGTCAGACAGCTGGAACATCCTTGGCCTGAATTGAATTTGCAGACTTGGTCAGCCACCATGGAAGCAACGAGACCCGTTCCTTCGGAACATGTCATCCTTTCCAATCACAAGTGCAATGAGTGGATTACCAACTCGCTGGACATAGTTTTATCAGCAAGGTGGCATAAGGATGCCCAGTGCACAAACAAATCCCCCTGGTTTAATGTCCATTTAATGACTCTGAAAAAGGAGTTTAGGCGATTGGAGAAAAGGTGGAGAAGCTCTTATGATGAGTCTAGCAAATTTGAAGATAGGAAAGCCATCAGGCTCTATCATGTGGAAACAAAATTGTCCCAAGCAGCCTACTTCTCCAACAGAATCACAAGTTCCTCCAACTCCCCTAAAAGATCTTTCAAATCTTTAAAAGTATTACTGAGCCTAAAATCGCTAGCTCAACCCCGTAAGCTTCTGTAGAGTGCAGTAATAACCAGACACATTTTTTCAGAAGAAAATATTGGATATATATTTCACTTTTCCGGAGGAGTCTAATTTGGTTGTTCCTCCTCTTAGCAAGCTCTCTTTAGAATGTTTAGAGGGCACTCTCATAGCCTTTCCCAATCCCACCTCAAATCTGTTAATAGATTTCTTAAACTCAGTAAAATCAGGTTCCACTTTAGACTCTGCCCCTTTTCATATCCTTCACCAAGGATCTAAGGGGCATATTATCAACGGCCAGCGATAATTATCGCTGGCCGTGCTTAGCGATAATATTCCTATCCAGGCTATCTCTGGAATTTATCGCCCTGGTAGCGCGTTATTAACAACGCGTTTCTCCAGGGCGATAAAAATTCCAGAGATAGCGAGGTTATCGCCGTTTTCCAGCGATGTTCCCTGCAAAACGGCGATAACCTTGCTGATACGACCCTGTGGTCGTATCAGCATAATCCACCCCTATGTCTAACATAGGTAAGTCAGGATTTTAGCAGACATTAGATTTTGGCGAAAACGGCCGTTTTCGCCAAAATCTAACGTCTGCTATAATCCTGTGGGCTGCCTTGTAAATATCGCGATGTGAACATCAGCGATATTTGCAAGGTAGTCCATCCGGGGTACGCCCAGTGACGCCCACTTTGCATCTCATTAGAGATGCAAAGGGGGGCGTTGGGGAAAAGAGTGCTAACATGCAATTATGCATGTTTGCACCCTCTTGTTAATAGGGCGATAGTTTTATCTCTGCTTTTTTGGCTTTTTAAGCCAAAAAAGCGGAGATAAAGCCCTTGTAGATATGCCCCCAAGTGCATTACCCCTGTTCTGACTGATTTCCTAAACTTTCCCTCTCTTGTGGGCAGGTCCCTACTCAGTGAAAGCACGCAATAGTTAGGCCACTTCTGAAAAAACCCCAACCTTGATGTCCTCTGCTTGAGTAGCTATAGACCGATCTCCATGTTATCAGAATATGTCTTCAAGATCTCTCTGCTTTGCTTGAATCTAATGAAGTCCTCCACCCCACTCAAATGGGATTTTGACCACAACACATAACTGAAACAGCTTTGCTGGTGGTGGGTCAGGAACTTAGTTGACTTCTGGATCAAGGAGGTTCTGCTGCCATTATGTTTTTAGACCTCAGTGCCACCTCCAATTTTATAGACCATCTGACTCTCATCCAGAGAATGTCAACTGTAGGTATTTATTGCACAGCATTAAAATGGCCCTCCTCCTTCTTGGAGAACAGAACTTTCCAAATGGTAGACCAGTCTTGCTACTCTGCTAGCTTTCCTCTGAGTTGTGGGGTACCCCAGGGCTCCTCCCTGAGTACTACCCTTTTTATCCTTCACCTGCTTCCCCTTGGAGAAATTGTAGACTCATTTGGGTTGTCACTGGTTTCCTATGACAATGACACCTAGTTAGTCATGTAAATTTTCCTCGACCTTAGCTCAAGCCATTTATCCCTGACCCTTTGTCTTCAGGAAGTAGCTAGATGGATGGTTAGCTGCTGACTGAAACTCAACGAGGCCAAGATGGAGGTTATGCTGCTGAGCAATAACTTCTGCAACGATGTCCCGAGTCCAATGTCAGATTGCGTGAGTTACGTTTCCCAGTCCCAAAAACTCCATAAAGAGTCTGGAGATGTGGTTGGATTCCACCCTCACAATGAACTTTCAAGCTAAACAGCTTGCTGCCAGTTGCTAAGGCATCCTGAGACTGCTGAGTAAGGTCCTTAACTTCTCCCTTTTACATGTAGAAGACTGATTGCTCAGGCCCTCGTGCTATTGCGTCTTGACTACGGGAATGCCTCCCCATATAGTCCCGGGAGAACTCTTAGATCCTCCTCGGCATATCTATTAAATGAACCCAAGATCTGCAAATCCCAATGTGGTGGCCGTTCAATTACTTTTTGGGCACCTAAACTCTGGAACACTCTGCCTCTAGAGTTACTCCTATTGGAGCATGAGTTTTATTTCCGCAAAGACTTAAGGCCTAGCTGTTTAGGTACTAATCCTCCCCCACAGTGAACTGATGGCCTGTGATGTTTGTTTCAGTGCTGGCAGGCCTTTGGGTAGTCATGCGCAATATAAAAACTTTAGAATAGACTAGACTAGAAAAGCACTTCTGGAAGGCAGCCACTACATTCTGCTGGCTGTTATTGATAGACAGGATCAGCTGTGTATCATCGGCATAAGTGACCAGCCTGATGTCATGCGCCTTTATAAGAGTTACGAGTGGCCTCATATAGATGTTGGACAGAACTTGGCTAAGTGCCGATCCCTGCCGTACTCCTTGTCACAGACTTTTAAATTCGGAGTGCCAGGGAGGCAAGACAACAGCCGGAAACCGATCTGAAAGGTAGGCCTCCATCCACTTCAGCACTGTACTATCCACTCCGATCAATGCTATTCTAGCCAGTGGATTTGGTGGTTGTCCACGTTGAAAGCGTCCATAGCGACGAGTAGACCTGACTCAGTACCATGCCCAGGTCTGAAGCCAAATTGTTCGTCCTCTAGAAGAGAGTAAGGGCCATATGTATCAAAGTCCCCTTTTGCGATTCTCAAATAGCGAATTTTAGCGAATCGCTATTTGAGAAACGCAAAACCGTATGTAAACAAATAATCGCAAAAAAATAGCGATTAGCTAAAGTTTGCTAAATGAATAGCGATTACCCAAATAGCGTTCATTTAGCATAGAACTTTCTATTTTGCGAATTTCTCAAAATCGCAAAAATCGCAAAATTGCGATATTCGCAAACGGCAATTCTGAGACACAGGTGCAGCTTGATGACATCACAACCAGGAAGTGTGACTACCCATGCTGCACCTGAGTTCCAGGAGCAGAGTGAGAGAGCAGGAGTAGAGGCTGAGGCATCACTGCAGTGATACACACATTGGAGAGAGTGGAGACATGGCCAGCAAGGACAAGCAGCAGGGGGAGACACCCAGAATCAGAAAGCCAAAGTTCACAGAAAGTGAGCAGGAGGCTCTGATACAGGAGATGGTTGTGAGCCATGAGCTCCTGTTCGGCAAGAAGTCCCTGCGTGTGCCAGAGACACGCAAGAGGAGGATATGGGCAGACATCCAGCGCAAAATTAACGCAATTGGCGTCACACATCGCAGCGTCAAAGACCTACAGAAGCGCTGGTATGATATGCGCGCGCGCTCAAAGGAGAAGGTTGCTACCAGGCTGGAGGAGGCCAACAAGACCGGTGGGGGGACCTCCAATGCCACCGCTTCAACTCCACACGAAGAAATGGTTGAGGGGACCCTGCTTCCGGAGAGTGCAGTGGGTGTGTCAGACCTGGACAGCTCTGACCACACACAACCTAGACAAGGTAAGAAGCATGCCATCACACCCCTGATACCTCCCTACTACCCCCACACACCCAGGAGAGTCCCAGGGGCACAACAAAACTACAATTCCAGTGCAGGTACACAAGCACACACAGCAATGCATTATGGGAGATGTAGTTACATGCACCTAACAGTGGAGCAATGACACCCAGCCAGGCTCAAACAGTATGTGTGCATCATGAAAGTCAAAATACAGATGGATAGGACCCATGTAACTCCAAACAGTGATATTTAATGCATGACAGATGCAAGGCAGGACAGTAAATTAATGTGTGCATTTATGTCCACAGCACCAGCAGAAACACAGGGAACAATCAGTGGAGGGGAGGATGAATCCCCCAGCCCAGAGGCAACAGGGCAAGAGGAGGAGGAGGAAGAGGAAGACGAGGGCAGCCCAGTCATCCCACCAATACGCCGCAGGCGGATTGCAGTGCCACCATTGCCACCACTGGAGGGGGAATCCCAGGACACCGATGTGAATGTCCAAACAGTCCAGGGACAGTCAGAGCCACAACCCCGTGCACGTGCACGTGCAGAACCAATTCCACAAATCCCATCCAGGCGCAGGGCACCATGTGCATCCACTAGTGCAGCACTCACAGGAGACGACACAGTCTTCCAAGGGTTGGAGGGCCACATGTTGGAGGTCCAGCGCCTGCAGGCAAAAAACATAAGGTCAATCCAGAGGCAAATCAGGGTTGGTTTCATGGGCCTGACAGGTGCCCTGGAGGCACTCTGTGCTGAACTAAGGGCGGACCGTGCTGCTAGGCGCAGGGAGAGGCAGCGCCTCCACACCCGCCTAGACCTCTACACCAGGGCGGTAAACCGCTCTCCTCAGCGACCTCAGTGCTGTCAAGGCGCAGCATCAGTATGCAGCACGAGGTGTCACACTGCAGCCAGGACGTGGCCAGGGGTCTGGTACAGGTGACATGTGCTGTGGATCAGCTGCGGGCAGCTGCCACTGCTGGCCCAGGAGTCCTCACTCCAACAGACGAGGACGCACAATCCAGCAGGAGCAGCATTACACCACCGCCCCCACCGGACAGGCGCCATAGTGTGCGTCACGGCAGGGCTGCTGAGACAAGCGAAGAGGGCACAGTGCACCCACGGCGAGGGCCTACAGCCCGTCAGCGCCGCAGTTGAGGCGCTCACACATAGGCATGGATATGGGTGCATTAACCCAGTGCACACAGACACTTGGTCAAGAGTCAATTTGCACTGTGGATCACACATGTGCGGTACTTTTGACAAAACATTGTGTGCCACACAGGCTGTGTGCCGATAAATATCCTGTCCAAAGGGAAATTAAACACAGTCCTGTATTAGATCTTTGGCATTGTGTCATCTTTTCTTACCTAGAAATAGTTCTGTGTGATCTCATCTCGCCTCTGGCGCCCAGCAGCTGCACCAATTACTCCGGCCGGCATGCGTCCAGGAGCTGGCCCCTCCTCATCTGATGATTCTGATTCAGTGAGCTCCACTGGTGTGCCCTTCCTGGTGGCGATGTTGTGCAGCATGGCACACGCTACCACTATCTTGCAACAGGTCTGGGGGCTGTATTGAAGTGCCCCTCCACTCTTATGTAGGCATCGAAACCGGCTCTTGAGTATCCCGAAGGTCCGCTCAATGGTACATCTGGTTGCTATGTGGGCACTGTTGTACCTCTGCTCCCCAGCGTTGGCAGGATTAAGGTAAGGAGTGAGTATGTAGTCCCGGACCGCATACGCACTGTCACCTGTGGGGCGAGAAAAATTAGGTTGAACACTGTCCTGCCACTGCTATGCATTACTAGTGTGTCCTTCTATCACATGCAATTACCTAGTAGGTATCCCTCACCAAACTCCCCACTTGAGAGTCGGCGGTGTATCCCACTGTGGTGGAAGATGAATGAGTCGTGGGTGCTGCCTGGGTATTTAGCGACGATGTCGGTGATGATGTGCCTGGCATTACACACCACCTGTATGTTCAGGGAATGGTAGGACTTGCGATTCCTGAACACATACTCGTTCTGGGAGGGGGGGGATATGGCGACATGGGTCCCATCTATGCATCCAATGACGTGGGGGAATTGTGCAATTTGGTAGAACTCCTGCTTGGTCTGGGCTAGTGCCTGTGGTGTGCTGGGGAAGTATATGTGGTTATGCAGCCTCTGTACCATGGCATCAAGGAACGCGTGGAAGAAGCGCGACAATGCACTCTGTGAGACCCCTCCTGCTGTGGCTATCACCCCCTGGAAGCTCCCTGACGCCAAGAGGTGGAGTGAGCACAGGACCTGTATGTGGGTGGGGATTGTGTGTGTCCTGCGTGTGGGGTGTTCAATGATAGGTTTGAGCTCTGCTATTAATTCCAGGATGCTCTCTTCATCCAGCCTGTAGTTTGTATGGATCTCCTCCTCAGTCCGCTGGAGCAGGGTTATGCGCGCTCTGAAGATCCTTTCCTGGCGTCTCCTTCTCTGTGCAGCAGCTCTGAGTCGCAGCCTCCTGGCTATCACGTACAGCCCTGACATTGTGGCAAACATCAGTTGCATTGTGGGTCTCTTTATATAGGTTGCACCTGGTTACCACCTGCTCAGACTTGGTGGTAATTGCGATTCTCTATTTTGCGAATTTCGTGAATTCGCAAATTGAGAATTATTCATGCATTCCATTTAGCGAGTTCGCTAAGTCTGGACACAACAATTGCGAATTTCGCTAGATTTTGACGTATTTAGCGAATTCGCAAATTATTCGCAAAATGGTATTATTCGCAATTATTGCGAATCGCTATTTATGCGATTCGCACATTGGCTGTCGGGATGTGTCTCATACATAGCGGGGCTCTGTTTTGCGATCGCAAACACCGTTTTTCTGCGATTCGCAGTGTTTGCGATCGCAAAACAGCTTCATACATATGGCCCTAAGTTTCCAGATATTGGGACAGCCTTCCGCTCACATACCGCTCCAATATTTTCACTGGAAATGGAAGGAGCAATATGGGCATACAGTTACTCAGGACAAGAGGATCCACTGTAGATATTTCCAAGAGGGGAGTTACTTTAGCCTTCTTCCACATTCATGGATTATCAAAGTGTCAAATTTAACCTGGATAACAAGTTACAATCAGTCTAAGGACAGCCAGGGCTACGCTTATGACACACAGATGACCTCCTTGTGGGTGGCATTTGAGAAACAGCAGTCTATGGATAAGGCACTATTTAAAAAAAGGTGACTCGAAAGGGATTTTCTCTACCGTTAAATAAAGATTTTTATGTCCATCAAAAATATTATGGATGTTTTCTACTGGGTGTTTGCAAATAAACTCTTGCTCAGTCATTGCAAAATGAGTCACATCTGGCTTCTTGTGAATTAAAGGATTATTCTATTCTAGAAGTGGAAAAGATGAAGGCAAGTGTCATTGCAGGTAATGAAGAATAAGGAAGATTTAATGGTCTCTCTGTAGTTTTCCAGCAGCAACTCACTGGAGTTATCCTTGTAGCCAAGTGGTGGCTCTGCCAAAGAGATGGTTCAGTACAGTTTGGTATTCGAATAATTTCCAATTCTGTGGCAAGAATGTACCCCACCACCAACCAAATGCTCAAAGTAGCATGGAATATAGCAGGCCAGACTCACAGAGAGATCCGGTATCTAGGAGGAGGAGCAGGTGTCAGAGATCCCATGTCTAAAGTCAAGACTGTTGTTAACAGTAAGTATCGTACATGTATCATTGGTGTAATGTTCATCGTCGTGTGTAATTCTTTATATGGTACCTGGTTGATACCACGTTGCTCAAATAATAATGACAAATATTGTGGTGGTCATCTCAAACACCGCATTGACACTGCGCAAAGTGATGCTCAATCAAGCCCCTTGGCTTAAAAGACAACGGGGCATATTAGCAAGAAGAGGCGATAATTATCACTAACCCAGGTTAGCAGCATTTTTTTTATCGCCGTCGATCCCTGATAGTTATCGCCATGTTAGCGACGTATTACCAACACGTCACTAACAGGCGATAGCTTCAGGGATCAGCGGCGAAAACTGCTGCTAACCGCAGAGCGATGGCGATAGGGAAATAGTCGATAGCGGGTGGAATCTAGCGATGAAGCCAATCAGCGATAAAAAAACGCACGCTAAGCAGCAAGTGTGGAAAAAATAGCCAATCAGTCCACCTCCCATACAAAAGATGCACACAAAAAAAGTTCAATGCAGCTTCCAGGGCCAAGTGCAGCACACATCAACAACCCCCTCAAGCCACCCAACATCCAGGATGACCAGGATGACCGCCTGGATGCCTCTCTGGACCTGCGTCAGGTGCCTGGATGCCTCGCTGGGCCTGTGTCTGGTTCCTGGATGCCTCGCTGGACCTGCGTCTGGTGCCTGGATGCCTCGCTGGACCTGCGTCTGGTGACTGCATGCCTCGCTGGACCTGCGTCTGGTGCCTGGATGCCTCACTGGACCTGCGTCTGGTGCCTGGATGCCTCGCTGGACCTGCGTATGGTGCCTGGATGCCTCGCTGGACCTGCGTCTGGTGCCTGGATGCCTCGCTGGACCTGCGTCTGGAGCCTGGAGTGGGATGTGGAGGTGCCGTGGAGTCGATGAGCCGTGGCTGGAGACATTGATGTGCGACGATCACCCGTACCTGGTGGTGAAGTCTGACAGGTCGCATGGAGACACGTTGCTGACCTGTGTGAGAACTCTGCCTTGTTCACCTTGGAGCAGTTAATGGTAGAGGCGCTCATGCACACCAACGTAGTGGGGTCTGCATCGAATACTACAATCCACCACTACACCGGGGTGCACGGAGGGGATCACCAATGGTGGGTGCCGTCTCCCTGCATCACAGGACGGATGATGTTGGGCTGGCCGTAAGCTCTGGAGGGTGAGGCCCCTGTGCTACGCCGCACTTGTGTGGTCTGAGCGCTGCAACTACATGCCTAAGGGAGCCCTGCTGCATCAACTGCATCGGGTGGTCCACCAGCGGACAACTCGGTGACTGCTGTACCCAGCCCAGTGAAAGCACACCTGGCTCAGGCTCCTGCTGGCTGAGTCACAGATTTGGAGAGAGTGCAGTGGACAGCGCCACGGGGTCAATGTAAAGGTAAGGAGAAGGTGGGACGCGTAGCGCAGGAGGGCCGGGGGGGAGTTGCTCATGCCTATCACATGTAGATGACGCACCCCCAATGGCGGCTCTTTCGCTATGTTGGAAGAGTGTTGCCCCACCACCTCAAGCAGTGCAGAAGAGGAACAATCATCACATGATGATAACACAATCAATCAATCACTCAGGGGAATTGTAAGCGCGCTACTCACCCGTTAGAGTGTCTCAAGGCACTGAGGTGGGGTGCAGCTGATCTGTTAGCTGAAGAGCCAGGTCTTGAGGGTCTTCCTGAAGGTGTACAGGGAGGGGGCACCTCTGATGTCTGCCGGTAGCTCGTTCCCGGTATTGTATGCAATGTGGGAGAAGGACCTCCCGCCTGCTCTGGCTCTGTGGATGTGCGGGGTTTCGGACAGTGCGAGGTTGGAAGATCGGATGTCTCATTTGTGTACGTGGAATTTGATTCTGTTGTTGAGGTATTTGTTTACGTTGATGTGTAGTCATTTGTAGGCATGAGTGATGATTTTGAAGGTCACTCTTTACACCACGGGGAGACAGTGGAGTCTACGTAGACGTTGGCTGATGTGTTAGTGCCGGGGAATGCCGAGGACGAGTCATGGCGGCGGTGTACTGTAATGTCGGTACTTTGCGGAGTAGGGACTTGTAAATGGCGGTGTAGAGTGCGTGTCCATAGTCCACTCTGCTGGTGATGAGTGCATGGGTGACTGTCTTCCTTGACTCTGGGGGTATCCATTTGAAGGGCTTGCGGAGGATGTGGAGGGTGTTGAAGCAGCTGGAGGTGATGGCGTAAACCTGTCTGCTCATGGTGAGTGATGGGTCGAGTAGGATGCCGAGGTTTCTGGCGTGGCCCGAGTGGGTAGGTGGGCTTCCGAGGGCGAAGGCAACCAGGTGTTGTCCCATGCTGAAGGGGTGGTTCCAAGGGACTTCTGTCTTCACGGCGTTGAGCTTCAGGCAGCTGTTGGTCATCCAGACTGCGATGTCCTACATTCCTTCCTGGAAGTTGAGTCTGGCGGCGGTGGGGTCTTTGGTGAGGGAGAGGATGAGCTGCGTGTCATCAGCGTAGGATACGATGTTGGGGCCGTGTTGTCGGACGGTGGTGGCGAGGGGGGCCATATAGATGTCAAATAGGGTCGGGCTCAGAGATGACCCCTGTGGGAGTCCGCATGTGATTTACGTGGGATAGGAGAGGAAGGGGGGCAGTCTGATCCTTTGGCTTCTTCCGGGGAGGAATGATCGGATCCAGTCTAGGGCTGTACCTTGTATGCCGGCGTCGTGTATTCTTGTGACAGGTGTGCGGTGGGAGACGGTGTAGAAGGCCGCTGAAAGCTCGAGTGGGATGAGGTCTGCGGAGTGGCCTTGGTCCAGGAGGGTGCGGATGTCGTCTGTGGCGGTGAGTAGGACGGCCTCGTTGCTGTGGTTGGTTTGCAATCTGGATTGTGACAGGTCAAGGATGGAGTTGCCATCAATGAATTGTGTCAGTTCCCTGTTGACTGTTCACTTTGCAACTTTGTGCGTGAAGGGGGGGTGCGAGATGGGCCGGTATTTCTTGAGGTCGGTGGGGTCAGCTGTGGTCTTTTTGAGCAGGGGCCAGACTTCTGCACGCTTCCAGTCATCTGGGTAGGTGCCTGTTTTGAAGGTGGTGTTGATGGTGCGTTGTAGTTCATGTGTGATGGCGTCCGTGGCTCCGTGGTAGATGTGAGGAGCGCATGGGTTGGTGGGAGCCCCTGAGTGGATGCCTTTCATGGTTGAGGCGGTGTCTTCAACTGTGACTGGCGGCCAGGTGGAGATGGTGGGCTAGCTGGTGTGTCCGTGGGCCGGGGTGTCTGTAGACGAGGGTTCCTGGAAGTGTGGAGTTGTGGTTGGTCTGGATCTGGAACTGCAGGTGTGCAGCGGTGGGGAAGGATTTGCTGGAGGTGGTGAGGCGGAGGGTGGTTTTGGGGTCAAATGCGAGGCCCCCTCCCGGGTCCTTCCTCTGGATCTTTTATCTGTTCGAGATGGTGAGGTTGATGTCGGGTGCGGAGGAGGCATTGGTCCAAGTCTCTGTGAAGAAGGCGATGTCGGGCGAGAGAGGGTCGAGTAGGTTCCAGATTTCCACGGCGTGTTTGTGCACGAAGCGCACGTTGAGGAGGATGCATCTTAGGGTGTCGCCGGTGCTGGTATCGGGTGTGTTGGAGTCCGGGGTAGTGATTACGCTCTGGCGGCAGAGGAGGCAGGAGAACTGGCCGTGGGTCGTGTTAGCCGAGGCCTGTTGTCAGTCTCTGACTTTTCCAGGGTTGAGTGCATGGAGGGTGGCTGTGCTGTAGCAGTGGGTGGCCCGTGATCCAGGGTCCCTGGTGCTGGTCATGGTTGGGTTGCGGATGGGCGCAGACAGGCTTGTATTAGGCGTGCCATCTGTGCGTCAGCGGCGCATGTCTGCTGCGCAATCGCGCAGCGTCCGCCATGTATGAGGGGAGGGTGGAGGATCGATCAGCTGGTAGGCAGGAATGGGGGAGGCCAGGGGTGCGGGGCCGCTGGGGCAGCAGCGGCGAGAAGCGGGAAGTGCGGGCTCAGAGAAGCCAAAAATCATTTATAAAGGGGGAACACAAGGGCTAACTAACTGATGTAATCATGCTATGTATCCTCGGGGAGGGTGGGTAGGACTGCTCCAAACACGGAGCAGGGCATGGGCGGATTGGCATGCCCACTCAAGTGCGCAACAACTGTTTGTTCGGCCCACTCAGGCTGCCCAATGCAGTCATGCACACTTCCCTGTCTCGCAATGCAGGCTGCATTACAGCCTGCATGGAGAACATGCCCACCCTCCGGTCCCGGGTGCATGACTTGTCCCGTTGTTAATTACCAATCCCACCACTGCATTGCAGCGTTGTGATTGACTCCGGGAGGGAGCCTGGCTGGCTCCTTCCTATTCTTGGAAGCAGACGCAGGAGAGCAGGAGCTAAGAAGACACGGGACCCGGCTTGGAGGTAGGACTTCCCTCAATACATTTTCACAACACCCGCTCACACACACATCCCCACGTCCATGCACCAGCCAGTGTTCTTTCCGGCGTTTACCACCCCACAGCTGTTCCGACCCCCCCGCACTTCTCACTGTTGTCCGCTGTGCGCCCATGCACAGCGGGCATACCACTCGTGTGCCAAAGGCACATACGTAGTTGCGATGCATGCCATCACCTCGCATTCCATTCCAATGCATACTAATACTAGGCACATTCCAACAGTAGGGTAGGTGTTGCATGGCGGAGACATCAAGATCACTGTTCCCACTTCAGTGAGTGCAACCCAACACTAACCTTTGCACAACAAAACCTAACATGAACCCTTGAATCCCTTTTAGAACCCCCAGAACACACCGGAAAATCACATTTGAGACAAATGCACACCCCATTTTTCATATTTTACCCCCCAAATACACCCCAAATTTCATATTTTACCCCAAAACACACCCCAAATTTCATATTTTACCCCCAAATACACCCCCAAATTTCATATTTTACCCCAAAACACACCCCAAATTTCATATTTTACCCCCAAATACACCCCAAATTTCATATTTGACCCCAAAAGCACACCCCATTTTTCAAATCTGACCCCCATAAAAACAACAATTTTCATTTTTGACATCCAAAACACATTCACACATGAAAAAGTTAAAATTACTACATAACTGACCTCACAATGCGTTGTAATCGAATGCGATGTTAAGGCACCCGCGTTGTCGGAGTAGCGGTGTTAACGATGTACTGCCTGCATTGTAATGGTCGTCTCCCATGCCAAAGGCAACCCATAGGCTACGCCGTTTGCGTCCGTCAGCCCCTGGACCGCGCTCAGCACCAAGGAGCATTCCTCTTGGCCACTCCACCGCTACGACGCCTGCACCCTCCTCGCCATCAACCCTGGACTCCAGCTCGCCTACCTCTGCTCCGTACCGGACTTCGCCTTCGCCATCACAGACGGCTGCAGTATCACCCGCAAGGAGCACCCCAACAGTCAAGGAGAAGGCATTGCCATCACCTACAGGGGCACACTCCGACTGACCTCGCACTCTAATGTGCCAAGGGTGACCATGGACCACGTCAACTCCCAGATCCGGACCAAGCCCAAGAACATCCTCTGCGGCACCCTCATGTGCAGGCCCCCCGGGCCGTGGCCCCCCATTCTCCAATCCCATTTAGGACCTCATTGCACCCCAGGGTCTCCCATCCACCAACGTCATCCAACTTGGTGCACTCAAGTTCCACCTGGCAACCCCAGTGACCAGAGCACCACCCCCTCCCGGGGAAGGTCACCGACATCAGACGCAAGCAGCAAGTCACCTCAACAGGTCACATAGCAGGACACACGGTCGGGCACGTCACCTCTGCCAGCGGGTACTTCAACTACAGCCACAACACCGGACTCTCCTGCACTACCATCATTGGATGAATGACATCTTCACCTTGCCCACCGGACGCCAGCGCCAACATCGCACCCCGTCGCAGCTGGATCCAGGCCACCGCAGAACGTCTCGTTGACTCCCTCCGCACCAACACTCCACCAATGCTTCCGAACGATGACATCACAGCGCGCAACCACCACCGATGGATCTCCAACATCGCAGACATTCGGGCACCCCTTGTGAACGGCACTGCGTCAGTACCTTCCGCCTGCCTGATGGCAGGCATGAGGGTGATGCTGTGCCACAGGGATGGGCTGGCCCCATGCATTGCTGGAGTTGCTTCATGGTTGTGAGACGACTGCAGCAATGCATGACTTTAGCGCAGACAGCTACGTCAGGATTCCTGACGTATCTGTCGTTACTTGCGTCATGGAGTGCTGTCCAGTGAGTACAGCGCATCCATGCTGCTGCAAGGAGGGCATGATGAGAAGTGTTGCAACGCTGTCTTGTCGCAGCGCATAAACACTTTTCATGACTGGGGCACAGGAATGCGCACTATCTTAGTGATGGTGCGCATTCCTGCACTATGGGGCAAATTTACAATAACAGGCGCATCCCTGCAGATCAGCAGGGATGCGCCAGTTATTTTGCGTGACGTTAGGAACCCCTTGCGCCACCATGGATGCGCTGCATTTACAATGCAGCGCACCGTGGCGCAAGGAGAGACAGATGCGTGACGCATCTGTCAGCATATAGGTGACGCAGTGCTGGAGTCGTGTCGCAAGCGCAACGCTGCTCCAGCACTGCTCAGGGGCATCCTATACTTGCAATGCTGCGTCACTCCTTACGCCTGCTACAAGCAGGCGTAAGGTTTTGACGCAGCAGGGACGTAAAAGTGACTCAGTGAAATCTTGTAGATTTCACTGCGTCACTTTTACTGGGCTTCCTTGCGACGGAACGCCCACCCTGCATACATTATACCTGACGCAGGTATAATGTAGCACAGGGCTTTACAAAGTGACGCATCTCACTAGATGAGTCACGTTGTAAATCTGTCGCATAGTGGCGCATTGTTTACGACGCCGCTGCATCACATAAGTGGCGCAACGGTGTCGTAAAGATGTCGCAAGGGGATTGTAAATCTGCCCCTATATTTTTGTCGCAGGGCAGCGCTGCAACATTGCTTGCAGCGTAGTCCAGCACCAAAAACATGCATAGGTGTGGGCCCAAGTCTTATCCACATTTTTAAGACCCGCTTTTTTCTGGTCTTAAATTCCTGCAGCTAACAGGCCTTAGCAACACTTTTTTTATCGATTTGCGGGTCCGGGCCATCCTTGCTAATAGGGCGAAGTGCGGTTAGCGGGCGTTTTTGTGAAGTTTAGAGACAGAACGCCTACCTTGCATGTCATTAGCGATAAATATCGCTGGCATGCAAGGCGATAAAAAAAACGCCCGCTATCGCCAGTAAGCCGTCGCTAACGGCGATAAAAATATCGCCGCTTTAGCAGCAAAAAAATGTTGCTAAAGCGGCGATGGGCCCTTGATAATATGCCCCAACGATTGCAGAAGGGGTCTGTTCGTTTTTGCCTGTGTGCTTACATTTTAAACTGTGTTTTCCCCTGTAACAATTTGGGCTGAAATCTCGCAGGATTTTGAAATCCCATAAGCCATTTTGGGTGTGGTCTGAGCGCGGTTTATTTAAACCGTGGCAGACCTCCGACACACTATTTGTGTTAAAGATTCACCTTGTGAACATTTACCTGTTTCAGCTCCGAACCGCCGGGTCCCCAAACCCCCCGATTCTCCGAACTCCGTTGGCAGCCTGCTCAGCTGCTCTTGAAGATCTGGAAAAGAAAAGAAAACAACAACATATAAAGAACTGTATGTGCTCACATAAAAAAACAAATGCAACTCTGAAAAGGTAAAACTGAAACTTGCGGTGCAGAAGAATGGATTTCTCCTGGCTAAAGTAAAGCAGATTATTTAGAAGTCTGACGCCTCCTCGTGCTTAAAGACATTAAAGCACAACTAACCTTGCGCTGAAAGACATTAACGCACAGATAAGTCTTGCATACTAATGGCTATGGAAAAAAGGCATGGATGTTTCCCAAAGATTATAAATGTTGTTTAAAATTGCATTTCTTAAGCACTGAGAAGGCATCAAAGAACTGATAGAAAAAAACGGTGAAACTTCATTGCAAGCTAACCATTGGATACAAGTACATGAAATAGCACTCAACACTCACCAGAACCATGCAGTGTCCAGGTTAAAATCTGGTGTTTCGCAGAAGTTAAGCAACTTCTGCAAAGGCAGCTATAATAGAGATCAACCCTAAATCGCAATCCCAGAGGTGTCAAAAGTACGTACAAGGATTATGTTTATAGATGTTTAACGGTCTTGTTCATTTTACCTGTGAGTGTGATCATGCCTCATATGCCTTTCCAGTAACCATCAACCAAGAAACACTTCCCAGTCAGAGGAGAGTCACGAACATCTAAACCCCCATAAAGTGGACTTCTAGTTGATCGCAGGTACTAAGCAGCAGGGTATTACTGTACACTTCGGGATAGGTGGGTGAGGTTTTTCTCTAATGAAGATCAGTCTAGTAACTTTCCCTATTTTTTAAAGGTCGACAACAGGAGGACTTGACCGGGAAGATGACACCCTGGAAGATCCGCCTCACTGAGCTTTACCCGTAATTCCCGGAGTAAGTTCCAATCTCCGAATGACAGGTAGGGTAATAGGAGGTGGGTCCTTATCGTCTTTGCAACACTGTAGAGAAATTCATCAGGTAAGGTTTGCATCACTGAACCTGTCAGAAGGCTGCTTACGTTGGATGGAAGCAGCACCGATGAGAGACTCTCGGATCAGCATCATGCAGTGGTGGTGGAGCACGTAGAGCAGGTGAGCACATACGTAGGCCTACCAACTGACAAAGAGGTTGCAGCAGAAACCATCTCAGCAGATATCCCCGGGCCAGGCATGGTCCCCAAAGCTGAGGCAGGTGCACCATAGGCTCCTGGTGGAACAGCTCATTTACAGTGAGATAAGTGCATCCAAGTCACCAAATCATGGTATTTTACATCTTTGTTGGTAATGATCTAGATCTGGTATGCTGGGTTCCAGCAGGGCTGTGGAGCAGTCTTCCTCTGGAATACTCGAAGGTAGATCCAATAGCCAGTTTGGAAGGAATGGCAGGCCTCAGTTGGTCACTCAGGTAATGTAGCTCACAACTGAGAATGGAAACTGTAAATACATTTTATAAGCTTTCTGCAGTATTGTTGGACTGCATAATCATTTAACTGTAAGTCCAGTTTGGCATAGGATGCAGTGGGATTTGATGGGCACACCTTGGGCCTTCCCATGACTATTTCATATGGATTACATTTTTAATTTTGGGATGGGATCGATCTCATGGATCATAGGGCTAATGTCAGATTATCAAGCCATTTTAACTGTTTCTCTGAGCATACCTCAACTATCTTGCTCCTCAGGGTTCCATTATTCCTTTCTACCTTGCTCGCAGACTCAAGGTGACAGGCACAATAGAAATGGTGGTCTGCCAAAATGGCCTTACACATACTGCCTGCACTACCCCTGAAACAAAGTGTGTCCCTGAATCACTACTCATTTGGTTTTGCACCCCGTAAATGGGGACAAAATCTCGAACTAACCGATTTGAAACTGTAATGGCATCTGCACGTGCACAGTGGTACACTTTTACCAATGAGAGGCAGAAATTAATTGCATTTCATATTGAGACAATCCAGCTGTAGAGAGAGGCAGAGTTTTTGTAGTGAGGCGAAGAGTAACCACTGAATGAAGCACAGAAACAGCTATTGGAGAATGTAACACAATGGGGCTTATTTACAAGCCCCTTGCGCCACCCGTACGTCACTTTTACCATGTTAAAAATAAGGCAAAAGTGCCGCAAGGGGCTTGTAAATAAGCCCCAATATTTTCAAAGGCTTCAACACAATTTGCGGCAGCTTCCACAGACTGTAAACAAGAGGGATCCCGGCTTTAACTTGCTTCAACACTAAGGGGCTTATTTACAAGCCCCTTGCGCCACTTTTGCGCCATTTTTAACATGGGAAAAGTGACGTACGGGTGGCGCAAGGAGCTTGTAAATAAGCCCCTAAGGATTAATAAGCTGTGGGCTGTTTCTGATCTCCATGCTTTTGTACAAGCACCCCATGTAAAAATCTATTCAGTTTGTGACAATACAGGGTAAAGGTTTTAACATAATCAAGGAACCTCAAAAAAAGGGGCAGATGTCATCAGTAGTTTGATTTTTACAAATGCACTTTTGGCATCACTATACAACTGGAAGAGATAAGAGGTATTATTTTGAATATACTCTTGCATAGGTTCACCCTCTCCACTTGAAGGCAAACAAAAAATGCATGCCCCAATTAAGTCACTTTTATAACACTAAATTATGTTCAGCACGCTATACAAGAATGCCAAGTAGATCTTTAAAAGCAATGCACACATATCAAGTTTTATCAATTGTTATTGATTCCACATTTAATTGTTTGTAGCCATATAATTGCTTATAGCTAACGTATTTCGTTCTATGAAGAACTTCCTCAGTGCTACAATCAAGAATAAATATTACAAAAAGGTATTAAATTGTAGTTTAGAAACATTAGGCCCCTTAAAAACGTTTTTACATTTCAATAATAAAAATATCTGCACATAGTCCAAGTTCAGTACGCTTATTTTTTAGAAATGTAGGGGCTTATTTACAAGCCCCTTGCGCCGCAGTTTGCGTCACTTTTTACATGAGAAAAAGTGATGCACTGGCAGCGCAAGGGGCTTGAAAAATAAGCCCCTTAGAATCATCCAGGAATTATACTGATTCCATAAATCATTCATTACTTTAAAAAAACGTCATATATACTCCTGGTATAAGTAGTTGCATTGCCCAGGTATTTCAAATGAATCCAACATATTGTAAGTTATTTGTTTTAAAAAACTCATTCTTGTTATCAACTTCCTTTCCATCACACAACTTATATCTACCTGAAATAGGTTCCTTCAACTGTCCATATTGATCACAACATCAAATTCTAAGGAGAGAAGAGGAATCTGATAATAGTACCTTACCACAAAATTGCTATACATAAATTACCCAAATATTCAATTATTATGTGCTTTAGAAATTAATCAGGCCTTAAAGTCAGCTCCATACAGCCACTACTAAAATGGGAAATAAATATACATTTATATGTAACGTCTGTTAATTTATTAAAAAAATAATTATTAATATTAATAAAGCACTAGGGGCCAGATGTACGATCAGGACAATTGCGCATCGCAAATTGCGACTCTTTTGCGAGTCGCAATTTGCGAGGCGCAATTTCCGATGTACAACAGTGTATTTCACACTGTTTGCGATTCCCAATGGGGTCGCTAATTGCGAGGCTCATTAATATTAATGAGCCTCTCGCAATTTACGAGCCCATTGGGAATGACAGCCCTCCCGGGGATGGTGGGCTGCTGGGTTCAGCAGACCACCATGTCTGGGACTGCTTTTTAATAAAGCAGCTTTTTTAAATTTTAAATGCAGCCCGTTTCCCTTAAGGGAAAACGGGATGCATTTAAAAAAGAAAAATGAAACCTTTCAGTTTCATTTTTTTAAGGGCAGGCAGTGGTCTCTGGGACCACTGACTGCTCTTAAAAAATATTTTCCAACATACTCACAAAGGGGTGTCGTAGGGATTCTGCACACACACAGAGCTATGCACAGGATAATAGGACCTCGGAATATAGTGGTGAGCCAAACATAAACCTTAGCAACTGAAACCCCAACCCAACTAGCCTTAGCGTCCCATTAGCAACAATGTACCAATGATTAGACAACTCAGAACACGGTATCTCTCTCTCTCTCAGGACTCGCAGTAGTAAGAACACCCTTTCGTCACTCACTCATACCTGTCCACAACCGGCGTAAGGAGAGACACAGTATAGGTTAAAATGTTTATTTCAACATACGAGCTCTAAGATACAGTACACGTGACAGTACTATCAGCATAATGCATAAGAATAATATAATCAGCATAGTTACAACTCCATAGAATACTAACGGGGAAAGCATTTCACAAAACAGTGGATAGAGGGCTGTATGGCCTTACCACCCTCCCCGTGCTAAAAGCTTGTTTATTATAACAATAGAAGACCTCTGGGCTTTGACAAGCGAACCCCCATACCTCAGTCTCTAGATGCAAACACTACATCAGCAGACAATCACAGCTCTTCTCTCTGGAAAGGTTTTCTTCAAGTCCCTCTCAAGAGGGAAAAACACAATAATAAAAGCCCACCAATTTCCCCATGGCAGCTGTACATAGTGTTATGTCTAGGTGCGAGGGACTGGCCATATCAGCAAGAACCAGGGACGTGTTTTTCGACCTTGTAACTGTTGTTCAGACTGAGCCCAAAAGGAACAGGAGAAAAGGTGAAAAACAGAAAACGCAGAGAGTTGTAAAATAACTTGGCAGGAGCAGAGGGCGACAGAACAACGGCTAAGTGTAACGTGCGCAAAAGTCATCATGGCAGCCAGGCCTACACCAACGTATCCAGGCAGGCCAGGAGGCCACAAACCACAAGACACCCTCCCCTGGACAGTCCATCGGCCAAGACGAAGACAAAGTTCAAAACAGCTGAGCAGAACAGAGGCGGCCACAGTGGGAGGAGCGGAACGCAGCAAGGTATCACAGGGATAGTAAGCGAGGCAGTCCACGGACAGTGAACGGCAAATCAATCCAAAAACGTGGAAGTGCAGAATTATGCTATACCGTCCAAGAGGACATCATTGGAATCGTCAAAAAACGTAGACGCCATCCAGTCCAACAGGTCAAAGCTGCAGGAATGCTCCTCAGAGGACGGAGCATCCAAAAGCAATGCGGGACAGCTTGCGTGATATTCGATATAGCTCTGTTGTAGGAGATTCTGAGCAGCCGCCCAGATATCCCATTGTGCCAAAATCCCCAGTGCAGCCGCACGCGTCATGCAGCCTGCAACGGAACAGTCCCGTTCATGGGCCTCTAAGGGACCCATCAACCGAACGAAATCCGGAACAGACAGCGACGTATTGGAGAGGCAATAATCCATGGCCCAGGTGAAAGGGCAGCAAATGCAAGACATCACAGGTTGCACGCAAGTGAAACACGCAAAGCGAAAAGAAAGGGTATAGGACACACTCAGTGTCGCCAACGGCAGAACTCCGAAACCAGACAAAATGCGCTCACGGAGTAGCAGTAGGCGACCGGGGTCGAGAAGGGCCCATTGGGGAGCAGCCATTGCGAAGGAAGCAGATCAACATCAGTATACCAGCCGCCAAAGCAAGGATTAATGGAAAGCCACCAAAGACACTGGAAAAAATAGAATGAATAAACGCCGGTATCACACCAAAAATAGTTTGGAAAGAGGACACCAGGCCGGACCCCACCACCTTAAAAAAATGCACTAGACCTTCGGTGTTAGATGCGTTAAAAATACGGTGAATTAATTCACCGAAATGTTGTGGGAGGTTAGTGTTCAAAAGGGCCTGTATTTCACTGTGGGTACTGGCCACCTGGAGAACAAATGTCTCCCGGGCAGAAGTGAGCATAACCTCCTCGTTCAATAATAGCGCCTTTATTCTGCTCAGTTTATTGAAATCCGCCTCCATAGTAGGAATGGAAGGCCAAATAGAATTATCTACCACGTCGTGAGGGGGAGGGAAAAGCACATTCTTGCAGCAGACAACCCTGTGCGATACAGTAACAATATAAGGGATGCCGGCCTGCATACCACAGCAATAGTCGTTATTTAAAAGCAAATAGCTACCATTAGTAAGCATAGTAAAAGTAGGAGAAATAGTAGGAGCAGGAATGCCCTTCAACACACAAGCCAGATTCGGAGCGGAAACGTTACAAGCTCCGTGCAATTTAATATGTTTACAAACAAGGGAATGACTCACTGTAGAATCGCATGACTCCCCCGTGAGAAAAACTTCCTTGTCATCTCTAAGGCATTTATAAATAAAAGGGAGGGACCAGAGTTCATGCAGGAAGGCACTACCCAAAGGCTGGAAGCGGCCCACAGTATAATGTTTCATGCATGAACTAAATTCAAACAAGGAAAAAGGCAATGCGATAACCCCATGAACTAACCACACAGCAGAATCTATTTCTGCTACAGAGAATGGTAAGGGCTCCACTTTCTCGATATGTAACAGAGTGTAAACTGCATCTTTCATGGACATGAACTGTTGTTTGTCAGTTAAATTAAAAGGCAGAAATAAGGCAGTGGTGTTCAAAAAGTGCCAAGGAACCTTACCCAACTTAAGCGTTTGCAAAGTCCACGCAAATTGCATAACTGAACGTAATTGATTTTGACCATGATACAACACAGAAACATCATCTTGTACAATATCAACAACAGAGGACACAATATTCTCCAACGTGTAAATGCGGGAAGACAGGGTATTAATACTATTGTCAACAACAGCAAGCACCTTTTCCAAATTTGCTTGGTCTATTTCCCGTAAACGGGAAGCAGCCTCCATTTGCGATAGCTTCCAGAGTTCATTATAAGCTTCATAAATGAACCTCTTCGGTCGTGGACCACGAGGTCCCAATATAAAGTCGGACAGATCAATATTGCCTGAAAGGAGGGACAAATGTTGTTTAACAGAGTCTAGGGAAGAATGTTGCAACCATTGTTTACATAATTTACCAACAGAATAGGTGGTGACAGTACGGGAGTCAGAAAACCTAGGATCGGGCTTGTCCTGAGTATAGCCAGAAACTGTGTCATGAAAACGCAGCTGGCACTCGTTAGATGATATGGGCCAAGACAACCAAGGTGACTGAACAAGCGTAGACATATTAAACGAATTGTTCTGAAACAAAACCTGTAAAGTCGAAAGGGACATATTAAAGTGCGAGCTGTGGTTTAGAGTGGAAGACAGGGATGGAATTGATGGTGCATTCATTTGTTTTGTAGTATCCAGACCCCAACACGTAGTCTGATAGATCGAAGCATTCAAAAACACCATTTGGGCTGGGATTAGGCAGGCACGGTGTAAGGCCTCGGTGCCTTGCACCTGCCAAGGCTTGGAGCCCCAGATTGACTTCAAATCCACAGTTTCCGTCCAGTATTCATAACCACCCACAGCCAAGGCCTTTAAAAAGGAATTCGAATAAAGCAATTTAGTGTGGGTCAACATGAATTTCTGTGTGAATGGGGCAGGTAATTTGAAATAATAGGACCCAGGGTTCGATCTATTAAAATCAGTGAAATAAGTAAATTTATTTCGAAGAGTCCGGGAGCTACCCGATAAAGGGTTTGGGCAATGTTCCCATTGAGTGTAGGTCACAGGGCTACGTAGTGCACTAGGTCTATGGACAAAATGGTTGCCCCAATGCTGGTAACAGTATAAATCGGCATAATTCGCAGAATTCATATACAAATCCTCAGCATTAAATGAAGCATAATATTTTAAATCAGCAAACAATGCTTCAACTGCATGCACATCCCAATCATCAGAATGAATATTACTTTTTACTACATCACCCATGGAAACTCGAAGGACATTCGGTACATTAATAACTTCTGTTGATCCATGAATTTGAAAATTTACCGCATCCCATACGATGCCATCAGCAACTGGAAAAGCTGAAATGTTCACCAATGTGTGGTCACGCTTCATGATGTGAGATGAGGAATGTGGAGCCAAAGTTCCAGCAACACTGTTCACAGCAGAGCGTTCAGGCAAATAGTGACCATTGATCAGTAGAAAAACACTGTGACAAAGCCAATGGACATGAACAAAAAGATCAAGAAAAGTACCAACCAAATGTAAGTCCAAGGGGGAATCAAAAAATTGTCTCTAAACCAGGATACAAAAATACTGAATTTGGACGGGACAATCGACGTGGTGGAATCAGAGTCAAAAGAATAACGTGTCGGACTCAGTGGCGTTGTTGGTAAATGAGCCACAGATTCTGTTTCAGGATAGGTATACTCGTTTTCGTCCATGCAGGGGGTAACTGGAGGTTCGAGCATACTTTCAGGCAAATCAATCATCTCAATTGTAACATCAGTGACCGTTCGGGCAGGAGGGCCTCGAACACAAGTCCGGTAAATTGCAGGACAAGAGACCGCTGGTGTAACACTATTTAGAATCGGCCAGTTGTTCTAGCTTGACATTTTCCACTGAGATGTATCTGTTCTCCTTGCGACCAGGAAGCGGTGGTAAGATGACTGTACGTGTTCCCTTCAAACCCAGGACTGGAACCGGTGCACGATAAGAGGGGCCGAATTCTTTCTTGTTCTCCACCTTCTCTCGAACCAGGTCTCCAATCTTCGGAAGCCAGCCGGCAACCGGAATCTGCAGGGCAGTATCTGTGGTTGAAGGTAAATGTGCGCTTGCAAGCTTGTCTCGGGCTTCTTGTAAGTCCTGTAACATAGTAGAATGGTTATCTACATCAAACTTGGCGGGTTGCGCCGCCATGTCTAGACCATCAAGGTCAGGCACAAACATTCTTATGCCAAAGAGCATTTCGTATGGGGTCCGCCCACCCAGAGATCTTCTAGGGAGATTATTAAGTGCACGTTGTACGGTATACAAGTGGGCCAGCCAGTTCCTGCCAGTACCTAAGACCCTAGCTGTCAAGGATTGCTTTAAATCACGGTTCATTCGCTCCACAATTGAATTACCCTCAGGTCTGTATGGAGACGAAAACTTCACCCGTACCCCCAGTGAACCCATTGCGTCCTTGTACGCCTTAGAGGCAAATGCTGGACCTTGGTCAGAATGGAAGGTACCGCTTGCGAAGATTCCCACAGAGACACGCAAATCCCTGATGACATTTCGAGCGTCAGCACTCCGTTGTGGCCAGACCCAGATGAAACGTGTGCACGAGTCCACTGCCACTAAGATATATTTATAGGCAGTGTCTGAGGAAAATGGACCGCAGTGATCCAAGTAAACACACCCAAAGGGTCTGTTAGAAATGTAGAGCGGGGTCTGTGGTGGTCGTGTAACCGTAGAAGGCTTAATCTGTTGACACACGTCACAAGAAAGCACATAAGTACGGGTGTCTTTATATAAACCACGCCACCAGTACCGCTGCTGCAAGATGGAAACGGTCGCAGACACTCCAGCATGAGCCGAAGCCATGCCTTCGTGTGCTGCCGTTATCAAGGAAAGTCTGCGATCCGCGTTGGGTATCAACCGATCACCAACGTTTGGTATTGTTACATAAGGAACCTGTTCGGGACCTAACTGATAAGAATATTTGGAAGAAAAACCCCTAGGGTAATTAGCACCTTCCTTTGTCGCAGCAATAGCTGCCAAAATATTGGTGTCAATTCTTGACATGGATCTGGTAACTGCTGCTACTGAACACGTGACTACTGCTGATCTGGCTGCTTCGTCTGCCAGACCGTTACCAACAGCGTGTGCGCCCACCCGCTGATGGCCCAGGGTGTGAACCACTTGTGTGAGTGGCAAACGTTGTCTCAATTCTGCCACCCGAACCCAAAGCGTCTTATGCTTGATTGTGCTACCTTTAGCGTCTCTATAGTCATTTTGTGACCAAAAGAATAGATTGTCATTGTATGATTGAACACAGTAATAAGAATCGCATACAATAAGTGTGGTCACATCCGGATTTACGAATTCAAGCGCAAGCACCAATGCGCGCAGCTCGGCCAATTGCGCAGTACTGTCCCCGAGTGTTTGAGTATGCACTACAGTGGACTTGAACTCTCCGTTCACAAAGGTACCTGCAACTATAGCACATGCGGCTGAATAAGCATGCTTGGACCCCGTGGCCGGTTGTGCCGAGCCATCGGTGTAGATCACACAGTCGTAATCCTCAAGCGGCAGTAAAGATAAAGGAGGAGGATGAACGAATTCATACTGTAAAAACTCCTGAGTCTGTAGGGAGGCATCGAAAATGAATGTGACATCCGGAGACGTCAAAGAAGTTGCCCATTGTATCCAACGGGGATGCAAAGCTTTAGAGTTCGGTACACTTGCCTTTGTCACTGCTTCTAGAGCAGGATAGGGTGTTACCACTAGAATGCGATTTCCCTGTGCCAGTGCGCGCTCCTTCAGAATCGCCATTTGCACTGCAGTCAGAACTTTCTCCACAGATGAAAAGCGCAGTTCTGCGGACGTGTACAGATGTGACTTGTATGCGATTGGTACTGTGTCACCCTCGTTAAAGGTTAAATACGTGAAACCCACTGCCCCCGGAATTATTCTAATCACCAGGTTTGTGTGGTTATCACGCGTCAATAGGTACCTAGACTCAAGAAGGTCTGTCTGCAAAGACTGCAGAATGGAGGTATGCTCCGGAAGCCAACAAGACTTCGAAAAGTTTGGTTGTATCAAGGCATACAATGGCTTGATACGCTGGGCGTATTCGGGAATATAAGTACGCCCGAAGTTCAGAAAACCCAGCAAAGACTGAAGTTTTTTCAGAGTAGTAGGAGGGCACAAAAGTGCACATTTTTCCAAGAAGTGGGGGGCTAAGCCCTTACCTTCATTGTTGAGCTCGTAGCCCAAAAACAAAACTGTTAATTCAGCAATGTGTGATTTGGAAAAGTTAAACTTATAACCTAATACCGCAAACTCGAGAATAATGCGGTCCACTCTGGAAAGATGCGGGTATAACTCGTCGTCTGTCAGGTAAATATCATCGACGTACGAACATGCATCTGGGTCTATGCCATCTAACAAAGAGACAACATGGGCAGCGAACACTCCTGGACTGTTTTTATAGCCCATAGGGAGTCGCCTTAATTTGAACTGTTTACCACCGGAGGTAAAAGCGCTCCATTGGCTACAGTCCGTGGCTAAGTTGTGCGTGTAAAATCCATTGGATAGGTCAAGTGTCGTTTTATACTTTTTACGAACAAGACTGTCTACAAGCGCAGAACTGTGGGTATTTTGCACCGCAAAGGTCCGACAATGAGAGTTCAAATGTCGGTAATCCAATACTAGGCGGTACGTTCCGTCTGGTTTAGAAACCGCGAATAGGGGATTATTCATGGGTGATACGCATGTTTCTATTACTCCCTGATATTCTAACTGCGTCAGAATTTCAGAAACGGGGCCTTTGGCTTCCCGTTTAATGGGATATTGGGGTTGTGGCTGTGGTAGGGACCGTAAAGGTATCTCATGGGGGGGAGAATCTTCATCCCAACCCACGTGGTTGCGGTATAACGCAGGAGCCAGGGACACAGCCCACTCAGCTGCAAGAGCCTCCGCTTTGTCCTTTGGGACATGTCGAGAAAGCTCGGAAGGATTGCCTCCTCCCCTTTACGTGCAGCAAGTACGAATGGGGGTGGCCAATCCGCCTCTGCTAACAAAATGTCGTATGAAGAGGTCAGATTTTCCCAAAAATCCCTTTAATTACACGCTGTATATCACCTTCAATTTGGATGACAATATTAAATAGTCGGTCAGGGGTGCCACTCTGGTGTCTGCTGTTTCAACAGTAATGAATGTTTCAGTTGCTGTCACCTCCATATGAGGACGTAGCGCCTCCCGCACTATGGTAACTTCCGCGGCGCTGTCTAGGAGGGTTACTGCCCACGTCCAATTCAGGAGTCTCGTTCTCACCGTCTGTGGCATATTTCGCTGTTACAGCGGCAACTTTCTTCTTCTGAAATTGTGGACGAGAACGTTGAAAGTCTTCTGCTTTCCCTCTGACTTGTTGTTGAGGTTGATCTCGTCCCTGGGGAGCCTCCCGACCCCTTCCTCTATCCTGGCGATCCCCTCCACTGGCTTGCGAAGTTGTCTGTGCCTGTGAAGAACGAGGAGAACGCGTATCAGGGATCTGAAACCTATCCGGAGATTTAAGTCTCGCCCTATCGCGCAAATCATATGTGCGTTCAGAAGAGACAGAAACAGGGGATGCGCCTCGCGACCCCGGCTTCTTCTGTTGCTTACCCTGTTTTTTCAACCTCCAGCTCTTTTTAATAAAAACTGGTTTCTCATATTTTTCAGATTGAGGTTTAGGTTGTTGTTGTTGTGTTTGTGTTTGTTGTTTTGCAAAAGGCTTATTGCCCAGGCTATTTCGGCCAATAGTTTTGTAAGCCTGGGTAATAATTTTCGGTAATTTGCGCGGCTTGTCCAATTCTGGGACCAAAGCCAAAGCATTAGCTACTTGAAAGTTCACTGCATCGCCCTTGACATTCGCAAGGATCAGCTCAGCTACTACTTCGAACACTCCCACCAGTCTCATCCCTAATTCCACAGCCGCTTCAGGGCCATGTTCATCCTGTACTTTTTTAATCACAGAGGGGAGAACCGTCATGGAAGGGGTGCCGAAACACTTCGAATAAACTGCTGCGAATACCCTACCCCAATTGTTGCATGCTGTCAACTCGGGGATTAAGTCTTTTGGCAAACTAATTGTAAGAATTCTATGTTTATCCACTGGTGTCGTGTTTGGAAAAACTGCCTCCAACTGGTCAAATTTTTCTGCAAGCCAATAAGGTAAATCATCCTTATTTTGTGGACATTTGCCCATCACTGAGTTCACCATGACGGGACGTATGGTCACTCCGCCTGCAGCAGCTGGATGGCCCGCAACTCCAGGTGGGGCCCCCTGGATGTTGCCTGTAACATATTGCACTAAAGCGCGATGCACTCGCACCAAAGCCGAATACATATTGCGCAGGTCAGCGACTGGTATTTGCATAAATCGCGGATGTGGGGTGTACCCGGCCAAAACAGGCCAAGTGGCCCCGTCAATAGATAAGGGGCCTAAACGGACCGTTGTTACCGGTTGTGGGAGGGCGCCATCAAACCACACACAGTGCTGCCAAGCCGTGAGCAGTACTTCAAGATTAGTATAAGGTCTATAGGCAGCAGGAACAACGGTGGGTTCATATTCGTGGAACAGATTATCGTTCGCATCCACCGCCGGAAAGGTGATCCAAGAGTAGAATACTTCAAAGTGGAAAGCCGGATCGGCTTGAACCACAAAGATTAGTTCGACTCCCGTGTCAGGCACTCCATACACCCTTAAGTGATCACGGAGCGCCGCGCGGCTATGTGCCGCTATGTTTACACCCGCCATTACGATCGGGTTTGTTCGACAACCTAACAGTAGACAGCACAATAGAGGGTTCGATTAAGAAACCTTTTAATAACTTCAAGCTTGAAAGAACCTACAAAAACGTCAATATAGGAGGTATAACCGTCACACACGCTTCCGGAGGCGTCCGTGAGGGGTGTTGTGGACAAGCACAAGCACTACTCAAGCGTCTCGCAGATAACCAGCCCACTCGTTGGTCGCGCCATGTCGTAGGGATTCTGCACACACACAGAGCTATGCACAGGATAATAGGACCTCGGAATATAGTGGTGAGCCAAACATAAACCTTAGCACCTAAAACCCCAACCCAACTAGCCTTAGCGTCCCATTAGCAACAATGTACCAATGATTAGACAACCCAGAACACGGTATCTCTCTCTCTCTCAGTACTCGCAGTAGTAAGAACACCCTTTCGTCACTCACTCATACCTGTCCACAACCGGCGTAAGGAGAGACACAGTATAGGTTAAAATGTTTATTTCAACATACGTGCTCTAAGATACAGTACACGTGACAGTACTATCAGCATAATGCATAAGAATAATATAATCAGCATAGTTAGAACTCCATAGAATACTAACGGGGAAAGCATTTCACAAAACAGTGGATAGAGGGCTGTATGGCCTTACCACCCTCCCCGTGCTAATAGCTTGTTTATTATAACAATAGAAGACCTCTGGGCTTTGACAAGCGAACCCCCATACCTCAGTCTCTAGATGCAAACACTACATCAGCAGACAATCACAGCTCTTCTCTCTGGAAAGGTTTTCTTCAAGTCCCTCTCAAGAGGGAAAAACGCAATAATAAAAGCCCACCAATTTCCCCATGGCAGCTGTACATAGTGTTATGTCTAGGTGCGAGGGACTGGCCATATCAGCAAGAACCAGGGACGTGTTTTTCGACCTTGTAACTGTTGTTCAGACTGAGCCCAAAAGGAACAGGAGAAAAGGTGAAAAACAGAAAACGCAGACAGTTGTAAAATAACTTGGCAGGAGCAGAGGGCGACAGAACAACGGCTAAGAGTAACGTGCGCAAAAGTCATCATGGCAGCCAGGCCTACACCAACGTATCCAGGCAGGCCAGGAGGCCACAAGACAGGGGAAGGGGTCCTACTTGAAGTAGGTGGTAAACTGCGAGTGTTTTGCGGCCACAAATGCGGTCGCAAAACACTAGTACATAGCATGTTGACTCGCTATTAGGAAGGGACGCCCCTTCCTAATTGCGAGAATCGCAAATGCTATTTTGCGAGTCAGGGACTCTCAAAATAGCATTTGTATATGCCATTACCCTTTTTTGCGGCCGCAAACGGGAGGTTCTCCCGTTTGCGGCCGCAAACAAGGGTCGTACATCTGGCCCATGATATCTTATGAACAAAAAAGTTAGATTTTCACTAAAAATATGGTGTTTATTAATCCTTTACTCCCCACAGATATAGTTACTTCTCAAGTCCTATAAGAAGTTATTAGAGTGGATAGTAAATACAGAAATCCATCACTATAATGCCTTGAATCATATAGTAATTATATAATTAGTAGCACATACATAATTTCACTTCATACATTTTTTTATCTCATTTAAGAAGTGGTTTTATATTGCTTCATTATTATACAATCATGTATTTACCATAGTGTGCATCCTGTATATCCATTTGGGGGTACATCACATCCTATCTATACTGTTCGTCAAAATTATTGCCATTTTTAGTCCATTCCTATAGTTATAAAACTAACATTTTAATGCAGATCAACAATAGGTATATTTGATGGCCTTCATACTGGTGTGATGAACAGCAGGCATCCAAGAAGGTTGAAGCACGAGACCAGGTATATCGGTATTATATTGTCATGCCACATTTTCATATTTCTAGTTCCAGCACCTCACATTATTTCATAAGAAGCAAGAAAACTGCACGCCATTTTTTAGCTACTCAAAATCTGCAATCACAATAGACTGGGAACAAATGCATCTCAGTAGTAAGGGAACTAACAGTAATTTAGTTGTGGGTGAATACGGGCATAACAAGTGATCACCAACAAAGCCCTGATTATGAGTTAGGTGTAGTGGTATTTACTGCATGCCAGGGTGATTAGCTCTTCACTGTATCGAATCGTCTGGTCACGAGAAAAAACACATGCATGATTTAATGTATGTGCTATATACTGCATGTGCTATTTACCATGTGATAAATAGCACTCTATTGCAAGTATGAGAGGTCATTAAAGACCAGAGGAAAACACCCCCTTAAAATACCTCAGTCAAAAGCAGGTGGTTAAAAATCCTGAAAGTATAGGGAATAAAAGAAAAGCTGTAAAACAATACAAAGAAAAACCTAAGACTAACACAATGACGCAAAAAGACACAGTACATGCACTCTTTAAGCTAAAAGAAAAACTCTCACACCTACACACAGGCCCAAACCTACACAAATAGCCATGGACAGGTGAAACTCTCACAGGTTGATTGCAGCGACTCACATTTCCATTCTACAGTACACCACCATGGATGCAGCACTGCTAGGCGACTATATTATGCTATGTCAGATGCATGTCCTGCTCAAAAAACCATGCAGCATGCATGGCAAGAAAACCCAGGCCACTAATCAATCCTCAAATGGCGCATAAATGCTGGATGAGAACTAGGATTGACAGAGTAAGGCTGGAACCCATAAACATTTGTCAATTTAAAATCCAGAGGATAAACAAGCTTGATATGGGCACCATATAAAACATATTTTCATCATTACGGATACCCTGGAGTCCAACATAGGTATCCACTCCCCTCTTCCAGAAAATGCTAGCCAAGCTCAAAATCTTAGCATTAGGCACCAACAGTGTGGACAGTAGAATTGGCACATGGCATTTCTCAATCAACCTTTAGCAAAATACTTCAAGTGCTGTAGGCTTTGGAGAGAGTGAGTGACCAGCAAATACAATTCCCATTGGATGCCCACACAGCTAATGCCAGCAAAGCAAACATCAATGCTGCAGCAGGATTTGCTTTCAGTTGATTGCACTCATGGACATGTTGTGGTCTCACGTAGACTGGAACAAGTGTGCTGGAATCATAAATTGAAGCACACTATTTATGTGCAATGCTGTGTGATGTGGATCTGTGTATACTGATTACTGAACTGCTTTGTTAGGTTCTCTGAATGAAACTACAATGTCATGATCCTGATGAGAAATAACATTAGCCATACTGTGGCAACACATCACCCTTAAGGTTCTGGGCAGGCAAATCAACCCTTCATCATCATGATTATACTGCATTCTAGATGTTGGGATGGAAAAGTCTTCTGCATGTAAGAGACGTGAATCCCTGCCCTGAGTGCCCAGTTGTACTGTTGTTTAGATCCCTAATGCTGTTTCTTTGTCATAGGGCAACACAGATCAAGCATGTGCACCATAACATAGGCCTGTCTCACTGATTGCAGTCTTGTTAGACTGCAAGGTGCACTCAAAGCGCTACCCTCATAGTAGTGGAATGCTATAGTCTTCATCAGGAGTTAAGCAGTATGAGTGTGGTGGTGGCAGCATACCGCGTAGTGATCAGTAGTAGTGAACAAGACCTTTTTACACTGTGCCACTGGAATGAGGCCACCAGGCTCACTCATCTTTTTATAAGTTCTGCTGCTCTGTTCTTAACTCACCCTTGGCCTACATCTACCTGATGTAAATGTGTGGTACTGCATAGCGCAAGGGTAGTTACTCTGTGCTTGATGTATGTGTGTCTGGGAAGGGTACAGTACAGGGATAGAACAGTACCGTGTAGTGCATGTATGGCTAATACATGTACCAGTGTATGTATGCCTGAGAGGAATACATTACATGGCAGATTGTAGTGATGTGCTGTGTGGGCGCAGGGACAACATGTGCTGGGTGTATTTGCACTTGCCTGATGTACAATACATGAAGGGGGAAGAGTCGTGCAGCATGCACATAGTGGGTGTGTGTGCTGGTAGTGAGTGTGTTTTGAATAACGCATCCTGGTTAAAGATAGAAGACCTTCAGTGCTGAACCGGGCACGCAGACTGAGTGTGTGTGCTGAATACATATGTACATGTGAGGGTACAATGCATAGAGGTATTAGTGGTAAACAGAAAGTGTGTTATTAATGAATACTGAGTAAATGTGTCTGTAATGGTAGTGTATGTAGGTACCTGGGTTCCATTTTGGGAATCCCTGGCCTGCCTGGTAAGCACGTGAGGAGGAGAGGAATCCCCAAGACAGATTTGTGTATTACTCCGTTCCTGTGAGCTGTGTGAGGACACACCGAGGCAAAAGGAATAGACTACCTTTACATCTCAAAAGACTGCTCTTTGATTCAGTGATTGATCACCAAGAGGGGGTCTAGACACATCTCAGTAAGGGAGATGGAGCTGATAAGAGAATAGTAAAGAGTAGAACTGGGTGTCTGGGATTAGGCCTTTGATGCACATATAACTGTGGCTGACATACAGGTGTAAATTCTGGCCACTCCCATGAATTATGTTGTGGACAATCAGCTTTGGAGTCATGCCTGCTTTGACAGACCTCTTTTATGAAGGAAGATGGAAAGGAGAAGTGCCCACTTCAAAAGAACTAGAGCCCTAACATAAAACTTAAAAGCCCCAGACTCTAAATTACATATGGTGTCTGGGAAAGAACTTCAGGAAGGGGAGGTTGAGTCCCCAAAAATGTGTTATCTGCCTAGCAGCCAGACAGACTGTGTGAGGAGGGGAATCTCTGCAAGACTTCTGCCTGTGACCAGTACTGGGGGCCAAGCCTTGCTAGTCTCCCTGCTGGGTGAGGGTACATCACCGAGGGACACTAAGACCAACTGTCCTGGAGCCTGGAGCATCATCGCCTGCCTGTTTGCCAAGACCAGTGTGTCCTTTGAGGAAGAGTAGCACATTGGAGAGAGCGTGGTCCAGTGAAGAGCCCTGCTGAGTGGAATCCGAGAGTGGAGTGTGAGGAGAGCAGCTGCACACCGATCTGGTCATTGTCTGTGCAGGAATAGTCTGGTGAGCCACTGTATGCCAGGAGAGGGCAGCCATGATCTAAGCCATGTGAGCTCTCCAACTGCACTTGACTGTTTCCCTAATGATCACAGGTATCCGCTGAGGATGTCACACCCTTGCTGGACCTCCAGTGGGTAGCCGAAGAACCCCCTCCCTCCTTTTGCCAGAGAAAGCACAACTTACCTTTTGAATCTGCTGAGCGGGAGCATCTCCAGTTGCTGGAAACTGACCGGCAGTGCAGCTTGACAGGAAGAGCCTGCTCAGCCTGGTGCTACCATGTCCATCCAAGCAGCCCAACTTCACTGTACAGGACTCGGACTTGGAAGCACCAAAGAACAGGGCACTCACTGCACCACTGAGCACTGTTACACCGCAGGAGCGTGAAAAACTGACACCGGGCCTTTGGGGGATTCACTGCTGAAGGTGCTGTGGCATCATAGGCAATTTTGACTGACAGCTTGGAGAATCAAAAGGGAACTCTTGAGTATGGCCTAATAGTTGTCATTCCCTGATGCAGCCACTATTGAATGGGGAATAACCATGAACTCGTTACGCTAAGGAAGGTGCGACAGGGATTGCCTGACAACTACTAGAGCCTCGAGCTCAAGGGGGCTATGCATGAGTTAGAAATAACATACTACCTTTTATTATAAAAGTAAGTATTTGGCTGGACATTGATTTATTGTTTGTACTGTCTGCACTTTGAGGAATGAGTCCTGTTCACTCACCTGTAACTACATTCCCCCAGAGGGAGCCTTGACTGCTCGACCACAGCTGAGAGTAACCACTGGGTGTCAAGTGCAGAAGGGGTACTTGACCCAGTTGAGCAGGACCCATGGTAGGTCGGGATCCGGGACATCAGGAGTATAAGGCCTCCTCCACCATGGTTGGGCCCAGAAGCCCTTGGGTGTCCTCTGAAATTGTTATTGTCCAATCTCAATACATGTCAACAGGACCATTAGAGAGTTGCTAGGCCCTTTAGCATCACATACATGGATCACTGTGAATATGTATAACAAACTACATTGGTCGCTCTTCACAATGATGATGATTCTCAACTAAGTCAACTTTTTAACAGCCACATGTACTTCCATTACAACTGTCCTGTCTCTTACCGTGGATTCCTCTGACCTCAAGACCTTCATTCATGTCTTCCATTCCAGACATGTTGAGGATGGTCATGAGTTTTTCTTACCACAGGTTGAAATAGAGGTGAGGTGCAGAACTACCACCAGTTGGCATGATTTAAAAAAATATATTAAATAAATCCATGATTTGTAAACTGCAGCAAATCACCCATGAGGGTCTCAAGGCACTGCATTGTGGGCACGGGGAGATTAAGTGATTTGTCCAGAATCACAGGATGTTGAGCCAACGCCAAGACTCGAACCTGGTTCCCCCAGATGCAAAGTGAAGAACTCTGGCCATTATGACACAACCTCTCCCCATTTGGTACCTCTGCTTGGCAACTCAATTCAGTACCTAAAATTTTAAGGTTTGGGACTTGTTTTTAATGTTCACAACATTATGTGGATAGGTTGATTCCCTATTGATTTTGTCCATTGTATCCTTCAAGATGTATGTTTTGATTGTTTTTTGTGGCATCTTCAGCATGAGATTACACATTGGATAGTCAAAGTGTCCTATTACCTCCTTGGCCAGGACCTCCAGCTCAGCATTCGTAAACTTGTACTTCCTTTTCCCTGCGTGGTTCAATGATGGAGGTATCTTATAGGCTTCTGATTGTGATAACTGATTGGTATCAGAGGGTGGCAGTGGATTCTGTTTGTCTTTTGTCAAGGTGCTTTATCCACACAAAAATAATGCCTGCACATAACCCCACAGGAAGGCGTTGTTGGTGTACTTTGGAGGTGTCCTAAGGCCCTTTCTGTCTTTCGCTGAAAGCTTTCATTCTCTGTGGATTCATTTGCTCACTCCAGTAACTTTCATGCCTGAAAATGGGCGCTTCCTGCTATTTTGTGCATGTGCTATTTTTCAGATGTGTTATTTGCCACATGGCCTAAATAACACAAATTTGATATTTAATACATTTGCTAAATAATGATTACACTGTACAATACAATAAAAACTTTAATTCAGCATTATTTAAGATGTGTTCTTTACTGAATCCCATGGAATCGGTATTTACCCTATATGCAAATTTGGTGTTTTTTACCACCAAACACATAATCGTGGCCTTAGGAGAGTACAAACATGATGTAGGGTATATCATCATCATACCGTGATACCACATTCTTGTATTCCATAATCCAACATCTGATTTTTAGAGTTGATATGGATCAAATTTGACTTAATGGGTTGCGAAAATACTCTAACTGTACCAACAACAGGATAAATAAAACAAATATAACCCCCTAAAAAGTGATATCTCCAAGATGGTACAAGTTACCCAATACAAATTCACCAGTTTCTAAATGGCCAGGACTCATCTGGACATGCGTCCTCCTTGGCATTTACAGTAGGCACCATTATTTGGAAGTTCTTAAATACCCTTCTCATATCAAAGATTTTGAAACTAGAAAACGAATTCTACAGAGGTCATAACTTGTAGCTTCCATATTGCATTGGTAAATTTATGCATGTATGTGAATCAATGTCAACACAGAACGAACCTAACATGAAGTATCTGGAGCAGAGAAAAGACTATACGTTGATTCTCACACACAGCCACCACATTAGAATGACACATTCCTGTAAAACACCAGTGTCCATCACTTACTTCGCAAAATACAGAGGAAAGTAAGGAAATTACTGTGTGAAAGTCATGCCAGATGATAACAGTCCATCACAGATCTTCATACCATTCTTTTATAGTGTGCTAAGCATATTGTGGTATTACATGTCTCTAAAATGCCCACTTCAAAGAGTGTCTACAGTGTTTAACTTTGACAATGTCTCATTCAATCTGCAAGACTGCCTTCTTTTTAGATTGAATTTTTGATCTTAACACAGCAGCTGTTTCAAGGTTTGGTCCTGAGGAAAGCAAGCCAACCAGTTATAGTGTATTTAGACTGAAAAATGCAGACCTTAGATATAGGAGTACATAATCTGCTCCATTAACATTGCTTAAATTAAGTAAGTTTTGGAATATCCCTAGTCATCATCATCACCATCATCAACTTTATTCGGTTTTTACAAGAAAACCAGAAAAGTCAAACAACACCTTAAAAAAAGACTCCATCAAATAATTTAACATGAACAATACATAATACAAAGTTAAATAGCAAACACTGTTGATGGATCCATAATAAAAGAAATTTCATATTACCACGGTAACCCAGATTAACCATAAAAATTAATCGCAGCTGGACCTAAGCTTAACTGCAGCCATTAAAAAGCTAAGGGGGATATTCACAAGAACGTGCGCTAAACATCTCCAAAAAATGTTAACGCAACTTCACACATCGCAGTCTATCGTGGGAAAATAACCCCGTGTTAACCTGGAATTCACAACACGGCGGTACCATGCGATAGTCTTCCGAAAACACGGCCAATGTCCGCGATACAACCACCCCAACGGAGTCAAAAACACAAACCCCAACACCAAAAAACGTGCGATGAGCCCATTCGCGATGAGGAAATCAGCGATAAGCAGCGCCAGGCCTGCCATACACACACGGCAGGCGGGAAAACCACTACAAAAGGAGAAAAAACACACAAACACAAAATGACCAACACTGAAGCACCTTGGAGGCAGCCGGAGCAGGCGCAGAGGACGAGCGTAACCCCACAAGCACCCTGGATGACCAGCCTGGGACCTCGGTGACAGGGAAGGGCAAGGACAAGAAGAAGAGGAAGACGAAGTTTAGTCCGCAGGAGAATAGGATCCTGGTCACGGAGGTGATAGAACACCATCAACAACTGTTCGTCGCCTCCAATGTGTCATTGGGCACCAAAAATGGATTATGGCGGTCCATCGTGGACAAGGTGAATGCCGTCGGAGAGCACAAGAGGTCAATAGACGAGGTCAAGAGGCGATGGATTGACATCAAGCGCAAGACCAAGGAGAAACTCGCAGGCAACCAGAAGGCAGCAATGCAGACTGGAGGTGGGAGCCCAGCCCCACAGCTGGAGCTGGATGACTTGGAGGAGCTGGTGTCGACAGTCATCAGTGTGGAGACCATGGCAGGAGTCGGGGCACCGGACACTGCTCGACATGACACAACACAACGGCAACAGGGTGAGTAACCACCAGGTACTGGGGGGACGGGGGAGATGGCCACAATGGCACACATGCACAACCAAGCAGAGCACAGTGCACACCCACAATCACTCTGGATCATGGCCCTGATCAACAGCCTGTCACAATGTACATTGCCATGCTGTCTGAATGTGAACATGTACCATGCAGCTACATACATGTGGACACATTGTAACACAGCATCTCCCCTTCACATTGCAGGGGCACCTTCAACACCACCTGCAGAGCAGTCCCAGCCACTCTTCACTGATGACGAGGAGGACACCACCAGCATCGACACCCAAGCCCTCCAAGACATCATTGAGCTCATCCGCCAATCACCTCCAGGACCAGGGCAGCCCAGCTGCATCGAGGAGACCCCACCCACTCCACAAACCACCCAGCAGGAGGCACCCACAACCCCGGCTGTCTCCCAAGACCCCCCCCGAACAACACATGGCCTTCCAACGCCGTGTGTTGGAGGTACAGAGGGAGATGGCTGAGCAGGTGTGGGTGGGGTTCGACCTCATGGCTACCAAACTTGACGCCATCCATGGGTGTCTAAGTCCCATCAGGGACCACCTCCAGTCCCTAACGGACACCCACATGCCGCTCCATGGTCTCCAACGAGCCCTGGCTGACATCGCTGGAGTCATGACTCAGAGACAAGAACACCTGTCCGCTCAGAGTGGCTCCAGCGATCTCAGCCGTGAGATGGCACACATGCGGAGGCTCATGGAGGACATGGTGCGGATGGAGGCGGAAAGGATGGCAGCCACCGCTGCACATCAGCAAAATGTAGCTGGGATCTACCATGCCCTGCATGTCCTCATCATGGCATTGCTGCCACAATATACAAAGGAGGGACTACAGGGCTTTTTCCTTTATCAGTGTCGAGGGAGGTCCAGCATAGGTGCCCTAATCGAAGTATTAGAAGAAGAAGGTTATGCTGTTCCTCAAGAGTGTCCGGGCAAGGGAAATTGACACCAACCTGAACGTTTGGGTTCAGAGTTGGGAGTCCATTTATTGGATTGTAATGCCCTCACACACCCAATCGGGTGTCATGCTTCATCATCTGGGCTGCTCCTCGTCGGGTCGGCGGTGCAATACCCAACGGGCTCCCTGTAGTAGGGGCACTTTGGCGGAGGTCTTTTTCCAATAGCCGTATGGTGAAGTGGGGGTGAGGGGCCAGAACTGTGTAGATGTATGTGTGTGATTTAAAATAAGGTTCGGAGTATCCGTGAAGACAATTTTTAATCAGTGGGTCTCCTACCCTAGTTAAAAATATAAACAATGCGGTGCTTGGCTAAGTATTATGTCTTAGGTCTAAGCGTCGCTATTGGTGCAAATGAGGTCAACATATTTCTCGCTCACTGTAATAGTCTACATGCGATTCATCAGGACCTAAATTGTGGAAACTATCTACACTTAAAATTGGCGACGTGGCAACATACTCACATCAACCAGGTAACTACCTAAATCGTGTACCTGTCAGACCTGGTCCTACCCATTGTTGTAAGCTAACCAGGCGGCATCTGTACCCGGTAGGTCAAACTAGAGGAGTTCCTCACGAGTTTTGTGCTGTTGTCACGTATCGAGTCGACCTACCCACTCGGTAGATGGCTGTGACATCAGGATTGTCCCGAACGGACCCGACAGGCGTCTTCCGCATTGGTTTTTTGTGTTGTATTCAATAAAGTTTTTGGTGGTTACTTCAATGATGAGTGACTGTTTCTCGTTCTTCTGCCCACACATGTTTCTTGTTGTCATTGTGCGACATCATGCGCTTTTTGTGGCTCTTGTGTCGTGCAAGGTATGTGTTTGTCCCGGGGGGGATCCGGGGGGGGGGCGGGGTGTGGTGGGGGTGGGTGGGTGTTGTGGCCCTCTTGGGTCTCGGAGCTGCATGATCATTGTCTCCATGGCATCTGTGGGTCTTCAGATGTGGCTCTGGGCTGGGCTCCATTTCATACTGCGGGTAGTCGTCCTGCTTTACACCAGCAAAAGGCAGGTGTTAATTCCTTGCTGCTACCGCGGCTTATCGCCTGTTTTGGGTTCGCATCGCAGATCTGGCAGTTCGTTGTGAAAGTGGTGTAGTGGTGTTTTAGTGTGTTTTTGCACGGGAACGCCTACTCTGCATCTCATTAGGGTTAGTTGGTGGTGTCACCCGTGGAGGTAAATTTTGAGGCGGTTATCGCAGGAATACTTTTCTTGCGTTAAGGTGGCGATAACTCGGAGATAAGTCCTTGTGAATATCCCCCTAAGAGTGTATAATACCGAGGGGTATATTCACAAGAATGTGTGATAACTACCGCAAGAGTAGCGTAACGCAACTTTCAATAACGCAGCCTATCACGGGAAAATAACCCCGTGTCAACGTGGAATTCACAACAAGGCGGTACCATGCGATAGTCACCAAATAGCGCGTCAAATGTCAGCGTGAAAATCAACGCAACGCCGAAAAAATGCGAAACGCGAACGTGAGAAATCATGCGATGAGGCCAATCGCGGTACAAAAAGTAGCGAAAAGCAGCCTCAGGCCTGCAAATCCCACGCGTCTGGCGGGAAATTGCACCATAAAAACCACAGACACAACACACCAGAAACAAGCCAAAGCACGTAGCAACATGGATGCACCCTGACCCAGCGCAGAGGGCAACGCGAACCCCACAACCCCCACAGACCACCAGCAAGGAGCTACTGGCTCGGGGAAGGCCAAGGAGAAAAGGGAGAGGAAGACGGGGTGCAGACCGCAGGAAAACAAGACCAAGGCCACGGAGGCGACAGAACACTACCAGCAACTGACCCACAAGCAGACCACCTGGAATGCAGTCGGAGTGCCCAGGAGGCCAATCCAGGAGGCCAAGAGGCGCCGGCAGGATGTGACAACCTAAACCAGGTACAAACCCGCTGCCAACAGGAAGGCAGCAACGGCGACAGGAGGTGGCATTCCAGCGCCACAGGAGGAGCTGGAGGAAACCCAGGCCACAGTCATCAGTGTGGTGAGGGTGCAAGGTGTAGGGAGTACGGACACAGCTCGAGAGGACCTGACACAACAACAACAGGGTGAGGATCCAACAGGGACTGGGGGACGGGGTGATGGGCACAATGCCACACATGCACAATGAGGTGTAACACACTGCACACCCACAATTACCCAGGGACATGTCCCCCATCCCCCTGGCACACTGCAGCACACACACATAGCAATCACAGCACATACCATGACAATGTGGCACAAAGTGCAACACCCACACTGCAGAACAGGGGACAGAAACAGAACAATCACATTGGACAGAGCAGGTAACTGTGAGATGCACATCTACCCCTACAACCCCACATCAGCCATGTAGGCCAAATGTACACTGTCCCAACTCAAATAGCCACCACTGCCCAAACAGTCACAATGTACATTGTCACAGAGTCTGCATGTCGACAAGAACAAGGCGCCTACACAATGCCAACATGCACCTCCCCTTCACAATGCTGAGGGACAAACAACACCTCCAGCAGGGCAGAACAGACAACCCATCAGTGATGCCCGAGACGAACACCACACCCCCGACACCGATGTCCTACCACAGCCCATGGACATCCCACACAACCCACCACCAGGACCAGGGCAGACAAGCTATTCAGAGGAGAACCCAGCCCCTGCAACAGACCACACAGCATGAAGCACCCGCAATCACGGCTGCCTCACAACACTTCACCCACCCACACATGGCACCCCAATGCCAGGTGGCAGAACGCCAAAAGGAGGTGGCCCAACAGGTGAGGGTGTTGCCGAACCCATGCAATGCGAACTAGAACACAGACGTGGGGGTCCAATACCCTTCAGGGACCACCTACACCCCACAAAGGAGACCCACACCTCCACTGAGACACATGCAAATATCATGTTGAACTGGCTACGGGCATGTGCGCCCGGCCCCTTTATTGGCAGGGCCACATGTACAGTGATGCCTGTGCTGGATGTGTGTGGGGTGAGTATAAGCCAGTCCGCACGGAGTGCTTGGTGCTGCCAACAACCTGAACAGTGGACACCAGTGTAATGGAAACAGAAAACACCAGCATAACAGAGTCAAATGCAGAGCAACATGGAGGGATCCGGAGTAAGGACAGAGGTCACCCAATATTCAGTCAGGAGGTTCCGTGAGTTGCAGTGCACTGAGGTAGGGGCACTAGAGAAGAGCGCGCTCAAGTGAAGAAATTGCTAGGATTGTGTCCCTTCAGGTTAGTCCTGATGCAGATGCAGTGGGGTGTGTTACACCTGCATCAACTTCCTCATCAACGTCCCAGGACTCCCACACTGCCTGAGGTGACAGTTGCATCCGCAGTCCACAGCGCAATACCCAGTATTAGATCCGGGTGTGTAGCTTGACTACCGCCACCAGTCTGCATTCCTGCCTTGGGGCTGTTTCCACCTGCCCTCCTAATGTCTGTGCCTTCTCCCGTCTGCACACTTGACACATCCTCCTCATCATGGTCCCAGGTCTTCCCCACTGCATGAGGTGACATTGCTGCGCAACCTCACAACAGCACAAAACTCAATCAGTAACGGACAATGGCTTGCGGTGCACTGAGTCACTGGCGCCTGGAGTGCTGAGCAGGGTATCAGGCCGATGATGGCATCCACGACAGGTCTGAGCAACTCCGTAGGTCTGTCAGGACCACCGTTTCGACTCTGGCAGATGGCGGTTGGAGGTGGTCCTTGCGGTGGAGGCGTGTGCCTCCTGCGGTGATGCGACGTCCGGGCCGGTCAAGACTCGATGCTTTGTGTGGGCCGTGGTGGCCCGCAGTTGAGGCCGGAGGATGCGGACAGCGCAGGGCCACAGACACATGGTATTGATGACCCCAAGACCATCGCTACAGAGGCCATTCAATGTCCCAGAAGGAGGGGTCCCAGGCCTGAGCAGCACAGAGTTAGTGGCCCCGGATGCACTGCGGCCGGCACAGGCACCCAGCCACGGGACGGTGACTTGCGGTGCAGCCAGATGGGCCATGCGACCTGAGCGGGTCCCCATCAATGTCCAAGGTGTATGTTGCGAAGGGTTTCGGGGACAGTGGAAGGTGTCCTCCAGGGCATGATGCGGAAGGTCTGATGTTATCTGGAAGCAGCAAATGGAGGAGTGGAAAGCGCAACCCTCATTTCCACCAACAATTCGGAATCAGCTACATGAGGATGAATACTAGCCCCTAGTCCATAGACTCAAACGCCACCAATGTGTGACCAGTGAGTGTCCATGAATGTCGGGGAACACACTTAGTGGCACAGGTGCTGAGAGGGGATGCAGTCTGCCATGATGCCGGTACACAGATGTGAACTCCAACATTGCCAAATCAAGACTCTGTGACCTACTGGACCGCAGTGTAGGCCGGAGGCAGCGGTCAGCATGGGCCCACAGACACGTGTTGTGTGCCTGTGATGCATTGATTTGCTTCACTGAAAGCAGGGAGTTCAGTGATGTCACCCCTGCAGTAGGCATCCGGTCACTGCCATGGTGTAATCAAGACTCAGTTCCAAATGTGTGACCTACCTGTCTGTGGTGTAGGCCTGAGACAGCGGTCAGCACGGCCCATTTGCCGAGTGTTGCCGGCATAGGTTGGATGGCCCCACCGGCCTGCGTAGTTCAGGTTCAGTGGCACCACGTGTAGCCGGCTGACGTTGAACAGGGTTAGTGGCACCACGTGTCGCAAGATGCCCATATGGAACTATGCCTCACTGATCGGGGGGGTCTGGTGCTGTGGCCGCTGGCCCAGATTTGGGGTCACTGCCATTCATGACTCAGGACACAGTTTCACATATAGGACCTACTGGTCCGAAGAGTCAGCCGGGGGCGGCAGTGGAGTACGTCAACGAAAAAGGAATAAAGCGGGTCGGTGTCGTGGAGGCCGTGATGGTCTGAGGTGGCTGCCAAGGTCTCGGGCCTCGGGCTTGGGGCTTGCGCCGGCACGTGGTGGGCCCCCCTTGACACACGCCAGTGTCGGAAGGTGATCAGTGTCGCCTGGCTGCGGCAGGGGCTGGCCTGATGGGTTCGTGGTCCAGCGTGCCGGGATCTGGCAGGCGCACGGCATCGCAGGCAACTCCACTCACGAGGATGGCGTCGGCCTCGTGGTGAGGTGGGAGGCACCGCCCTGGCAGAGACGTGGGTCTTTCCGGAAGAGGACCACGCCCAGGCCTACATGCTTTTTATTCACACCCCTATGCTGGCGTGGCATACGCCGGGCCATCCCACTCCGCTGACGCTTAGGGGGAGCATAACAGGCAACATTTCCACAAGGTCCCCCACTGGCTGGGGTGACATGGTGGCGTCCACTGTCCACTACACTCCATACACCAGCGGTGTATGTCGCCATGGATATGGGTGTGTTCTGCATACTGCGGTGTGTCCAGCACATCTCCGGCACTCTTGACATTGTGTACTTTCCTAATCATGGTTCTACTGCATCCTTCACACATGCCTGGTTGCCACCTCTCCCCACATTCGGCTATTATGTGGCTGAGGTGCCATGCCGTTGCTGGCTCATGTTCAGGGCTTGCCCATGTGGACATTGTAAGTTGTTCTGTCGTGTCTGGTGGGTGGGCATATTGTTGTGCCTGTTGTATGTGATTTTGTGACGTGTGCATTGCCAGCGTTGTGAGTTGCATGGTTGTGGAGTTGAGGTGTGTGGGGTGTTCATTTGTATATTGCCAAGGGGCTGTGCATTTCCCTTGTTGCCATCCTGGGAACGCTGGTTGATGATGGACTGTCGGAGGATGAAGGTATCATGCACACTGGCTATGTATATGAAGGCGACATTGTTGGGTGTTCCACGGGGTTCTGTTGTTGCCTGCACATTGGTGTGAGACGTGTGCTTCCTGTTGCAGTGATTGTGTGCTGTGTCACCAGGGGGAACAGGTAGTATATGTGTGCTGTGTATTGCCCCCAACACGTGCATGCATCCTGCTATGGCGTATGGTCCTTGCTTGGTCTCCAGCGGATCCTGCGCATTGTGTTGTACGTATGGGGACTGGGGTACCAGGGTGATGGTGATGCCCAGGACAGGTGTGGGGGACTTGGATGTGGCTGGCTGTGAGACTCCTCCGACTCTGGCGGGTGTTGGATGGGGGGTCCTAGGGGCCAACAGGTGCAGCCACACCATCAGCTTTGTGTGGGGTGGGATGTTGGTTGTCCGCTGTGTTGTTGCCGTAGGCCTGTTGGGCGATGATGGTCAGGATGCGTAGGTTGGTTGTCCCTTTCAGCCTGTAGTGGACAGTGACATTGTCACATGTTGGGTCTGTGCGGCTGGTACGTTTCCTGGGGTTCCGCTGTCTTTGTCTGCGCTGCGTCTGTGGTGGTCTTGGAGGGGGGGTGTTCCGGGTGTGGGTTGGGGTCCTGGGGTGGTGTCGGTGGGTGTTGTGGCCCTCTTGGGTGTCCGGGCCGCATGATGGGTGGCTCCATGGCATCTGTTGCCCTTCGGATGTGGCCCTGGGCTGTGCTCCCTTTTGTGGTGCTGGCTGCCATCCGACTTTACACCAGGTCAGAGCAGGTGTAGATTTCCTGGTGCTAACGCGCCTTATCGCCTGTTTTGTGTTTTTATCACGGATGTGGCTGGTCGTTGTGAATGTTGAGGTGTGCTGTTGTCTCGGCTTTTGTCACGGGAACGCCTACTCTGCATCTCATTAGCGATATTTGCGGGGTCCTCTGTGGCGATGTTTTTTGCGGCTGCTATCGCGGGTAAACTGGTGCTGTGGGCTGTTAACACCGGCTTGTGAATGGGGGTAAATTTATCACGACTTTGGCTGCGATAAAGTGCCGTTAATTCGACGATAGCTCCTTGTGAATATGCCCCCGAGTTGCTTGAAAGCAGTTGAAAAAAGATAAAAGCCAGTCTAACCTGCCTAAAATTGACTATCTTAAGAATAGGAATAATAAAAGACTTTCTTGGGACCTCATAAAAACTACAAAACATTAATAAGTGAATCATGTCCTGTGGAGACTTTCTGCTGCAGCCACAGGGTCAGAGACACTGCGCTTTATATGCACCACGGGGATGAGCTAAGAGATAATGAAAAAGGTCCAGACAAAATCGAGTCAGTAAAAAGCGGTTGTGGGAACTTTTGAACCATAAGAGATAGGGCTCAATGAATGGCACCGTCTTCAACAGGGAATACCTAGAACACTGGGCTTCCTCAACTCCTCTTCTTCCCTGGCCCATATGCGCATTTTGTAGAAGTTCTCCTTTACCCAATACACATCCTTTATACATATTCCCTCTGGATTCTCAAATAGATCAGCCCTTTCCATGCTGGAAAGACTTTCTCTGATATACCTTAACCAGCAAATACGGTTAGAATAATCAAGGGAAAGACAATCCCTCAGAATTTCTTTACTTAGGTCGGCTCCCTTCTTCATCCAGATATTCATCCATAATGACTATGGATGATAGGCCAGCACATCTGAAAGGAAGGCCATCCCAAGTTCTTTGTGGGCTATAAATGATGGAACACACTGGGGTAAGCAGAGAATCCGTCTCTGAAAAGTATTTTCAACAGATTGCAATACATCATGCTCGATATAGCCCCAAATCTCACTCCCATAGGTGACCTTTGATATACATTTAACTTTTCAAATCTGCAAAAGTGCCCAGATCGGTCTACTTCTTAGTCTGGAGGCAAAATTAAGGACGGATGCAATAGCCCTTGCAAAGTCCCCTTTCTTTCAACTTGTCAAGGGGCGCCAATTCAAGGCTGCATCAAACATCACCCCTAGATATGTAAAGACGTCGGTCTTCAAGATCGGAGTGACCCCCACCAAAAAAGTGCAGGGCCTAGCTGGATGCTGGCCCACCTGCATGATAAATGATTTGCTGTTATTGACCAGCAGGTCCAAGTACTCCATGAAGTGTACAAAGGAGTTCAATAAGCATTGTAAACCCCTTGCTGTCCTCGCTATGAGGACAGCGTCATCAGCATACAGAAGGACAGGCAAAATTTGCTTGCCCACCTGAGGGGAGTCAGTATTTAATTTCAAAAGGGCCTGCTCCAAGTTATTAATATACAAATTAAAAAGAAAAGGGACCAGGATACACCCTTGGTGGACCGCTCTCGGTGTACGAAACTCACGGGATACATTGAGATCCTTAGAATAGCGTACTACAGCTTCGGTGTCTCTATGGAGATCCCTTAAAAATAGAACAGTGTCTTTATCAATGCCAACAGAGAGCATTAACTGCCAGAGCTTGGATCTGTTAACGCGATCAAATGCGGATGAGAGATCCATGAAAGCTAAGTAGATGGTGCCAGTAAGGGCGACTGTGCACTCATTCAAGAGCATGTACAAATTTAAACTCTGGTCCACTCTTATACAACTTGGTTGAAAACCAAATTGGACCTTGGTCAGAATATTATTGTCATCGACCCAGCTAGCAAGCCTATCAATGACCATGCGGCCCACCACCTTTACAACAGAGTCCAAAAGGGAGATGGGCCTATAACAATGAGTGCTGTCCTGATCTCCCTTTTTAAAAACTGGGACGATGGTAGATAATGCCCAAGTGTCTGGGCGGCCAATTATGACCGCAGCATTAATAGTTGCAGTGAGTACGGGTACCCAGATGTACAGTTTAGAAATATAGAGGTCTGGTGGAATCCCATCAGGGCCTGAGGCCTTATTTTTAGTTAGACCCATTATACCTACTCTAACCTCCTGTGCGTTAAATAGGATACCACATTTACCCTCACCGATATCCATGACAACCCTCGAAGAGGGTTCAGGCTGGAACATGCCCTCAAAATGACTTATCCAATCATCCTCGGAAATATTGACGTCCAGTGTATTGGCTCTGTCTACTGCTAAAAATAGGCTTTTGATCATGCTCCAGAACTTAGAGGTATTGCGCGCAATACTGGCCTCTACCAGGTCTGACCAGGCCTCCTCTTTAAGGGCTGATTTACTCTTTGCCAAGGCGGCCTTCTATTGTCTGCGGTTCCTCTTGACAACCAGGGAATCTCTTGGCGTGGTGCTCAAAGCTTCCTTCAATCTTCTGGAGGTGCTGGAGCACTCAGAGTCAAACCATCTCTGACATGTATAAGAGGGGCGCCTGCCTGAGGCCCGCAATAGGTTGGCTATGACTCCTGACATACTTTCAAAAGCCTTCTGGATGTCTGAAGGTTTTGCAGCCCTGTCTGAGCAAATGGCAAACTCCTTGGAACACTGGGTGATCAGGGACTCATAAAACTGATAAAGTATAATCTGTACCCACTTCAATCTCCTCCCCCGTCCATGGCTGTCAGTGCCCCCTTTGCTCCATTATAGGCTAATTTTTCTTCCCGGGGCCATCAGTCAAGACACATGCCAGTGTATGGTCACTGTACATGCTCTCCTTTATAAAAAAAATCCAAAATATAAGAAAAAAATGGTGTAGAAACAAAAATGAAATCTATAAAAGACTCGCAACCTCTCCCAGTGAAAGTGGGGACAGCATCCTTTTTGTCCGGGGGCAACTTGTTCATAGCAGACAACAAATCAAACTCATTCAGGATGCTGTTAAGTATAGAGCCCTGATTGGTGTGTTCCATATGCAGACCGGCATGGCGTGCACACCCCATATCTTTAACCCACCCAGACATAGGGTCCCCACATAAGTGGACATTAAAGTCGCCTGCAATGAGAACATTCGAGCAAACAAAAACCCAGCCGTTTAATATTGCATACTTTTGGAGGACTAACTACGGCATTATAAAAATGTAAAAACAATAGCTTATTTGTCCCCCTAGATAATGACAACACCTGTAAGGTGGCGGAGTCTTGAGGCAACATGACAGAGCTGACTTGGACTGCCAAAGAAACTTCCTGCTATAGAGGGTGTGGCTGGCACAAAGAAGGTTTTGTAGCCTTCCAGATAATACCTGTTTACGGTCGCCCATGTCTCCTGGAGGCAGATCACGTCAAACCTTCTTAAAAAATGCACCCAGTCTGGATTGTCAAACTTACTTGCCAGCCCTACAACGTTACAGGAAATACAGTTACACCCCTTGACTACTGGATAACCCCGAAGTCCCCCGGAACACTGTAGGGGAGGTGCAATTAGTTCGAGGGGACCAGGACTCAGTCAATCACAGAAATCTAATGAGCTAAGAGGCCCAAACATATTGGATGTGGCTATACCTAAAGTTCCCTCTGGCTGACTTCCCTGACCCAAATCCGATGGCCCCCTGAAGCCTACTGTATTGGACAGATGGATGGATCTGGGGCCTATAAAAGTAACCCAGAGGAAGAGCCACAATGGCCGAATTAGATCTTCTAGATTTAAGTCGATAGATCATACTAAGGATGCTTTGTACCACAAAGGGGCTATTGAAATTAATAGTAACACAATCCCCAACCCAATTTTTTTTTACTCTGCCCATCCATGATGTTCTACGCAGCATGATGATGTGACTATCTACCCTCAACCCAGTCGCAATGGTAGAATTTAGCCAATGCACAACTTTATTCTTAAGCTGTTCAAAGTCTTCCTTGGTGTCCGGAGCGAGTCAGACTACATTTGCTAAAACCACTACTAGAGAAGTTGACACTGGTGGCAGTTGTAAGGTGCAATAACTTGGGGCAGGGTCACTTGAGTCCCCTGGGTGGGTGCCTCTTGGCCCTCCACCAGACATCGTGTTGGACCTGCTTGCAACAGTTCCTGTGTTTGGGTTCTGCTTAAGCTGTGAAGAGGTACCGCCGTAAATGGTTGATACTGGTAGCAAAGGCGTGTTCAAAGTTCTGACCAATGTAGATCAGTGTGCGGTAGGCACTTGTGGACATGTACACTGAGTTGTACCCTCCGTTGCTGCTTCAAGTGGAATCTTTGTGGCAGGCTCAAGCACACTTTGGCCCGCATTATGACAAGCACTGGGAGGTGGGCTGTTGAGCCCAAAGGGAGGGTAGGCCACATGAGTGAATCACCATGAGAAAGTGTAGCCAGCGGATCATACAAAGTGAGACGGAAGCAAGATGGTGGCCGCATGAGTCGGCCGTAGGTGGCTCCCGAAGGTGGCGGTCTCAATCTGAATTGTGGACGATGCGATGAAAGATATGCAAAACACCCAACAAGTCATTAGATCCCTGGAACCTGATAGGATCTTACCTTGGGTCGCAGTCTTGGTGGAGCAGGCAGAGCGACTGATCTTTGGTTGCAGGTGTCTTGAGCGGGCGCTCGTTGCTGCATCTAGACGATACGACGCAGATAATTCATTGGTCGTGATGGGGCCGAGGCCGGGCACGAGAGGGAGAGGAGCTCTCCAGCAAGCGGGCGCCCAAGCATCCCCTCAGATGAACACGACGGAGGTAGAGGCGACTCCACTGGCGGGGCAGGTTGGACGGAGGCAAAAGGTCCGGACTGAGAATCTTCCGGACGGGAAGGGGAGGGGTGCAGCTCCCCAGCCCCAGCTACAGCGGGGGGTACTGGATATGCTCAGAGGAGCTGGGAACAGCTCTACCGCACTGGACAAGGAACAGCGAATCCAGACTCCGGGACAAGGAAGCGGTCAGTGCTCTTCACAGACCGGTAAGTCTCTGACGGGCTTAGGGGTACCGGAGGGCCCCACGGAGGCGGAGTTACTTGGTGGGTGAGTGACTGGAAAGCCGGCAGAACAGGAGCAAGGGTCCCAGGAAGCTCCCATTGTGGGACATTTACAGCTCACACAGCAGACACTGCAGGAAGAGGAAGAGGGGAGAAATCCAATACCGAACACAGAGTTGCAGTTAGGAGTGCAGAATGATAGTGGGGCTGATGGAGGCAGTGGGGCAGATACAGGATCTGCCGGGCAAGAACAATCAGGCTGGCAGGAGTCAGTTCAAAATAATCAAATGCAAGAGCAAGCTGATCGAATCGTGAAGGAGAAGAATCCAGGAGCAAAGAAAAAGGGTACCAATAAGGTGCAAAATGTGTCAGTAGCGGGTCGAGGGAAGAATCCTTCTAAAATAAGTAGCCAAAATCCGGGGGGGAACGCAAGAAACCTCAAGATCCCACATGCTAGGAGCGAACGGGAAATGGACTCAGAGACTAATGACATTGATTTCTTCTCAATGTCAGATGCCATATGGTCAGATGAAGGGTCTGAGACAGGGTCTAATTCCGAGCAGAGTGAGACGGATAGTGTAACTGATACCTGTGGCACAGACTCAATCGCTACAGCCAGGAAGAATTCAAGAGCAGGAAGGATAGATAAACAAAAGCAAAGGGAATTAAGGTGGGATTACTCTATGGGGAGTCAACTGACTGGGAGTACCACTAAAACGTCTGGCGACGACCAACCCTCAATACCCCCTACATTGGAGTCCATTTTGCAATGTGTTGTGGTGCATCGAGAGGAAGCCCGACAAGAAACTAGACGATCACAGGCAGCAGCACGTAAATTACAGGGAGCAGTTAGGAAAATCGCTAAAACCTGTAATACCATCAGTGACCGGATGGCGGATTTGGAGACTAGAACAACCTCCCTGGAAATGGACATTGCAGGTTCTAAAGGTCAGGTGGAAGCCCATGAAAACCAACTAGTAGACATCCAATGGAAACTAGAAGAGAGTGAAAATCGTCAGAGACTAAATAATTTACGTTTTCTGGGAATCCCTGAAGGGAAAGAGGGGTCCGACCCATGAATGTACATGGTACAACTTTTGCAAAAATCATTTCCAGAAATGGAAGGCTGGGACTGGTCCCATGAAATTCAAAGGGCACATTGAGTCCCTTTTACTATCCGTCAACCAGTTAGCTCAAACACTAAGCCCCGGGCGTTTCTGGTGTATTTTGGAAATTTTTTACTGAGAGAAATAGTGTTCGGAAAATCTAGACCAGAAGCCCAATGTGCTGCGGAAGGATTTTCATTTTTTACAAGACCGGATTTTTGTCATTTTACAGTTGAGGCCGCTGGCGCCTGTGTCAAATGATCAAACCCTTCCAGGAGAAAGGGGCACAAGCCTTCCTCTTAAATCCAGCATGGCTGAAAGTGATTTGGAATGAGCATACTAAATGTTTTACTTCAGAAATTAAGGCCAAAGAGTGCCTAAATGCAGGAGGGGTATGACTCCGAGACTTTGACTTAATGATGACCTGGTGTCAAAAAGGTCTCAGCTAGAATAATGAACGGTTGTCTTCCTCCTTAACACTTCATTATGGGATTTTTCCCGGATTTGGAATCTAGGGGATTTAATTAGAATAAGAAGGTTTGATGGCTTCACTTGGGGGGGTGTGAGAATACAAAGTCACCAATACCGAAAATATATGCCACCATTAGGGAGAATCACCATTCATCCAACACAGACCGAGATAGGTCTGTTGCTTCACAGTTCGGGGTGGGGGGTAGGGAATTGGTGGGGGGGGGCGTGCTCAAGTGGGAGTGGGGGAGGGGAGCCGGGAAGGGTGGGGGGAAGGTGGGGGAGAAAACTCAGGAAAGCAGTAAACCAGTGTAACTTAAGAAGTAAGACAGGAAGGACTAGGAGGAAATGGTACAACAATCAAGTCGGGTGTTTCAAGAACCTTTGGGATGGGTAGACTGTCTATTTTTCTATAAATATTGGGGGCCTAAATGACAGGGGAAAGAGAGATAGGGCAAATCAGATATTACGTACCTTGGGGGCGGATATCATTTGCCAACAAGAAACACACATTCCATGGCAAAAGAGAGGGCTTAATGTGATCCAAGGATTCACGCAGGTGATCTGCTCATCTCAGTCCACCACGACTAGAGGTGTTTCAATTCATGTTTCCAATCGAATGCCACAAGTCGAACGCACATTATCTGACAAATGGGGCCGGTGGGCTATCGCTTCAATAGCAAGGGGACTAACACTCTGTACGATCTACGGGTCAAATTTTGATGACCCTGATTTACTGAAAGAGCTTGAGCTAGAATTAGCTTCTTGGCCATCCCCCCTTGTCATCTGCGGAGATTTTAATTTCCATTTGGATGTAGATAAGCCATTTATGAAAAAATATCAAGGTAGGAAGCCACAGGTTTTTAAGGCACTAGAAGCCATGGTGGCAAGTCATGGGTTAGTTGATATGTGGTCTCTTAGAAAGCCTGGGGATGTAGGATATGTTATGTTATGTTATGTTATATTGATTTTGTAAGGCGCACAGCTACCCAAAAAGGGTTTCCCAGCGCCAGCCTGAAGGAACAGAGGAATAGAAATTACTGATTGAACAGCCACGTCTTTAAGCATTTACGGAAGTTCACAAGTATTGTTTCATTCCTGAGTGAAATGGGGAGAGAGTTCCAAAGAGTTGGGCCCAGATAGGCAAATGAGCAACCACCCATCCGTGAGAGTTTAATCCTGGGAACCACGAATTTCCCTTGAGTAGTCGAGCGTAACAGACGTGGGGGTTGGTAAGGATGAACCAAATCTTGCAGATATTGTGGAGCAGTTCCAGATTTAATCTCAAACATGTAGGTCAAGGCTTTAAATTTAACGCGATTAGCGACCTTTAACCAATGAAGCTCTTGCAGGGAGCCGGAGATAGAAGCAGTTTTGGGGTACTGGCAAAGTAATCTGGCGGCACAGTTCTGCACTACTTGCAATTTCCGTATCACTTCCTTGTTAGCTCCTAAATAGAGAATGTTACCGTAGTCCAATCTTGAAGTCACGAGTGCTTGGACTACGGTCCTTTGAGTGGAGCAGGGTAGCATCCAGTTGATTTTTTTCAGCCATTTCAAAATGGTAAAGCCGGTGGCAGCCACCTTCACTGCTTGCTGCCTCATTGATAATTGGTCATTAATAATGAATCCCAAATTGCGGACTTGGTGGGTAGGCTGAGGTATAGCACCCATTTCATCGGGCCAGTGCTGGGGGCCCCACAGACCTTTATTTTTCCCCAAACTCAGGACCTCAGTCTTCTCGCCATTGAGTTTAAGTAAATTAACTTGCATTCAAGATGCAATTTTCCTCAATCCGGTCTGAAGAACTGATGGTCCTAACATCTTCTCGGCAGAAAGGGAGAAGATGATTTGGGTGTCATCCGCATAAGAGAAAAGGGACAACCCTGCCTCCTCAGCAATTGTCGCTAAAGGTCTAATATAGACATTAAATAGTAATGGGCTGAGGATAGAGCCCTGGGGTACCCCATAAGGAGAGGAATAGATTTTGGAAGTAGATTTCGAAGAAAAAACTGGAAAAGTCCGATTAGAGAGAAAGGACAAGAGCCAGGCTAAAGCTGGACCAGAAATGCCAAGGGACTGTAGGGACTGTATCAGCACACTGTGCAACACTGTGTCGAAAGCGGCGCTCAGGTCTAATAATATAAGGGCCACCGTGTCCCCACAGTCCAGGCGGTGACGCAGCATTTCTGTAACTCCAAGAAGAGTTGCCTCGGTCGAAAAACTGGCTCTAAAGCCGGATTGGGAGGGGTGTAAGAAATTTGAGGATTCAACAAACTCGGTTAGTTGGAAATGTATATGTTTTTCCAAAATTTTGGAATAGACCGGAATTAAAGAGATAGGTCTAAAATTGGATTACTGGGCAGGATCCGCGTTAGCCTTTTTCAGGAGGGGAAGAACCATGGCATGTTTCCACTATGACGGGACAATGGCTTCCTGTATGGAAGCATTAAGTAGCTCCATGATTAACATAAGAGATGATAATTCAAGCTGCTGTAGCACCGTAGTAGGTAGAAGGTCACAGGGGAGCCTGATTTGCTAGTACTTAGGATTTTCTTAAAAGAATTGATGTCTAGAAGTGACCAAGATTCCAGTTTATTAGAGGGTTCAGCCACTACTTGAGTAGAGTGGACTGGCAGAGTATTGCCCAGTGAAGAATGAATTTGCTTCACTTTATTCAAGAAAAAATTGGCAAGGTTGTCACATTGCAGCGCATCTATAATCGGAGGCGTGGGTTGAGTATCAGAGCCGGACAACTTTTTGACCATCTTAAATAAAGTGCGGGAACAATACTGTGCATTAGAGATAGTGGATGAAACAAAGTCCGCACGAGCTGATTTACAAAGAGCTTGATAATCTTTTAAAGCTTTTTTATATTTAAGGTTGGAGTCTGGCGCATAATTCCTCCTCCAACTTCTTTCCAAGGCTTTACATTTAGTTTTTTCAAGTTGTAATTCCTCTGTAAACCAGGGGGCAGGCGGACGGTGATTGTGAGATTTTTTAGCTGAGGATGGAAGGCAATCATTGATTGCTTTATGAATCCAATTATGGAATGTGCCTTGTGAGGAGGTCGATATTTGTTGAATGGCAGGGACACTATTTGACAGGAGATTATTAAAAAGTACCATATCTAATTTTCCCCAATTCCTAAATTTATCCTGAATTCCAAACACAACAGTAGGCAGGTTCACCGGAATTGTGCAGCAGAACTTGACTGCAAAGTGGTCAGACCAACATACAGGAAGGGCGGGTGGACATTGGATGTTGGATAGGCTGGAGAAAATAGGATCCAGTAAGTGGCCTGCCGAATGTGTAGGACCAGTGTTACAAAGCAACAAGTTCATTGCTGCAAAATTTGAAATCGGCGTGCTGCTGATTGTGCAATCAGGGTTATCGAGATGAAGATTAAGATCACCCAGAATGGTAAAATTGACAGCTTTAAGAAAGTATGGAGTGATTAGATCTGGAAGTGACAAGGCCCAGGAGCCAGATGGCCCAGGAGGGCGATAGATGAGTATGCCCGAAAAAGTAAATTGAGGGGTCAGGGCAAGTTTGAATAATGCCGCCTCGCAACCCAAGAAAGGTAACTCTTCTAACTTACATGAATAGGATTTGTTAAAAATAATGGCAATGCCTCCCCCTTTTGTAATGTCTCTATCCTTCCTGGCTATGGCATAATTAGATGGTAAAGCGGAGGCCACATCCGGCCCCGAACTAGCATGTAGCCATGTTTCAGTCAAGAAGATAGCATCTGACTGTTCACTGCTTAAAAGATCGAAAATATCCGCCTTATGTTTAGGGAGGGAACGGCAATTAATATTCCAAAACGTAAAAACCTTGTTAGGTGCCAGGCTGCTCTGGGGATGACAATTACCCTGTGGGAGATTGGCAGTATCAGCAATTAAGTTCTTAAACTCGTTAGGGGGCGCTATACAGAAAGTAAAGTTGCAGTGAGAGCATCTTATGCCACCGTCCAAAGGATAAAGTAAGTTGCATTCAGAGTGTTGAGTACTCCGATATCTTAACAACTGTTCAGATGTATAACATATTGATTTTTCAGAATTTGCTAAAATTTGGCCAAGGTTCGTGGCCCCTGGTCCCGTCTGGGCGCGGACGGGCGCAGACGGGCTTGCCTTTGGCGCGCCGCCGGCGCGCCCGCTGCGTGCGTCCGCTGCGCGTTTGCTCGCTGCCCATTTAAATAGTAGATGGGGCAGGGCGGCGTGCAACCACTAGTGCGCTAAATGTCAATAACGCGTGGAAAATAAAAAATGGCCGCCGCGGAAGTTCGGCCTCGATCGAGTGCCATGACTGAGTTTAACACACTCAGAGCATATTATAACACAAAGCAAGTAAAAACGATGTATTTAAAATATTAAAAACAGGTCAGACAAATTCATTAACAAAGCAGTTGTTCAGTGCAAAGTAGCAGTATGTGCATTAGTCCCATTCGAACCTATCAGGCGATGCGCGTTCGCTCGCTGCCCATTTAAATAGTAGATGGGATAGGGCGGCGTGCAACCACTAGTGCGCTAAATGTCAATAACGCGCGGCAAATAAAAAATGGCCGCCGCGGAAGTTCGGCCTCGATCGAGTGCCGTGACTGAGTTTAACACACTCAGAGCATATTATAACACGAAGCAAGTAAAAACGATGTATTTAAAATATTTAAAACAGGTCAGACAAATTCATTAACAAAGCAGTTGTTCAGTGCAAAGTAGCAGTATGTGCATTAGTCCCATTCGAACCTATCAGGCTCGATACACATATTATTCGTGCCCCCATAAAAAATATGTTAGATTGGACTATTTTTATATTTCCGCCTCTCTTATAGAGGGTACTAATATCAGGAAATTACCTAAAGTATTGTCGGATCATAATCCCTTAATGTTGGAAATACCGATACAGGGATTCGATCGGTTAACCACTAAATGGACATTAGACAGGAAATTACTGGTTACCGAAGGGTTCATAGAACATATCAGGGGATGGACCCGACAGTACTTTGAAATAAATAGGTATAGCACGTCGAGAGAAATGGTATGGGATGCTTTTAAGGCGGGATTAAGGGGGGAGATCGTTAGTTTTGTAGGTTTCCGTAGGAGGCAGCAGAGGATAGAAATGCAACAATTAATGGAAGAGCTGTCCAAATGCGAGGAAGAGCATACAGTAGCTATCGCGCAAAAACAAGAGGAGCGAATAACCCAATTAGGACTTGAAGATTTAAGGATTAAGGCTAAAATTAACGTTTTTTTTAGTAAATCCGTGGCCAAAATATATCAAACTTATGCTCGAGATATTTATGAGTACGGTGAGGCCACGGGAAAACATCTGGCACTACGTCTTAGACAAAGGGCAGCGGCAAATAATATTGTGAGGCTCAAAGGTAAGAACGGGACCGTGGCTACTGAACCTCAAGAAGTTCTTAAAATCTTTGCAGAGTTCTATAGGGAGCTGTATCGATCCAGGCATAATATACCGACGGCGACACAGCTGGAAACTGAGGCAAACTCCCCCCTTATCATGCAGGAACTAGAGGAAGACATGAAAATAGGGGAAGTTAAAGATGCTCTTCAAGGGATGGCTTCAGGAAAGGCAGCTAGTCCGGATGGTATCCCTATGGAAATCTATAAGGTTTTACAGATGGAGCTTGCCCCCCTTCTTTTGGACCTGTTTATCGCTGTTCAGCAGAAGGGAGTCCCGCCTCAGTCTTGGCAAGAGACTAATATCGTCCTCTTTTTAAAGAAAGGGAAAATGGCAGAAGACCCGTCTTCATATAGACCAATAACCCTGATAAATGCCGATGAAAAGTTATATTCCAAAATTATCGCATGTAGACTGGCTAGAATTATTACCCCTTTGGTAAGTCCGTGGCAGCACGGCTTTATACCAGGGAGAGAGACCACGGATCACATTCGCCGGGCAATATCATTGTTTGATATAGCGGAAGCTTCAGGGGAGCAGATGTCCCTTATTTTGCTTGATGCACAAAAAGCTTTCGATCAGGTTGAATGGGCATACCTTTGGGACAATCTTCGAAATAAGGGTTTCGGTCCACGCATATTAACAGCTATAAAAGCTATGTATATACAATCCTCTGCAAGGATTCAATTGATGGGTAGGGAAACAGAAAAGATTCTGATAGCCCGTGGAACAAGACAGGGCTGCCCTTGCTCCCCAATCCTCTTCGCATTATATATTGACCCCTTTATAAATGCAATCATACAAGATCGAGATATCACACCTTTTGTGGTCAGGGGGTTTAAAACCCAGGTGTTAGCATATGCTGACGATATAGCTGTCATCACCTCTGACCCAATAGGTGCAGTAGCAAGGATTGAAGAGTTGGCCTTAGAATTTGGCAGAGAGTCAGGGTATGGTTTGAATACAGACAAGACTAGGATAGTGTGCACCAAAAATACGGTTTGTCAGGATCCACGTAAGACTGAGGCCGCTACCTACCTCGGGATAGAAATTTCGGCTGAGGTCGGTTCCATCTGGGATATCAATGCGGCACCTCTTATAGAGAAGATAGGTAGAGATCTACGGAGAATAGATAACTTACATTTATCTATTATAGGAAGAAGTAATGTGATAAAAATGATGATGTTCCCTAAGGTCTTTTACTTACTTCGATGTATCCCACTGGAACCAGCAAATACTTTTTTTAAGCATATAAATGGGATGTTTTCACAATTTATATGGAACTAAAGAAAGATCAGGAGATCCATGACATATATGACATTACCGCAAGATAGGGGGGGGTTGGCAGATCCTAAACTCCTATATTATTATTGGGCCATAATGTTGCAGCAAGTGGGTATATTGTTTAAATACAAGGTAGAAACAACCCTGCGAGGGCAGGACGAAACCCCTCCATCTATCTTCGAATTGGCCATTGGTGGTGCAGCACCAGGGATCTTTTGAGGCAGCTGGAGGGGAGCTATTTTAAAAAAACACGGTTTAAACCTCTTAGAGCGGCCTGGAATGTTTGGCACAAAGTGTGTAAACATTTAGAAATCCCAAAGATACAAAGATACATATCTTTGTGGTGGTCACCAATCTTTCCTGCTCCATTATACGATGTAATGGGAAAAAGATGGGAACAGGCAGGAATCAATAGTATAGGAGACATGCTCGATATGAATGGGGTCATTTCATTTACAGAACTCCAGGAGAGATATGGGGTGGAATCTAGATCTCTTTTTAAATATGCCCAAATTAGGGAGACAATCAGACCTGTAGTGCTACAGGTTATAAATAAGGGCAGAATACAGCTGTTAGAGCGTCTGGTTTATAAACAGACGACTATTAAGGATCTATATTCCATCATGCTTGGGGCCAATGTGGATGACATACCTAGAATTGAAACCGCATGGGCAGACAAACTGGGGAACTCGGATGTTGACCTAAGTAGATCACTTTTGTTGTCTAAGACGGTGTTTTTATCAGCTAATCTAAAAGCACAACACTTTAAAACAGTCTTCAGTTTATATTTTACACCGGCAAAACTATTCGCCTGGGGGAAACGGGAAAATGACCACTGTCCAAGGTGCGCAAAAGGTCCCGCAGATATGGTGCACATGTTTTCAGAGTGTACCAAACTTAATGAATTAAAACAGGGGGTCAAAACATTTTTGTTTAAAACTATTTCACGGACAGTCCCATTATCTCCAACTTTGATGTTATTAGGCTGTGATGAAACTTTACAGATGGAACCATCACAAGTATGTTTTTGTTTTATGGTAACTGCAATACTACGTATAATGATTGCAACAAAATGGAAGGATGTGGATCCCCCATCATATCAAGCTTGGTATGCCAGATTGTTTTATGTATTTAATTTTGAGATGGGGCTATATAAATGTAAAGGCCGGAGGGCGAAGAAAAGGGGCCTACAAGTGTGGAGCCCGCTTATCGAACAACAGAATAGGTAGATTCTCCTGTACCTTGTATTATATGTTTGAACGTCTTCGATAATTATTGTCTGTTTTTTGGTTTATTGTATTTTATGCTTTCCTGAGAATAAAAAAAAAAAAAAGAGAAAGTGTAGCCAGCTTTTTAAGATCCTTTTCAATAGTTGACAAGCGATGAAGAATGGACGCAAATTTGAGATCCAGGGCTGATAACATGGATGCTTTTATAGCATCAAGCAGGCTCGTCAAATCCGGACTAAGTGCAGCTGTGGAATCTGGGGGGCTGGAATGCGAGCCAATGCTCTTACATCATTTGGCATGACTACTGATCGAGGGGACCTTACTCTTTGCTCTTGCTCCCTTCCCCGCTCCAGAACCCACTCCGAGGACCACTGGTTTAGTCAGAGGGTCAGTTAGCTGTCCGCCATCCTGGTGTAAGATGGTTGATGAAGTCAGGCAGTTGCCCCTGTCATCATTCTGAGCCAAGAGCACTGGGCCAGAGATGGGGTCTTGTTCGAGAGCATCTGGGCATAAAGGTGCAGGGACACTGTGGGTGGGGGGAGGAACAGGGGATCGAGAGAGAAGGTCTGTAGCCTACTCAATTTCCTTATCCAAAACCCCCACAGCACGCTGCAGGAATGTGTCCATGGTGCACACAGTGTTGACCGGTTCCTTAGCGGGCAACCTCTGTTTCCCCATTGTAGCAGTCCGAACAACCCCAAGTAACAACCCCAAATAAAATCTCCAATTTCCCTCCAAACTAGTCCACAGAGAGCATCTTAAAATAATGAAGTCACTAAAACAGCAGAGCGTATGGAAAAAAGACAGGGAGGCTGTGGGAGGGATGGGCAGAAATAGAAACCAGGCAGCTTGATGCCCTTGTCAATTGTTGCATTTTATTTAAAAGCTTGATCTAGACGTCCTTCTTGGATTGTTCTTGGGGTAGTGAATCGTCACTCTTTCTTCTTTCTGTGTCTCAGGCTCTTATCTCCATCTGGACATCCCCCAGGAAGTGCTCATTTCTTTTCTCTGAGAATCTGGGCAGCCCATTCACGCCTGAAGACCACACATTCTGATCAAGTGATAAATGGATTTGTTGGTACTTTTATTTCTCCATTCTCCATTTTATGTTGTATAAATGTCTGTTCCAAATACCTTGATTTATGCAAAAGCTCCCTTTAGGGCATTTCCAGGATATTAGCTTGTGTTTGTCTTTCTGTTAGCTGCCAATCGAAGAATCATCCCCGATATCCCTAGTCAATTTTAGTTATTGATCCCGCCAAATAACATCAAGAATTCCCTTGAACATTCAAGGCTGAGCCCACCCAGTAACCCTCTTGTATCTGAGTGAGGACTCGATGATGAAGCATGCCACTAGAAAGAACTACTGTGGAGCGGAGATAATGTGTTCGCCCTATTAACAAGAGGGTGATAACATGCATTAGCGCATGTTAGCACCCTTTTACCCGACGCCTCCCTCTGCATCTCTAATGAGATGCAAAGTGGCGTCACTGGGCAGAACAACCTTGTAAATATCGCTGATGTGCACATCGCGATATTTACAAGGAGGTCCAGGCATTTTTGCAGACGTTAGTTTTGGCGAAAACTGCGGTTTTCGCCAAAAACTAACGTCTGCAAAAATGCTGACTTACCTATACTTTATATTGGAGGTGGATTATGCTGATATGACCACAGGGTCGTATCAGCAAGGTTATCGCCGTTTTCCATGGAACATAGCTGGAAAACCAGCGATGTTCCATGGAAAACAAGCTATCGCAGGAATAATTATCGCCATTGCGCTATGCGTTGTTAATACAGCGCTAGCATGGCGATAATTATTTGCGGTAGCCGGCGATAACAATTCTCACGCTGAGAACGGCCAGCGATAATTATCGCTGGCCGTTGATAATATGCCCCTTTATTCAGCCAAAATGGCCATAAAAGAGTAGCAGCAATAAATATACAGCTAAAAGCACAATAAATGCAGACAGTATAATAAAATACAGTAAAAACAGTTCGGGCTGACAATTTAACCATATCCTTATGACTCTACTGGTCCAATGACAGGTTTAGTTATCACAAAGTAGTAGCCATAGACATACAGTTAAAAACGATTTAGATATAAAAAAGCGTGCAATAAAAGCAATTAAAGGATAGCAATTTGCTGGTATCCTAATGTCTATTCTGATCCTAAGAGAGTGACAAATCAAACCAATAGTAGCATGACAAACAGATTCAGAAGTTAGGCAATGCAAGAGTTTGAAGCTTTGACTGGGCGATCTACAATTAGCTGAGAATAAAATGTAAAAATTGGGGTCTGGGAACAGTATAAAAGCTACAGAGAAACACAAAGTGCAAAGTGGATTGCTGACTAATACTGTCACAAGGACAACAGGGCAAGAATGAAAACCAGCTGCCCTGCTGTGGAAAAGCAACTATTAAGTGAACATTATACAACCTGAAGTGTGTTAAATAGAAACTATGCTCCTGGTTAGGAATCCAAACTAAGGGGCCGATTCCGATGTCGGACGGACTCAGGTCCGTCCGACATCGGTCCGGAGCCATAACCGACCGACCTGCTGTCGTCGGTTACGGCCCAGGCAGTACGATGCGACCGAACCCTGTTCGGTCGCACTCGTATCTCCCACAATGGGAGCATGCATTCCGGACGGAATGCATGCTGGCATTGGAGAAAGCAGGGGTGCAGTTCAACCCTGCACCCTGTGGCCGGCACCCCAAGGTGCCTGCCACCGGGTGCAGGGTTCAACAGAGGGGCACCATAGGTGCCTCCAGGCCGCCATTCGGCGACCTTGCACCCATGGGGGTCCCACTGGGGGCCCCCAAAGACAGTGACCGACTGCCTTTTCGTGCCGGAAAGACCGGCACGAAACGGCAGTGAAAAACTGCCATCGTACTCCCTCGGTCGCAATGAGGCAGCCGGGGGAGTACAGAGGGATTTCCGGATGGCTGACGGGCTCTCCGAACCCGTCGTGAGCCATCCGGAAATCCGAGTCGGATTCTTTTCCGACCGAGCCCATCGGAATGGCTCGGTCGGAAAGGAATCCGAGCGGCACGTTCCGATTCGGTCGGAAGGGCTCCGACCATCGTTCGGTGCCCTTCCGGCTGAAATCGGAATTGGTCCCTATGTATGGTTCGACCCTTTCAGGTGAGATAATCTCCACATAGTAGCGTAATGTGTTCATCACCTGGGACTTGTTAGACCTTTTGACGTTGCTGTTAGTTTGAAAAAAGGAGCCAATCTGGGTCTTCATATTACTATTAAGCTCGCTAGGAGAATGAAAGAGATGTGGAACACCAAGATCTTGGAAGAATTTTCTGATGTACTCCAACCATGCAATATTGTTTCCATGGTCTTAATTGATACAATCAGCTAAAAGAAGGTGGGAGAAGTTAGTAAATGGGGAGCTCCAGATTTTAACCCATAACTCCTGCCCCATACGTACACAGGGAAAGACATTTTTCATTATAAAGGGAGATAAGATGTTTAATTGGTTTTATTTGAGTTTCCTGACAAATTTGAAAATTGCCTCAGCTGCACTGTCCATTTTGAGCCCTCTCTAACCCAGAAGCTTGTCCAATTAAAAATTAGCATCCAGCATGATCCCTAGATAATTCAAATTTGCAACTTTTGTGATAGGGGTGTCATCAATAGTAAACCTGCGTGAACGGGTCTTTCTAGGGCCATAGATCATGATAAATTATTTTTTATGATTGGCCATTAGCTTCAGATTCACCATAAAATCATTAAAAGAATCCAGCAGAAGCTGTAGCCTGTCAGCTGTACGCAACAATAGCACAGCATCGTCGGCATACTGGAGTACAGGCACTGGCCGATGCCCTATCCTGGGCAAGCCCTTTTCCTTGTGCTGTAGGGTAAGATCAAGGGAAATAATGTAAATGAGGAAAAGGAAAGTGGCCAAAATGTGCCCCTGCCTGACCCCCCTTGACTACCATGAAGGTGGACGTACACTCCCCATCAGGGCCAAATTGCACCTGGGCTAAAGTATCCCAAATGTAAGCTCTTGAGGAGTTCAATCTGACATGGGTCTACTCCGGCTTCATTCATTAACTTCCACTGCCTTCTCCTGTCCATGAGGTCGAATGCACTAGAAATGTCCATGAAGGCAAGATGTAATGAGCTTCCCTTGGCCTTGACATACTTCCCCATGAACAGGAGCAGGTTGAGGGACTGTTCCACAGTGTCCACACCAGGTAGGAAGCTAAACTGCACTTTGGAAAGGAAGCCCCTGTCTTCCACTCATGCCTCCAACTTCTCAAGAATCACCCTGCCTAGGATTTTGACAGAGGAGTACAACAACGAGATCGGACAATAAAATGATGGATTTTCTCAGTCACACTTCTGGAAAATTGGGACAATGGTAGATGTTTTCAGGGAACTTGGGATTTCTGTTGGAAAAAGGACATGGAACACATCGGTCAACAGGGGGGCTGAGAAAGTTGTGTTATATCTAAAGACTTCAATTGGAACCCCGTCTGCGCCAAGGGCCATGCAGGGAGTACTCTTTAAGATGACAGAGCTTACATTGCTCACTTCCATGGTAAACGGAAGAGAGGCACTATAAAGCTCAAACGGGACAAAGGGGTTCATGCAGGTAGAAGGGTATTAGGAAAGCCTAGATCAAGTGGTTTAGCGGTCTTATGATGCATGAATAAGGGGACAACCAGTCTTCTGGTGAGACATGGCAAGTGATTTTCGAGGTATTATCATCTGAGAAATAGGGATGGTTAATCACGTCACAGAAAGCCTTGGGGATCCTAAGTTTGGCAGGTGTAAGTAGGTCTTCCCAGGCCTTCTCTCTGATTTCCTTCCTCCTAATATCACGTATCACCTTGTAGGTCCCCCTGGCAAGTCTGATATCCTCAATATTTCTGGTGGAGGACTTAATTGCCGATTTCAGGTTTTTAGAGGTAGCTGAAAAAAATTGGTTGAACCAGTGATGGAGGAGGGCTGAGGTAGTGGATTCTTGGGAGTCATCAAACTAGACATCGATGTACACAGGTTAAGACTGCACAGAATCATATGTGCCTCGGCTAAATCAGTGAGACAACACAGCACATCCATGCTACTTTCATTTACTAAGTCAGCATAAAACTTATCCAGGTTCATATTTTTCCACTTCATATGTATCCTTATATTTTTACTATATTGTAAATGTATGGTAATAACACGAGCGGGCAGGTCAGTGTCAATGTTAGGACAAGAGACACAGATGGTAACCATATTGTGGCCACTAAAATTGGAAAATACTACAGTGTGTTCTGTCAGGTCAAACAATTGCTTGTGTCAAGGGTAATAATCACAATTAACTCAATTAAAGAACTGTTAATCTTCCGCATTAGTCAGAGCACACCAGACAAGAGAACTTAATTGATATGTTGGAATTTCTATATATCCATTAATTCATGGAATATATGGCTGTTGTACATTTATATCATATGACAAAAAACATTTATAAAAACAAAATACACAACATATAATGTGGAGATGTAACATAGATATTTATAACAGGCCCCTGCGACTCTAAGTCGACACAAAATGATTTGCATTTGGTATTTTTTTGTAGCATGTATGCCCAAGAAAGAAAGTTTTTTATTGTACCAATCCTAAAGAGACATAACTTTCTCCAATGCCGGGTCGCACTATACTTTTTAAAATCTCTTTCGACCCCGTTTGTCTGTTTTGCAGTTGCATCTTTTTTAAGGGCATGTATGCGGAAAAGGAAACATGCGCTCCATTAATGATCTATGAGGATCTTTTATTTGTTCACTGTTTTATTACTTTTTATGGAAATCAATTGTAATCCTAATTAAGGGGGGTTTGTTTTAAGAAAGAATTGTGATTGGTTGTATTTTTACTGTTGCGCTATTGATTTTATGTACTTTTATGATCTGAACACAAAAAGATCGAATAAAGTTTATAATGAATGAGTTAATTGTGATTATTACCCTTGAAACTAAGCAATTGTTTGACCCGACAGAACACACTGTAGTATTTTTCATATTTGCCCAGGTTCTGAGGGATACTGGGTTACCCCATTATATTTAACATTAAATTGGAAGACAAAATTGATGAATCCATCAATAAAGGGTAAAGATGAGAAGAAAACAGGATAACATCCACTGCATCTACCCATAAACACTGGGGAAGGCGCCATGCTGTTCTTAACAAAATCTAAATTAAATAATAAATTGTGCTTAAAAATGATCTGGTTCAAAACTTTCTCTTAACGGTTGTGCAAATAGTGGGATAGATCATCGCCCTGCCAGTCCATAAAGCCACATACACTGTCCCCTGGTAGAAAACATTTTGAGAAATAAAAGTATCCTAACCATATAATGGTTGCCCTTTCCTTGTGACTCTCAAGAAAATCGGGGATAAAGCTATCCAATTTCCAATGCAATTCGACAGGATGGTTTGTGAAAAAATTAATCAAAAGAACAGTGAAAAAACCAAGGAGACACATTGACAAAATCTGAAACCAAGGAGTGGACTGTAGTTCAACTATTTTAAAGTTTCTTAGCTTTAGGGAAATAATCACCCCTAACCCACCTTTGGGACAGCCTGACAGAGAAGGCATGGCAGAGGCACAGAAAGATTGATAACCATTTACATGAAAATAATTTAGAACATTTTTTTTGGCAACACACCACATCGAACTGTTTAATAGTATCCCACCTGTCTGCATTATCCAGTTTCTTATTAATGCCAGCAACATTCCAGGAGAGAAAACATATCCCATCTGTCCTAGATAGCTTGGAAGAAGTGGTAGTATCAGATGGGGTGGGCTCAGCTGGGAATTTTGGATCAGGCATTGGCGTACTGAGCACTAATGAGGGTATCTAAGAGGTGAGTAAATTATTATCTGAAAAAACAGGAGAGTTGAGCAAACTGGTTCTCATGCACAAAAGAGGCATATGTCACCAAATCATCCTTCTGGCCTGCCCGATAAGGGGAAGTGGATGGTAAAAAAATCCCAAAGTTTAATCACAGATCATAGCATGTCCTCCAGTTAGATAGTCCAGGCTTGAAACAAGTCACTCACCAGCCAGCGGTGCCTGAAGTTTACAACTAAACAGTCTCCTTGGGTAAACGTTGGGGCATAGGCAACCTTTCCAACCCTGCGTACCATAATGATGTCATCCATCAAGTCAGAACCCCATCCAGATTTAGACACAAACCAATGGGCGTCTCTTCGTTTGAATGAGTACCAGTCTTCCGAAGTGTTGTTACACAGTGGAGTCACGCCTGTGAGGTCGATGACATAAGGCGTGCATTCAGGAGGCCGTTGTAAACAATCAGAGTGATGAGGGTTGATGGATTCAGGACTCCTAGGTTTCGCTTGCAGAGATTTTCATTAGAACTGGCACCCTGCAAATTGTTTGCTTCATTAGGAAGGTCCGTCAGTTGAATTGAGTGGCCCAGCCCAGGGGGATTAGGAATGCTGGATTTTGGAAGAATGCTGGGTGCAGAGCAAATAGGTGCTTGGCAGGATCTGGATTGTGGTGGCTGATGAAGGTGGGGCTGGTAAAACTTTTGCTAATAATCGTGCAAGTCTTGCACTTTATCATTTAAGGCTGAGGCTCTCAAAAGAACTGCAGTGGGTGAGAGTCCTTTAAAAAAAACATGAGGTTTTCCTGGGCGGATACTACTCTGTGGTTACTGCCAGTGAGAGTGCGTTCACTCCCTACTTGATCTATTGATATATGAGATTGGAAGCTGAGTGAATTCACGTTAAATGCTTCTGTCTTCTTTTTGGTGTAGGGTTTAATGCATTCAGCCACTGGTGAAGGAAAGAGTGGCAATGAATAACCACTCCATGCATGTACCCAAGACTATTCGTTTTCCACAGAATTGCAATATGAACAGAAGTGAACGTTTTCTATGACAAATTTGCAATTTCACTGTCAACAGCTGCTTTACTCTACCTTTTAGGTCTGGCTACTGACAGCTTCAAAAAGAGGCTTTGGGTCAGACCCCTTTGGTAATGGTTTTCAACTGCTTCTTTTGGTCTTCGATTGCTTGTGTGTGTTGCCCATCAAGGCCGTGGCATTTAGTCATTAGATAATTGTTTACATTTTTTTTTTACATTAGGTTTTGAAAATGGGGAATTAAGTTGTCCATTTGCTAGACTGCCGATGCAACATGACCTGTAGAGTAAAATTGGGAACCAGTGTGTTTGTGTTTTATGTGTTTACTTTGGTAACACAACAAAGATTTAATGCTTTTTTATGGTCTTTTTGCTTAAGAACTGCTTGGCTGTTTGTATGCCTCAGCCTGTCATAAACACACAAGGCTATCTCTTAATCACACTTGTGTAATCATTTGTTTTAGTTTGCTGTCATAATTAAAAATTGTTGAATTTAAGACTTTTAAGTCCACTAAGTAAAGATGTGCACACACATGGGCGTACAAATCCAACAAAGTATCTACCAAACACATCACTGTGTAGACTTTTTAAACTCAACAATTCCTGACTCATGTAAACTTCATCTTCTGGCTCCTTTTCCTAACACTGTTCTTTGAATGCACAGTTTAACTCTGCAGTCTGTTGAGCAAATGGACCCTGCTCTCATCTTCCATATTGTTGCTTAAGCTACTGCTTTATTACTAGATTTTCTTTCTGGTACAGCAGGCGACAACACACACAAATTCATTCAAATATTAGAAAACATAAAATCTCCCAACTATTAATACACAAAAAGTTAGACATACTAGTTGTGTCAATGTTTATTTTATTGCTATGATGTTTGTGTTTTTCTAAACCCAGCCAAAAAAGTCCTTCATACTGAAAAACTCTTATTGTATAAAGATAAATTGGGGTTAGAAAACTAAGGGGCATATGTATCAAAAAAGCGTTTTGCGAGTCTCAAATAGCGATTTTTAACGAATCGCTATTTGAGATTCGGAAAATGCAATGTATGTAGGTTTCGCAATGTTAATTGCGATTCCTACAATTCCTTAATAGCGAATCGCAAATTGCAATTCGCTATTAAGGAATACCTTTCCATTCATTCCTATGGACCTAGAGGCCCATAGGAATGAATGGGAAGACATTCGCAATTTGCGAGTACCCAATAGGTACTCGCAAATTGCGAATGCAATTTCAAGGGTGCAAGGGTGCCAAAAGGACACCCTGTTGCACCCCTGAAAAAAGCATGTGTGCACATGTGACGCACATACATGCCCTAAGGGCATGTATGTGCGCCACATGGCACTTTGAAAAATGCAAAAAAGTGCATTTTTCAAGGAAATCGCAAATTACCACCAACTTGAAGTTGGTAGTAATTTGCGAATCCTTAAGGACAGATTGCAAAATTTGGCTGCTTTCAGAATTGCATTTAAGGAATCGCAATTTGCGATTCCTTAAATGCATTCGCAAAATAGGGAATCGCAAATTTTGCAATTCCTTATTTTGCGATGGCCTTTTGGGATGATACATCCCAAAAGGCTTTTTCCCGATCGCAAACGGGCCGATTCTGCGAATCGGCACGTTTGCGAACGGGAAAACACTTGATACATCTGCCCCTAATAGAATAAATAAAAAAAAACAAGGCTTGCCTGTCTGAATGTGATGCTGTACTTTTTGACAAGTGCATTACATTGCTATGTATGAATAGTATGTTTGTGTTTGGCTTTAAAGTGCCTATTCATGGATGAAGCAACAAAACATCATCTATTAATTTTACCTTAACTGGGGCTTTAGTCACAAAGTAGACATGCTATGTCAGGGTTTGATTTTTTTTTCTTACTCTCTGCAATAAACAAAAATTCGAAACATTTGAATCAGCAGGGTTCTTTTTAGTATACTCAACTCTCTCATCACCTGTATGCAAATCACACACATTCTATTTGATTCGAAGAACCTTGGTGAAGCTAATGGTGTTGTCTGCAGAAGAAGCCATGTTATTCACAGCTCCTTCACAAATCTGAATGAGCAGCTGCAGCTCTAGGACCTTCCCACAGAAAAAGAGATGACAATTTATTTAGTCTGCAAAGATTCAAAGCTAGAGCTGGAGCTACTTTTTCAATGTGGAAAAAGTGCAAAAATATGTACACCAGTAAAAAATTCTGAATGATCAGTTTGAGTCTGCAGACCCACTGCACAGCCAAGACATCTTTCTGTTATAGGATCCATGGGCTTTGAGCCTGAGTCCACCAAATTCAGACATAAACAGTATTTATTCATAGTGAAGTCAGGCATGGAAAAAATGCACAATTCAGTGACACCTCCAGAGGAAATCATCGGACATGAGGCAGAAAGTCCCGCATCAGACTCTATGAAAAGCACCAACAGGGGCAGGACATCTTGTTAGGAGTCTGCAGACCTCGAGACAAGGACTAAATACTTTTTGAACATTTTGAAAGGAAAGCATTGCTTTCCTTTATTTGAAAGGTTATAAAGGTTCTTATGTAAAAAAAAATTTCATGTCGGAATTAAAAAGAAATGCCATTTTGAATTAGTTCCATGCAGTGTTTGGGGGGATAAGCTCAGGAGCACATTTTGATTTTGGAGAAACCCGTGGTTGCTGTTTCAGAAGAAGTGATATATAAAGCTGTAAAACCCCCACTTATGTCACAGGCAGCAACACAGCAAGAACTTAAACTTAAGATCATCAAGAAAGCTTCGGCAGAGGCAACTGTAAAGAAAATTTTGTGTGTGATTTTTTTACCCAATGAGACATTAAAACGATAGATTAACGAAAAGTGAGCAAAGAAATTAGTCAAGACAAAACCGTGTATCACCAACAAAGTGAACATAATGAAGTACTCCCTACATTTAATACTGTAGAAAGTGTGGCTCCAGGTTGTGTGATTTTTACAATACAAATCTTACACACTAATGGACGCAGAGTGCACAACATGGAGGAAATGAAAAGAGCTCTGCACTCTTAACAGTTAATATTGGAGAGAAGGAGTGAAATCTCAGAAAGTGATTGAAGTTCATGCTACTTGAATAATATGTATTACATGCTAATGTACTCTGAAAGCACAGTTTGCAGGGAGGAAGTCATCTAATGGAATTAATATAATATATTACAAAGTAATTGGAGTAAATACATGTCATTTTTCTTAAGAGCACATAATTAATTGTAATAACCGACAATAACCACTATACCGTACCGTGCTACTCACCGTAAAGCGATTCACCACCTCATCAGAGGTAGTAGGCGCTATATAATTACAATTACAATGATTAAATTGTCTTTGAAATAAAAATGCACGACCTATCAGGTAGTGGTACAGCTGAAATGCTTTTTACTGTAGCTGGGAATGGTAGTAGAATTGCTCTGAGTGTTGGCCGACAGAAATATCTTGTACATTTTAGCACTTATGTGTATGTTTTGCGTTTATTTAGAAGTAAATGAGAGCAGAAAGTGGAATGGAACTTTCGATAAATATGGCGTGCAATAAGAGGATCACTCACAGTTCATGGCATAAACCATCATCACTGTGTGGTAGGAAGGGTAAAATTACTGTACTGATTAACAGTCAATTATTTCAAAAGTAAAAGAGTCACTTTTCCGACGCTGCTGCGTCAAACCCTTACAGGCGTAAGGAGTGACGCACCACGTTAGGTATGGGCGGCCCCTGTGCATTGCTAGAGCCGCGTCACGCTTGCGACACGACTCCAGCAATGCGCCGCCCTTACGCCCCACAGGATGCGACACGCATCAGCCTATCCTTGCGCCACGGTGCGCCGCATTGTAAATGCGGCGTATCCGTGGTGGCGCAAGGAGAGAATTGCGTGTCGCATCTATTTTGGCGCATCCCTGCTGATTTGCAGGGATGCGCCAGAACTTGTAAATCTGCCCCTATGTACCTATGTCCTGAATAACCTTTACTTAGAATAGAGTAAGGCTGTGGCTTATGTCTAGGCCAGTGTGATACACAGCATCTTGGAATTATTTCAAGGTGTTCATAAATGCTCTACCGTATGGAAACGAATTTATATGTGGGTGACCTCTTTTGTTTATATCCCATTGTTAGGGGATGGTGTGCAAGTACAAATGCTCTCAATGTATGGATTAAAGAAATAATTAGAAATGTTATTTAAGTACTTTTACTTTTCTTGTTATCACAAGTGTTCACGGCGATAATGTCACTGGCGATATCATTGTGATCTCTGCATCGATGCCATCAGTCAATTGAGAGGTCACCAGTGAGTTCATTGATGATGTTATTTTCAAATATTACTAGTGATGTCATGTAATAGGTCATCAGCAGTGTTTAGTGGGGCACCAGGTATGATCTGTATAGTTATAGTTAGCCATTACTGGTATATATTTTTTTAATTAAACATACGGCCATTTTAACTGTTTTTCTCGTATGAGCAAAAGCAGACATAACTTAAAGTTTGTTCAATAATTTAATATTGCGAGGCACTGGCTTTACATGAACAGGTCTCTTGATTTTCAGCTCTGCCCTATAGCATCAGCATGATTGTTCTAGGTTGCACAAGAAGGGCTTTCTTCGGAGGTCTCAATATCACTGTGAAGAAGGCCTTATCCCTTCACTACTAAAATCAAATCTTCTTCAACATTTGCCCTTCAGTTGCTTTTCATTTTTTTATCTAAATGTCCCTGCTATTTTTTTCCTTTTGCAGACTGATTCACAGTCACAAAGGCAGTGTCAAGTGAAGGATAGAGGTGTTATATACCATAAAGGGAATCATGTGTACTCTCTTCTGATGTTTAAGAGAGTGTCTGTCTGATTCCCTCTCTGAAAAGAATATACCAAGAGGTGAACAAAGTTCATGACAGAATAGTCAAATAGTTTATTTTAATGTTCTTCTTCGGCTTTATTATAAGTAATTGTCTTTCCAATAAATTATGGGCTATATTTATGGTAAAGTCATGCGGCGCAGCAAGTCACCTTGCAGTGCTGCGTAACAGGGCAGGAATGTGCCATTTTAAAAAGAATACGGTGCATTCCTGTCTTTGTCCCTGCGCTGGTGCCCTTTTGGCTATCCAGCATCAATGCAGGCATCCATGCACCATGGTGCAAGGGTGCCTGTACTGTAATGAGGATTGTTTTTTGTGCAGAAAGGGGCACCATCCTGCATAAAAATATTCCTCTGAGGCATGTTCCTCTTTCTATATGTGCTGCAGAATGCAGCACACATAGAAAGAGAAATTCTGCAGCACACATAGAAAGAGAAAGTAACGAGGAGAAATAAAGATATTTCTCCTCTTTATGCATCACCTGGGAAGGCATAGAACTTTGGTCCATTCCCATGTCAACCACTTTTGGTAAATTTGGGAATGCATCAAAATCCATGGATGTTGTGTGGGAACACCCATGCAACAACCATGGAACGCCTTCCTGGTGCAGAGTAACGCAATGCAGTGATTTTTGCTGCATTGCATTACTCTGGATTTCTAAAGCCACTCAGGGCCATGCAAGGTGGCCTTGGGCGGCTTCATAAATCTCATTTTGGGTTTGCGTTGTGCATGCACCACATATGCCTCTATATGGACATATTTTGTTTTGGAATGCGTGTTATCTACACAAAACCCATAGACTTTTTGAATGGTGTTGCCGCAAATGAGGTGTACATTGCAGAATTTGCAAATCACAGTTGTCTTCGAGTGGATATTGATGAGATAGCCCGTAGCAGAGCCTCAGAGAGGAGTTATATGGAAGCTGCTATACACAAGTGGGAGGAAGGCAGCTATCAACCAGACTGGTACAGATGTATTTGTACACTAAACTGAAATACACTGAACACAGTTTGGACTAGGATTTGGAGCAATGGGCCTCATAGAATGAAGGGGCATATTATCAAGCGGCAGCGAAAATTATCGCTGGCCGCGCTTAGCGTGAGAATTGTTATCGCCGGCTATCGCTGGAAATTATCGCCATGCTAGCGCTGTATTAACAACGGTTAGCACAATGTCGATAATTATTCCAGCGATAGCGGTGTTTTCCATGGAACATCGCTGGTTTTCCAGCGATGTTCCATGGAAAACAGCGCTATCCTTGATGATAGTGCCTGTGGTCTTAGCCACACAATCCACCCCCCATGTTAGGTATGCCTTAGTCTGGAATTTAACAGACGTTAAATTCCAGTGTTAAGGCATAGTTAACGCGATTTCAAATATCGCTACCCCTCGTTGATAATATCGCGAAGCTGGGTTAGCGATATTTTCACATGGGGTTTTGTCAGGCACCCCCCCTTGCATCTCATTAGCGATGCGATGCGAGGCGTGCTGGCAACGGGCGCTAAGGCAAGGAAACACGCGCTAGCGTGTCCTTGTCAATAAAGCGATAATATTATCGCCGCTTTTCGCCCGAAAACGGACGCTAAAGCGGCGATAATCTTATCGCGGCCCCTTGATAATATGCCCCGAAATCTCTCCAAAATAAGAAGGGGATATACTGGTCTATCTTCATAGAGTACATCAGATATTTACATTATCGTATCAGCACAGAAGGCTAAAGTTGATTGCAGGTGTCAAGCTTATAGTTGTTTCACTGAAACTAGATTCCCCCACATCCATTAGCAGTCATCGGGTTACTGGGCTCAGGTTCAACTGGTTCAGTTGGGCTCAAGTCCATTTGGGATGAATTCAAATTTTTTATTTTTTAAAGAAGGGCTGTGTCTGGCTCCCCCGCTTTTCACCATAGGTCTTGAATGGGGTATCCAATGTAGCTAGGAAGGCAGAATACATCTCTGTTATTTATTGTAGGATAACCACTGACTATGTAACTTAGTCCCATGCAGATGTGTTGTATGCAATTTTATTTTATGTGGTTATCCTTAAAATCTGGTAAGGATGCGGTGTTACTGGACCTATATTGGACACCCTTTATTTTAGATGATTACCTGCTCTCCTGGATAAAGCAAATATATTTTCCACCAAAGATTGGCGCATCTGCATACATTTTTTTAAACTTTCATTTTTGATTTTCATTCGACATTGATGCAACAATTATCTTATGACAAGGATGATAGTGGGTACAGCTCCCATTAAAGCCATTGCACATTTTGTATTGCTCAAACAATTGCTCATTTGTCTTGTGACCATCTGGGCCACATAAACTGGAAAACGGACAAAACATTCAAATTCAGCAGTGAGCATTCTCAACATGGCCGGACCACCCTGTGGTGTTAAAAAAATACTTCAATTATAGTGTGTAACTTAGAAAATCCCCAGTTTCAGACACAAATGCACTCAATACATAGCATGATGTCTGTGCCTAGGTGCAGCTGAATGATATGTATTGGGTTCCAGCTGGTGCCTGGGAGGGGCAGGCCGTGTTGCATTCTGCCAAGGCAGTCCGGGTGTCATGGTCATGGGACACTCTGCCTAGAAGGCAGCAGTCCACTCCATGTAGCTATCACTGTTCGAAGTCCAAAAATCTGGCAACTACTTCCATCCACTGTTCAGCCATAGGTTGTGTGCAGAGGACTCTATATTCCTCAGTGTGCAAGGACCCTCCCTCAGTCAGTGCCCAGTTCCCCACCTACACCTTCCACCTGCTATCTGGTGGGCCAGCTGGAGATTTCAGATGGGAAGCAATATCCCCAAGGGCCACCACCAAGGCTAAGTCCAGAAACATCTTGCAAGCTTTCCTTTCAGGTCGCTCTAAGTCTGCTATGACCTGCAGTCAGAAGTGTGCTATTACCCAGCAGCCACACACCATGTGGAGGAAATCTGCATTGACAAGGGCACATCTAGGGAAGCTCATGTCAGCGGTGTGCAGCATGATATTCAATCTGTGGGGCATAAGGTATGCAAAGTACAGGTAATTGAACTGCATACATTTTAACCGTACATTGTGATGAGAGTGTACATATGTTCTAAAGTCTTCTCCCACTCTTTCCCAGTGAAAGATATGAAAATTATGGCCTCCTGTCTATCTTGTAGGGATGGCAGGCTTTCCGTTAGCATGGCAATCATCATTTTGCATATCCAGGATATTAAGCGACAACCGTGTCCGAGCATCAAAAAGGTCTACAGAAGATCATGGGCCTAGAGCTCCAAAAAATGTTTGCACTGTTAGAGCCAATGCCCCATATGTTAAGAATGGGGTGCCAATCAACTTCTCTAGAGCCCAAGTGGAGCCCTCGGAGTAGCCATCCCCCAGTCTTACTATAGCCACATCGGTCCAGGCAGTCAGTTGTCGAGCCATGAAAATGTCCCCCCGGCAGTTTGTAGGCCCGCTATTGGAGTTGCTGGAGTATAGAGTGGGGTTGGCCCCATGCGGTGTACTGCCCCTTTCCAGAATGGAAGAGCAATATGAAGCAGTTTTCGGGTCAATGCAATTTTCACCCCATTACAATTGCCAGTAACGCCTCCTCCCTGTGTGCGTCTCCAAAATCCCCCTGTTTGGCTAGACCAAATCCCAACAACCATTGGGCAAGCCACTGCAGCTGCGCAGCAAAATAATGCCATTCATAATGGGGGACTCCCAGGCTTCCCCTAGTTGTGGGCCTCTGGAGCATGCGTAGCGACACGCAGTTGTGCCACCCATCCAATGTCAATTCCCAGAGTAGTGTGTTTAGGGATCAAAACCAGCCCCCTGGGATCCATATAAGATGATTTGCAGAGTAGTAGAGAACTCTGGGCAAGATAACCATCTATGCAAGTGCTATTCTAGCCACTGCGTGTGCCAAAAAGCCACATTACCCCTGAAGCCATGCAATGCACATCCCAGGTTACCCTCTCTCATGTCAGAATCTGTATGATACACTGTTAGAAACTGGGATTCTGGTTGGCAGAGGGATGTACCCTGTCTAAGCAGGAACTACAATCCTATTAGAGTAGGGTACAAACACACCCTAAATTAACCTGTGCTCAGCCCCTGGTAGCTTGACACAGAGCAGTCAGCCTTAACTTAGGAGGCAATGTGTAAAGTATTTGTGCAACACTTCAAGCAGTAAAACTGAAAAAATACCACACAAAAAGATACCTCACCTTGAGACCCTCACAGGTGATTTGCCACTCTTTGTAAATCTTTGTTTGATTGATTGATTAAGAGGAGCCGATGCATCATCACAGATCCATAGAGTGAAGGCAATGCATCAGCTCTGAGTCATGCAAAGTCAAAGAAGCATCGGGCATGGTGTCGCTGCGCCGCGCAGTTGGCGATGCATTGGAGTCGATCCGCACAACAGTGGCGATGTATCCGTGGTGGTAGAGATGCACCGGTTACGAGCTGCTGCATCATCTGCGATGCATGGATTCTGCTCAAGCAGCACATTAACCCACTTCCATGGGCCAGTATTAGATTGGCACCACTTAACAGGGCAGACTCACAGATGGCAGAGTCCCAGTGCTGAGGCAGGTGAGCTTGATTTCTTTGATGGCCATAAGACTTCGGAACAGGAGGAAAGCCAGTAAGCCCTTGGAGTCAATCTGGTTCTGGGTTCAAGTGATGTGGGTCTAGGCCATCTCACCCAGGAAAGCAGGGCAGCAAGCCAGCACAGCAAGAAAGCAGTGCTTCCAGAGCAGCAGTTCAGCAGAGTGGCAGTCCTTCAGCAGCACAGCAGTCCTTCTTCTTGGCAGACTATCCACAGGTCCAGAAGTGGACTGAAGTGGTAGGGTCAGAAGTCCAGTTCTTAAACCTAGTGGTGCCTTTGAAGTGAACACAGAGGTTCTCCCTTCCTGCCTTAGCTCCAGACTCACCACATGGGGTTAAGCAGTCCTTTGTGTGGGGACAGGACACAGCCTATTCAGGTGTAAGGATGAGGCTGTGTCCAACTCCTCTCTCCCATCCTCCCCAGGATGGCTGATCAGGATGTGGATGGCTCATCAGTCACATCCTAAACTCCCTTTGTGTGTGGCTGTCTAGAGGGAATGCACAAAGCCCAGCTGTCACCCACCCCAGATGTGTATTGAAGACAGGCTTCAGGCACACAGGGCTAACAGCAGAAAACTGCATCTGTCTAAAAGTGGCATTTTATAATATTGTTGTGATAAGTTTGACTTTATCATCAAAGAGGACTTATCATTACAATTCCATAGGGACTAACCATGACAGCTCTATCTTGGGGGTGTGGCTTCCACGCGCTGGGAATGGCCGCGTCCCGGTGAAGCGCCAAGGGCGATGCGGATATCGGTGGTGCTGCAGCGGCCCCCCTGCTTGGTTTTGTGCTGTGTGGCCCGTCCAGGACAGGGTATGCACAGCGCTTTCATTTTCTTCGTGTTTGGTGATGCGGAGGGGGCCCAAAAAACTATTTTAAAGCGACCTGTTTCTCCTCCTCAGAGCCGGCCGCCATTTCGGATATGAGAGGAGTCAGTTTAATCCTCTGAGGAAATGTTTGACAAGCTCCTCCCTTGAAGGCTGTTCACATGTTTAAAGGCATTGTCTTCACCTGAGCTGCATATATACTTAAAGGCATTGTCTTCTTTTTTTATATTTTATTATTCTATCCTGTGAGAAGTGTTTCCTCAGCTTCATGGCTTTTTGAGACTTTGTAAAGGACTTTTCTTCAGCTGTTGCTAGTACTGGAGCTCTGCACCATCATTAAACAGGTTTCTGGCAATATTTCTGCGACAAAGTTTGTAGAAAATTTCAATGTATGCACTGAATCTCCTTTTTTATTGTCATACTTGCTGTGGCATTTCTAACTGCTGCATCAGCTGTAGGAATATCTATGATAGAGTGGTAATTACCTTGCTCTGGCTACGCTGCTACGCTAATTTTTTGTGATTCTAATACATGGGCAGGTCAAAAGCTCTAGACTCTATAACTTGGTCTCCAGTAGGAAAATTACGAAGGCGTTTGTTGGCATCGGATGTTTCTGTTGCAATGGAAAATCTTACCTCAAATGCAGGGCTAACCGCAGCCTCTTCTCATATATCACCTGCAATGTCATCTCAAACCCAGGTCAATAAATCACAAGTTAAGACACTTAAAAATGACCCACCTTCACCTACAAAGTCTGTACCTGCAGCCTCTCTTGACCTTTTATTGGAGGAAATTAGAGCTCTGCGCCCTTTTATGGAGGACACTAGCGCTAAATTGCAAACTCTTACTGATAGATGGTCACTCATGGAGGAACGTCTGTCTTCGGTGGAACAGCAAATCCTGCAATTCAATGACACATCTCTTAAAGTGAACTCCTTACAGATACAGGTTTCTTCTTTACAATAACAGGTCGAGGACCTTAAAAATTGCAATTGACGGAATAACCAACACATTTATGGCCTTCCCGAAGGTACAGAAGGGGTAGACTCTATATTTCTTTTCAATTTTTTTTTACCTCAGGTCTTACAGCTACCGAAGAGCCTGCAACTTAACATCCAGAGAGCTCACAGGTTGGTTCGTCCTCCTTCCACTGCTTCACCTACTAAGAGACCTAGAGGCGTCATTCTTTACTTCTTGGAGTATACAGATTTAATGCAAGTTATATCGGCTGCACCTCGCCTTAAAAGAATCACCTGGTGAGGAAATGCTTTATATTTTTCCCAAGACTATGCCAAAGCTACGGCAGATAGGAGAAGAGCCTTTCTGAGTATGAGACCTGCCCTTCATTCAATAGGAGCTCAGTTTGGTCTTTTTCACCCATGATTTATCAAGGTCACTTATAATAATAAAACAACAACATATGAAGATCCTTCTCGTTTGCGAGATTTTCTCACGTCTTACAGAGCCGATGTCATGGACGATGCTTCCTCAACATCTATAAAGTGACTGCTTGGTGATGCTAAGCTTCATTGTTACTTATGTTGTCTTTGAGAATGTGATATGCTATTCTTGTTGATGAGCTTTATTGTTCTAGTATAACAATTCAAGGTTTGTTCTTCGATTTAACACTGTATATTGTTCTCTCTTATCTTACAGTTGATTTTCCTATGCCGTGGATATCTTTGTTCCCTATTACTTGTCGCACCACCCCCCTCCTGCATCGTGCAACTCCCTCTGGATCGGATGTCTTCTTCGTGTGGTCCCTTCCCTCCTTTCATAGGGTTTCTGTTAGGTATGTCTTTCTTTATGCTTGTCCATTTCCCCTGTCTATGTGATAATCTTGTTCGATGTATTTTTGTATTCCTGATACGGGTCCTTTATCTTCTTTTTCTACTTTTCTTTCTTTTCCTCCTTTCTGTCCTTCCTTTTCTCTATACTTTTAAACTTTCTACCTTATCTTAAGATTCTTTCTTTTACAATTTCTGTGGCTATGCTGTATCTTCTCTCGTTTAATGTCTGCTTGTTCTCTCTATTCTCTCTGTTTACAATGGTTTTGACAATGGTTTCCTGGAATGTCAGGGATTTGAATTCTCCAATGAAAAGACAGTGTGTTCTCACCCATTTATCAAAACTTAATGCTCGTATGGCCTTTTTGCAAGAAACTCATCTCTCGTATATTGAATGTATGAAACTGAGAAGGGGTTGGGTGGGCGAAGTTTTCTTTTCACCTGCTTTGGGGAAAAACACTGAGTTGCAATATTGTGTCATAAGTCATTGAAAGAAAAAGATGAGGAGGGGAGATGGCTAATACTTAAAATGTATTATGATAAGACTCCAATTGCTTTGTTCAACATATATGGACTTAATGCACCTGATTGTTAATTTTGGTCCTTAATTTCTCAGAAGCTTCTGCAATATCCGGACGACAGTCTGGTTTTGGCTGGTGATTGTAATTTTCCTGGTGATCCTTTCTTAGACAGACACTCCTCATCGCACTATATCCCAAATAAGTCACAAAACACTTTCACACAAGCTAATCAGAGACGCAATCTTACTGATGCCTGGCGATTATGCAACCCAACTTTAAGGGAATACACTTTTTACTCCCCAGTACATCATACACAATCTCGAATTGATTATGTTTTTGTTTCACATCACCTAACTCAATCCCTGCAATCAGCAGATATAGGCTACATTCTGATCTCTGATCATGCCCCACTTTCTGTGCATTTAGATATCATAACCAATTCTACCTTTCCTAAAAGATGGAGATTTAATAATCCCCTACTATTGGATTCCTCTTTCACCTCTTCTTTTACTGCTTTTGCCCGCAACTTTTTCCTCTTTAATCACACAGAAGACGTTCCTTTTCATACCGTTTAGGATGCATTTAAAGCCTCAGCTCGGGATTGTATAATTAATTTTGATTCTAGAAAGAGGTGTTTATCTCTATCACAGTCTAAACTAATTCTTAATGAAATAAAACTCTTAGAAGATTCTTACTATATGTCCCATTCTCAACAAGCTCTAAATGAGCTAATTAAAGCCAAATTTAATTTTAATAAAGTATCAACTGATAATGCTGCTACTTATCTTCTTAAATCTAGTGCTAAGTATTATGGTGATCAAAATAAATCTGAAAGGCTACTAGCTAACTATCTGAAAATTAAACAAAATAAATTATTCATTGAATCAATAACTGATGATACGGAGATCAAGATATTGTAGCTCAATTCCAACAATTTTATACAAATCTATACACACCAGAGTCCCTACTCTCTGATCCTGCAATTTTAAGTTATCTATCCTCTATTTCACAACCAGCTTATTCTCAAGTCAACCTCTCCTCCCTAGAGACAGATATTACTCAAACAGAACTTCAGCTCGCATTGTTTTCCCTTAAAAAAGACAAGCTCCAGTGCTGGATGGTTTTATAGCTGAGTTTTATTCACACTTTTCCATATCGCTTCTTCCTAAACTCTGTCTGTTAATTCATTCTTTTCTTACTTCGGCTAACTCTTCTGGCTCATTTCTAGATACCTTCATCTGCTTAATTCCAAAAGCGGGCAAAGATCCACACTTTTGTGAAAACTATCGTCCCATTACTTTAGTTAATTTAGAATATAAAATGTTCCTTGTGCAGCACACATGGTAAATGCAAACTGCCATTCTTCCTACATGTACAGAAAGGTGTCCCTTCCTGTACATAAATAAACTTTAATGAATATGCCATTTTGTCACCTTCATGTGTGCTGCATGAAGCAGCACACATGAAAGTGACATTATGGCATTTCAGGATTGTGTATGTGCATTTTGGTGCACCTTCCCACACATCAACAATACTCCACTGCACGCAGCCCCCCTAGCACCATGGTGCAATGGTATCTGCATTGGCGTTAACTTGCTGAAGTTAGCCCTATCGCAGGGTTAAACACAAGGCTGCACCACATTCTTGTCAATGTGGTGCAGGCTTGCATTTCAGATGTGGCAGAGAGAGGCATTAAGCCAGGAAGGGCAACACATCTCTCAGCCACTTCCTTGTACATATCCCCCCATAAGTAAGTGTCACTGAGGGATGAATGACATGTTGGAACATAAGCAAGTTTCGCAGGAACAGTCACACGATGTGGAATAGATTGTAGGTACATGAATCGGTCGCATCAAATACTTGTGTATTTGATGATGAATAAGGCAAATCAATTTAATGCTGAGTCAGATAAGCAAGCCTCTGTAGCCAAAAGGAAAGCTTGTACTCACAACATAGTCTTGGACAGACTAATGCAGTCAGTGTGGAAGCCTGCATTTTGAAATCAGGGTAGGACAATCTCAAAACAGGCATCCTTGCAGACCGCATTTACTTGATGAGTGTTGGACATTGGTACACTGCTTAGAGCAATCATCATGACACAGTACCATTCACACATGGGCACCTACAATTTCGTGTAGTGACTGTTTTTCATACCGTGTGCGAAAAATGTTAGAAATATGCTGTTTACGCTGACATGCTCAACGCTTCTGCCATTTCACATGGTACTATTTGGGCATCTGGATGTGTCACACATGAAATACAGATTAGTTCACTGATGGATCAGGGGCATGGTGGTGATCCTTGCGTAACATTGACTAACATGTGCTTAGACCAGACAACAGAGCACCTTTGGGAGAGTGTGTTTGCCTTAGCAATACCATAATTGTGTTCACAATGCCACTGTTCTATGAACAGTGCAGAAAAATGTGTGGTTCACATGCAGCATTTTTGCTGTCCCATTGGTTCATGGCACATAAATGTTCAGAGATGGTTAATACTTGTAAACACAGCTGCATGCAACATATGCCCTCTCTCCTTGCATGCCTGTCAAACGTTTAGCATTGTCCCACAAATTGACAATAACCTGTGTACATGAATTAATCTGGTTTTGTACCTGTGGTGACACCTCCAAGGGCTCACTCATACATTGTTTTGACATTTGCTCAAATGGATTACATGACTGCCACTGTTGTGAATAGTCACCAGAATTGATCACAGACTGTGCAGCCTGCTGTCTTTGGTTAGTTGGAATGGCAGGGTCTGCTTTGGGCCTGTCATACTACATACTTGCTGTACTCCCCCTATTGTCCTTGATTGCTGGTAATTTGCAAGGCCAAATTGCAAACAGATATCTACGAATTATTGTCAATGCACTCTGTGCCAGCCTTGTCCAAGAACATTACTAATCATGTTGTCATGACGAATAGGACACTTCACCCTGCATGCATTACTCAGCAGTGCCATTGCTCTGCAGATTTTACCCTGCAAAATGTTTTACAATGCAGGGCTGTACACCACAAACTATTACAACGCATTCACCATTACAACGCAATTTAGTATTCAAACTTCAACGTTGCGTTGTAATGGGGAATGTGTTGTAAAATAGTTTGCGGTGTACAGCCCTGCGTTGTAATACATTTTGCGGGGTAAAAACTGCAGGGCAATGGCACTGCAGAGTAACTCATGCGGGGTAAAAGTTGTTTCCCTGTCATGACCATCCAATTCGGAATACGGCTATGATGTGTTCATGATTCATCAGGTCATGTGTCTATGTGCATGTTTTTTTTGATGATGTTAACGTAAGCTATGGCTAATTATTCACAGGTGTGGGAAATATGCATTATGCGAGCATGTTATTGGAGTCAGGAAACATGACATTTGTGCATTGTTGGACAGCAGATGTCTTACTTACATCAGGGGTTGTATGGATACGAGGAAGTGACAGAGTGAGACCTGCCAGAGGACGTTATTTTAATTTCTGTCGGAACCCCAGTCCTTTGGGTCACCAAGGGTCCCTCTCTTTTTCTAATAGAGTGAGACCTGCTCCTTCAAGGATAAACTCCACACTCATCCACTTCAGTGACAGGGGCCTGCACCATGTTTACATGTTTATGGTGCAGGCATGCGTTTCATCATGCAGTGGCACTTGACTTGTCAGTGTGGCACATAGACAGGCAGCTTTGCAGGGTAGTACAAATGTGCATGGGTTCAGGGCAAGAATGTTTGTGTGTGAGGAGGGACCCCTTCGGGCACATTAGCAATGATTGACTGATTGGTGTTTCTATGTGTGCTGAACAATGCAGTACACGTGTAAACCAAATTAGCTTTGGTAATTGAGATTTTTTTCAGATAACATGTCCCCGGAGGAGCAGCGTCAGTTCCTCCTGCGAAAGGAACGTTATCAACATATCAGGCGTGTGGCTAAGGGGTACAGGGCAATGGCCAAGAGGTACCTGGATGAAAGGGCTGCAGACAGATGGAAGTCGATACCGGACAGTGCAATGATTGCTGGGAAGAAACATACTACACTGCCTGCATCATCAACACAGCAGAGCCAGACCCAGCAAATCCCTGGACCATCAGGAACTCATCAGCCCACTCACAAGAGAAGGTCTGCTGTCCAGGCTGGATCAGGGGCTACTCCACGTGCACCAGCCACATCCTGACACATGACTCTTCCTCGCTCACAGAGTGCTCAACCAGGGACATCCTCCAGATCTCATGCACACCGTGAAAGGTCTCTCCTCACCATAAGGGAGAGGAGGTTGATGTTCAGTCTGAACATAAGAGTTGCCCGACTTGAACAGGACCAGGATGACATTAAGGGCCACCTCATGGACATTAAGGGGGCCCTGGGGCAAAATCATCCATTCAGACACTTATACACCCACTCATTCTTCAATACGCCTTTCCCTATATATAATAAACATATTTAAACTTTACAGAAACACACAGTCACTGGATGATGTCATCAGTGATGTCATTTGAGATGTCATCAGTGATGTCATCAGTGAAGTCACTGACCATGTCATGAGTGATGTAATATGTGACGTCATCAGCAGTGCATTGCGGGGCGCGAGTTATAGTTAGCTGAACTAACTATAACGGGGAATTTCTATGGTTTTGTACGAGTGAAATGTCCAACTAACTATAACTGTCCCTAAAACCTATGGTTTTTTTAGTGAATTTCTAAGGGTTTTTACATGCTAATTTCTAACTATAACGTGCCTGAAACCTATGGTTTTTTCAGTGAATTTCAAAGGTTTTTTAAATGCTAATTTCTAACTATAATGTGTCTGAAACCTATGGTTTTTTCAGTGAATTTGAAAGGTTTTTTAAATGCTAATTTCTAACTATAACGTGCCTGAAACCTATGGTTTTTTAAGTGAATTTCAAAGGTTTTTTAAATGCTAGTTTCTAACTATGCCTACAGAGGTAGGACATGTGAAGAAAGAAGAAAAAACGCACAGAAAGAAGCAAAAGAAATGCAGAAAGAAGCAACAGAAGTCCACAAAGACGAAGAAAAGAGCAGGAAGAAGCAAGACATGTGCAGAAAGAACCAACAGAGGAGCAGAAAGAGGCCTTGTTGCAAAATCATCCTGTGCCCTCAACTTTTTCAGACGGGTACTGGTGGTAACTGACTCGGACTAACCAGGCCTAGAGCCAGTGCTATGCTAAAAGACACTTAGAATACAGTGAAAACACCTACATACACTAGGGAACACTATGCGTTGGGGTACCCCTGTCATTAGCATGACCTCCTCTGTAAGGCTCTAGTACATAATAGGGCAGGGGGATTAAAACTTCCTCTTAAAACGCAGCCCGGGGCGCGTTTGCACAGTGGTGAAGGGAGGGGGGGCCTGAGGTGACATGTGTGCAAACAAGCCCTGTGGCCGTTTTAAGTTGGGAGATTAAGTCCCCTTGAATCCTGAGGGTCCTTGGGGTCCAACTAGCCCACTAGGTACCTCCAGTAAGCGCCACACAGCTGCGTTGCACAGAGGTGTAAAAAGGGCATGGCCTGGACCACCTCTCTGCAACGCAGCCCTGTGGTGCGCACTGGAGGCACCTGGTGGGCTAGTTGGCCCCCAGGGTCCCTCAGGATTCAAGGGGAATTAATTCCTCAACTTAAAACGCGCCACAGGGCTTGTTTGCACACATGTCACCTGAGGCCCCGCCCTCCCTTCACCACTGTGCAAATGCGCCCTGTGGCGCGTTTAAGTTGGGGTATTAGGTCACCTTGAATCCTGAGGGTCCCTGGGGCCCAACTAGCCCACCAGGTACTTCCAGTAAGTGCCACAGGCCTGCGTTGCAGAGAGGTGGTCCGAGGCCATGCCCCTTTTTACACCTCTCTGCAACGCAGCTCTGCGGCGCTTACTGGAGGTACCTGGTGGGCTAGTTGGACCCCAGGGACCCTCAGGATTCAAGGGGACTTAATCCCCCAACTTAAAACACGCCACAGGGCGTGTTTGCACACATGTCACCTCAGGCCCGCCCCCTCCCTCCATTGCCCCGGGGACCCCATCCCCCGGGGCCGGCCTTTTTTTTTATGGGGGAGGGCGGCCGCGTGGCCCCCCTCCAGGGCCACTGCTAGCCCCGGGGACCCCATCCCCTGGGGCAGGCCCTATCCATTGGGGACCGTGGGGGGAGCCCCAATGCCCCCACGGTCCCGCCAGCTCCCCACGTCCTGCAGGAGCTGGCATTGCTTTTCCACATGCAGCTCCCCGTGTGGAAAAGCAATCTGCTTTAGATTTTGGAAGAGAGAGCAGGTTTCCTGCTCTCTCTTCCAAAATCCAAAGCAAGTTTGCTATGGCAGGACGGGAGCCGCGAGGCTTCCGTCCTGCCATAGCAAACAGCAGTGTCCTGGGGGTGGGCACCCCGGGACACTGCAGGAGCCAGCCCTGGGGGGTGGCGGCCCCCAGGGCCATCACAGGCTCTAGGAGGGGGGCCGCGCGGCCCCCCTCCCTTCACTTGCACAGCCCCGGGGAGGTGGTGGTCCCCGGGGCTCGGGGGTCCGTTACGGACCCCCAAATTTAAATATTAGTGCCCCGGGGAGGTGGCGGTCCCTGGGGCGTGTGGGGGGGCTTGAGCCCCCCCCCCACACAGGTATATTTTATTTTTTTTAAAAGAAGCCCCGGGGGGGGGTGGCGGTCCCCGGGGCTTGGGGGGGCCTTAGAGGCCCCCCTAAACTCTAAAAAAACAAGCCCCGGGGGGTGGCGGTCCCCAGGGCAGTGTGGGGGGATTGGGGCCCGCGCTTCGTTTTTTTTTTAGTTTCACAGCCGGATCTGGCGCGCATTTTGCCGATTTTTTTTTTTAAAAAAAATGCTTTTTTGGGCCCTGGGAGTCCTTGTGGGACCCCCTGAGCAGGCCTAGGGGGTCAGGGTGTTTCTACCCTGCCCCCTTTTCTTGTTTTGAGCATTTATTTTTCTCTTTTCTTGTGCCTCGGTTTTACCGAGGCACAAGATGGCTGCCAACACTGGTTTGGAGTGTTGACAGCCAATTAGCATGAAGCTCGTGATCGGGAGGGTGCGCGGATCCACCGCGGCCATAGATATCGAAACTTTTATTTTTTGAATTTCTCAGGAACTACTGAACGGATTTACACCATTTAAAAAAAGGGTGCTTTCTGAACCAAGCACTACCTTTTTGTCAAATTTGGTGTAATTCCGTTCAGCAGTTTTGGCTGTAACCGTGTCTAAAGTTTCCTATGGGAAATTGATTTTTTGACCTCTATTTTTTGATTTTCTCCGCAACTACTGAACGGATTTACTCCATTTAAAAAAAGGTCTCTTTCTGAAACAAGGGCTACCTTTTTGCCAGATTTGGTGTAATTCCGTTCAGCAGTTCGAGCTGTAGCTGTGTCTAAAGTTTCCATGGGAATTAACATGGAGAAAACACGTTTTGGGACCCCCTTTTCTCGGCCCTCGCTTGCCGAATCACCCCGAAACTTTCAAGACAGGAGCTGACCGGAGCGGGCTACGAGTTTTGAAAATTTCGCGAAGATTCGTCAACCGGCGCCAAAGCTATTGAGAAAACAAAAAACGAGTTTCCTATGGAAACTAGGTCCTAACTATAACTATCTACTGGCGACCGCCAGTAGATAATATATATATATGGTCCAGTAGAAGGCTGGGAGCCGAAACGCGTAGACCGTCCTCTACCGTTTTGTTTATGCACTTGGTTTTAATGGGTTAAATAAATAATCACTGAAGATTTACCTTCTGTGCGTGGTGCTGTGATCTTTCGCCGATTCCCTTGCTGAAGTCGTGTTTGGGAACGGAGGTTGGAGGAGTTTGGAGACATATATATATATATATATATATATATATATATATATATATACACAATTCAACGCTGAATTAGCCAAAACAGCAGCCGCGGACACCAAAGCTTTAAGCAAAATTATTTATTTGGCAGATTCAAGACACCTCTCGACGCGTTTCGGGACCAAGTCCCTTGATCACGAGTGCGATTGCTGTGTCTCAGATTCATTTAAATAACCACGTGATTCAAAACCAAACATAAAAAAAGGGACTTCACACAGTACGGAGTTTCTTCACTCCTACTTATAAAAATGAAATAAACATCAAATACATATCACTTGCAGTAATAACATTAGACCTTCACACAAAAATAATATATATGTTTGGAGATACATTAACACCATTTACTGCTGTATTTTAACATTTCATGTGACCTAATTCATTTCCTTCGTATCCAACTTTATTGAAAACGAACACAGATTTGTGCCTATGACACAGCCTCGCTGTTATCAGTAACTTATACATCCCTATTCAGCGCTTCATTACTGCACCTCTATAACATTTCATCCACTTTTATTTACTGGTTCAATCAACCTAAATCATATTATCACTGCCCAAGTGGGCATGTTCAATGTTTTTAATGTTTTAAGGTTTTACCGAATCGTTTCAATATATTCAATTTCATGCTTGTTCCTGCCCTAGTGGGCATCATGATTGCCATATTTAATACCTCAATACTTAGCAGCTTCATAACAAAACTATATTTTGTTATAAAAGATATTTTTACTCTCTTGCGTTTCTTTGTGGTAACCGCGGACTCAAATCTAAAAGAAAAAAATAAAACAAAAACATTGTATTAAAAAATTTGAATCACCCATGTTTCCTATTTACAAAAACCACACACAACTACATTGACAAATTATCTACAACTGACTCATCAGCATTGGTATTGACATAATTCATACACAATTTGCTTAACATCGTCAAAATACTTTAAAAATCTTTTTACAAAAATGAAAGGAGAGAATTACACTCGAAACCTAACTGGACCACTTATGTCTCCTCACGGCTTTTTACTACCTATTGTTCCCTCACCCCAGGTGTACTGCAAGTTCTTCATCAATGTTATGGCCTATCGGCACCACTGTCCCATACTGTATAATCAATTTTGACTCTAACCGGCGCAAACTTTGCACTCTGTTTCTCCTCTTACATCAGTTTTCACTGTGTCCAATACACAAAAGCTCAATAAATTGCTGTTTTGACTATGGTGACTCTGAAAATGTCGCGCAACTGGATATTGTTTATCTGCATTCTTTATTGCGCGCAAATGTTCTAATATTCGTATCTTTGCTTTGTGTATGGTGCTCCCTATATACACCTTCTGACAAGGACAGAACAGTGCATATACTGCATATTCTGTAGTGCATGACGTGTGTTTGACAATTTTGAATGGTTTGCAATTAGGTGACAAAATGCATTCTTTTCTGTTTTTACTATTTTTGCAGGCCTTACAGCTTCTGCAAGTGTAAAAACCCTGCGTCACTGTATTTCTTACGACGCCTGATTCTACTGTCCTGCACAGAGTGTCTTTTAATGATTTAGCCTTTTTAAAAGTTATCTGGGGGAACACTTCTAAATTTTCTGCTAAATCTTTATCTGTTCTTAATGCTGGCCAAAATCTGTTCAAACTTTTGCGTACCTCTGGGGCTTGTCTGCTGAACGTAGTTATAAACTGAATCTTGTCTTGTGAGTTTGCCACTTCACTGTCTTTCTCCTCTACTGCTAGTAAGGATTTCCTTGTTCTTTTCTCCACCTCTCTTCTAGCCTTATCGATGACCGATTGTGCGTACCCTCTCTCTAAAAATCTTTCAATCATTCTATTTTCTTCCAACTTAAAACTCTCCATTGTACTGCAGTTCCGTTTGGCTCGCAGTAATTCCCCCAGAGGTATACTATTGACAAGAGCCCTTGGGTGCGAACTCCTCGCATGCAATAGCTATTGCCAGCAGTAATTTTTCTGAAAAGGGCACTCTCAATTTTTCTCCCAATACTGTTAGTTTAAGATCAAGAAACTCAGTTGACTCTTTAGACCAATTACTGGTAAATTGTAAATTATAGCTATTCTCATTAAGTGCCTTCGCAAACTCATCTGCTTCATCTTCAGTCCCCTTCCACACACAGAAAATGTCATCAATGTAACGGACCCACATTGCTACCTTCTCCTTGTACACTGGCAGTTCCTTAACTATTTTCTCTTCCCAGAACCCCAAATAGAGACCCGCAAAGCATGGAGCAAAGCAGGTCCCCATAGAAGTTCCGAGAGTTTGCTTATAGACCTTATCGTCAAAGAGAAAGTAATTCTGTTTTAGACAGATAGACATCATCTCAATTAACATCTCTGTGTGTAGAAGGTATGAGATTGATCTTTCTTTGAGGAAGTGTTTACATGCTTTCAGGCCTAAATCATGAGGGATAGATGTATAAAGGCTCATCACATCTAATGTTAGCAGTGAATAGCTGTTGTTCCATTGAAAATTGTCTAAACATCTAAGAAAATCTCCCGTGTCCTTAATATAGGATGGGAGTTTTCTAACTAAACCTTGCAAAAAAATAATCAACATATCTGGAGGTATTTTCTAAACAGCTGCCCCGGGAAGACACAATAGGTCTCCCCGGTGGATTCTGTTTATCTTTGTGGATTTTTGGCAATAAGTAAAGAGCCGGAAGTTTAGGACATTTACATTCCAAAAATCTCAACTCATCTTGTTCTAATAGTCCTTTCTTATGCCAATCAAATAATTGTGTTTGAAATTGTCTAACAGAATGCTCATATTCCATTCTGTTACTTATGTGATAGTTGTTTTTATCAGCTAGTTGTCTCATACCTTCCTCGATATACTTCAATTTAGACAACACAACTACATTTCCACCTTTATCAGATTTTTTAATAACTATTGTGTTGTCATTCTTTAAACTTTCAATTGCTAATTTTTGTGCCTCTGTAACATTATTCCACCTGGACCATTTCCTCTTCTTAGACAATTTCAATAATTCCTGCGTAACTCCCTTTTCAAAAACATCAATAGCCTCATTCTTAATCTGAGGGAGAAAAATTGATCTAGGTTTAAAATGACTCTGTGCACTCAGATTTAAGGGTACATTCTCGTTCATCAGGCTTGTGACTAGATCACTTTCAGCATAGACCTCTTCACTGAGTACATTCAATGTGTGAAGTAACTCTCCTTCAGCAATTGTCATTTTGCTAGGAACCTGTCTTTCAACATCTACATTCATTTTAACTTTAGACGCATACCACTTTTTTATACGTAATTTCAGTGTAAAATAAAAAGATCTATCCTACTCTGGGTATAGTTAAAATCATTTGAGGGACAAAACGTAAGACCTAAAGATAAAAGTTCTAACTCTGCATCATTCAATGTTCGTTCAGATAGATTAATTACCGTTTTTCTATTCATTATTTCAGCCTCTTTTGGCCCCTTGTGCGACTTCCCACTGGGCTTCCCGATTCTCCTGGCTAATGTTATTACCGCAAGTGATATGTATTTGATGTTTATTTCATTTTTATAAGTAGGAGTGAAGAAACTCCGTACTGTGTGAAGTCCTTTTTTTATGTTTGGTTTTGAATCACGTGGTTATTTAAATGAATCTGAGACACAGCAATGGCACTCGTGATCAAGGAACTTGGTCCCGAAACGCGTCGAGAGGTGTCTTGAATCTGCCAAATAAATAATTTTGCTGAAAGCTTTGGTGTCCGCGGCTGCTGTTTTGGCTAATTCAGCGTTGAATTGTGCATTTAGAGGCTCGCCCCCTCACCGCGGACCGCCGTTGCAAGAGGAAGGGGAAAGGCGTTTCGGTGTTTACACGCCGAGGTTGAAGTGATATATATATATATATATATATATATATATGAAACCAGGATCCCAGAGAACGACCGCGGTGGGCCAAACAAGGGCACAGACTCCAGTTGAAGATGCAATAAAGAGAATTTATTGTCTTAGCATGTCAGGATGACGCGTTTCGTCCACAAGCCTGTAGTCTTGATCACATAGTGCGCTAAGGTGAGAGGCATACAATTTATAGTGACATGAGTGACTTTACTATGTTCATAGTGACAAGGCAGAAAATGTTACACTTTTGCAGCATGTAGTAAAACATCTTGTCATACAGTGATGACTAGGCGCAGCAATGGCAAGCAGTTTTGGGAGCAGGCATAGAAAAAAGACTACCCCTCTATATGTAGGTGTAGATGGCCATATGTTCTGTAACATCAGTTGTGTGTGGCAGACTAGAAGGTAAGCTCATGTAATGGCGGTGCTGGCTGCATTGTAAAAGATAAAAAAATGCTAAATAAATGCAAGAATTGGGTTTGAAGTTTCCCAAATTATGTCTGATGGAAAACAAAATTAAACGGTATTCCTCATTAATCGTGGGTGTGTGAATACATCCTAGAAACCATGAATGCCATGTGGCACAATTAAATGTGGGAGGAATCCGGTGTACCATCGTAACTATATATATATATATTTGTTTAGTATGTATGTTTAGTTGGTTGATGTATAGGATAAGGTGTCTTTGTACCGTCAACAATGTGCCATAAGGGGGGGGGGTGGGTTGATGTTTAAGAAATGTTGTTCTGTGTATAGTCTTAGGTAAGCTAGTTAGTTTAGTGTAGTTAGATGTTCGTACAAGTTAGGTTAGTGTAGTGTAGGATTAGTTAGGATAAATATGGTACATTTATAAGAAGTGTTTGAGGCTTTGTGTTCCCATTATTTTGTTGTGTGTTGACCGGTACTGTTGGATTGGTAGTGGATCATGACTGATGCATCCCCCCCAATCACATTTGATGTCTACAATTGTGATTACAGCATCTTCAAGGGACAGGCCACCACCAAACCTCATTGGAAATTAGTTTTTGACAAACTTATTGAAGTTTTGGTGAACAAAGTCCACATCGGAAAAGAGTCTTTGACTGGTCTGACAAATATTTACTGAAAGAGTAATAACCTGCACACCTAAATTTTAACCAATTAAATTTAAACAATTTATCCAAAGGTGCTTCCTTAGGCTTGTGAAAAGTGCTCCTTGTAATTTTGTGACATGATTGTGTCTCAATTGATGCTGACAAATATTTAACCATATGTGGTGATTGAGCTAGGACAGATTTACACAGGATGCATGGTGGGCATTGTGCTATGCATAGCATTGTATTAATGCTGTGGGTATGGAGTCTGGACACTTTTTGAGATCTGTTATTACATCAGCCTCCACAACAGCTTCACTTCCCACGTGGGGCTGCATGGGATGTGTGCTTATCATGATTCGCAAGTCCTTCTGATGCCTCATTACAGGTTTCTGCACAGCCTTGTAGATTTAGAACAACAGAGTGAACAATTTGTAAAATGTTGTGGGAGGGATGTAGTGATGTGCGTTACAGATAACCTTGGCATGTTTTGGACCCATTAGCAGATTCCGAGCTATGCTTTCCTACACCATTCCTCCTCTTTCTGCTTTATAGAATTAATTTTAATATGTGACGTGTTATGTGACCGAAATTTACATGTGTCATGCCACGACACACATCTTTTCACACATTGTCCAACACACTGACTATGGGTAGTTCTTCAGTGTATGTATTTATGAAGTATTGTTAGTAGACACTGCAGGCCTATGTAAGAGTAAATGGCAGAGTGAGGCATTAGCTGTCATGGATTAACAAATCACTCCGCCACTTCGGGTACAAAATGCTGCAACATGTATACAACATTATGGTGCAGCCTTGCATTTCCCACCTGCGCTGGTGCTACACTTAGCAGTGTAGCAGCAACGCAGGCACCCTTGCACCATAGTGCAAGGGTGTCTGCGTTTAGGGGATGATTGTTCATGTGTAGGAAAGTGTCCCTTCCTGCACATTGACAATCCTACAATGTCTTCTTCTCACTTTTATGTGTGCTGCTTCATGCAGCACACATGCAAGTCTCTAAATGGCATTGTTTTTACATAACATTTATGTTCAGGAAGGGACACCTTCCTATACATACACAATCCATGCCAGATAACTTTTTCCATGTGTGCTGCACAAGGCAGCACAAATTTGAAAAGCAGATACGTGGAGGTAAGATGCATTTCTCATGTTTTTGCCATGTTTATAGCAAGTTTACCATGGTCAAAATGTACGCACTGCCTCCTATGTACGCTGCCCTTAAACATAGGGGGCTGAGTCAAAAGGAATGGGTGTTGCGGTGGAACGGCCACCACAACACACGCTGACCATCCCTTTGACACAAACCATGGCGTGAAAGGGTGCCTTCTTAACAGGGCAGCGTTAAGCCACGTTAAGTGGCTTAACACTGCCTTGTAACTAAGGCCATTACCCTATCGCCACCACAACGTCACAAATAGTGAGCTTGTGTTGGCGATAGGGGCTTGTACATATGACCCTTCATGTGTCTGTACACTGACGTGAGCATTGTTCAAAATCACAATCAACATCATGGTCATGTAGTAAATTTCTTTCTCGGAGACAGTGTTGTCTAACCGATCAGGGCATTTTTTATGTTGCACGTGTCAGTCACTCACATTGCATATCATGGACACAGACTAAGCATATTCCCTTTGTCAGATGTTTTTGATTAGTAGTAGTGGCTACCCTGAACATGCATTGTTGGCACATTTCTAACATGGTTGGTCACAGGCAACACACATCTTCGTGACTCAATGATTTTTATTTACATGTGCAATGACTGATGTGGTAGACTGGCCCAGTTATTTGTGCAACAACAAACCATTGTTTGAATGCCCGGGGGGACAGACAGACTCCAGGGGGGAACATGTGCAGAAAGAGGCAGAGTTCAGTCAGCAGGGTGATTGCAGTGTCATTGGCAACCACACAAAAAAATGGCAATCCATATCGATGTCCAAGATGAGTGTCGCAGAGTGATTCAGGGGACAGTGGAAGCTGATGTTCCGGGGCATGATGCTAGGCACAGATCCAAGCAGAAAAAGTCCATTTGACAGAGATGACTGCTACCGCTGACTTCTTCGAAAGATTGATGAATCGTCCACATCTTCCTCCTCTGATGTGTCATTTGCCTCCAGTGTGCATGATGGAAGATTGTCCGGGGCACTGTGAGGCAGTGACACATCAGGGGGATGAGATGTGGATGTTGAAGGTGCAACAGCAGTCATCTGTGCCAAAGGTTGAGGCAGCACTGCTGTGATGATAAGCTGCAGGGCTTGGAGGACTCCAGCAACGTCTCTGTGGTATGCAGCCATGGCTGCCAAGTGTGAAGCTTGTATCCGCTCCATGTTCACCATGATCATTCGCATGTGACGCAACTCTTTGGTGACATCGCTGGAGCCACTTTGACTGGACAGTTGTTATTGTCTCTGAGTCAGTACTTCAGTGATGTCAACCATGGAATGTTGGAGAGCATGGAGCGGACTGTGGGTTCCTGTGATGGACTCTAGGTTGTCCCTAATGGGACTGAGACACCCATGTGACCCATCTAATTTGGCTGCCAGGCTGTCAAAGCCCACCCGCACCTGACCAGCCATCTCCTGCTGGACCTCTACTGCACGACGTTGAAATGTTAGAAGTGGGTCCTCAAGGTCCTGTGAGACAACTGTGGTGGTAGGTGCTTGCTGCTGTGTGTTTTATGCAGGGGGTGGAGCTAGCACAACACTGCTGGATGTCCCTGCTTCTGGAGATGGGCTGCCAATGGAGTTGAGCAGCTCTTGGAGGGTGTCCTGGTCGATGGTTGAGATGTCTTCATCTTCATCATTGAAGAGTGGGACAGGCTGCTGTACAGGAGGTGATGTTTCTCCCTCTGCAATGTAAAGGTGAGATGCTGTTGTATGTGCGTGTCAAGTATGATAATGCATTTGATCAGTTTACAAGCAGACTGCATGACAATGTCCATTCAGAGAGTTTGGGAGGAGATACCTCTTACATGCAGGATAGTGATTCATTGTACAACATCACTGATGTGACATTATAGTTGTAAATTCTTTTCTTATAGTTTACAAGTATGCCAAATGTGAGTGGCCAATTTCTACATACATGTAGCACCAGTTGTGTCCTCTGTTCAGTAGTGACAGTGGTGCAGGTTGTACCGCATTGTTGTCAATGCAGATTAGCTCAAATTAGCTCAGATTTATGTGACTGTACACTGCATTGTGGTAGAGTCTCCCCTACTCAGTGCACTATGCTCTTTTTAAAGATTGTTCATTTTTGTAGGTGTGAATTGCATGCTGCCACACATTGCTGTTGGCAATGCAACATGATTGTTGTTGTGGCATGAGTAGGGCTATCACACTGTTGTGATGTGGGTTGATGTGATGTGCCACATAATATGGGCAGGGACATATGCTTGATTTGCCATGATACAAACTGTGTAGATACATGATGATGTTGTTAAGTTAAAATGAGTAATGACATTCTCATCGATGCATGTTGACCTGCAGGTATGGTACTGCTTCTGTTTTACTGCCCCTTATCCCTTTCACCCAGTGACCCTTTCACGTATGTGCATTTCCAATGGTGCAATGTTGCAAGCAGGAGGAAATATGGGTCTTGGTCACAGTTGGGACACTTGTGCATTGTTGGACAGCAGATGTCTTTCTTACATCAGGGGTTGTATGGATACGAGGAAGTGACAGAATGAGACCTGCTCCTTCAAGGATAAACTCCACACTCATCCACTTCAGTGACAGGGGCCTGCACCATGTTTACATGTTTATGGTGCAGGCATGCATTTCATCATGCAGTGGCACTTGACTTGTCAGTGTGGCACATAGACAGGCAGCTTTGCAGGGTAGTACAAATGTGCATGGGTTCAGGGCAAGAATGTGTGTGAGGAGGGACCCCTTCGGGCACATTAGCAATGATTGACTGATTGCTGTTTCTATGTGTGCTGCACAATGCAGTACACATGTAAACCAAATTAGCTTTGGCAATTGAGATTTTTATTGTATGCATGTTGGGGGTCATGGTTTTCCTTGCATACATTGCTTACTGCCCTCCTGTTGGCTTAACCGTTGTGAGTTTAGGGCAGCGTGACTTTCTATGTGTGTTGCAGGGTGAACAGACAGAAACAATACCCATTACCCTAAACGTTCACACCATGTGCAGTGTGTAAGTGGACCGTGATTACATGGCTGTGGATTTCCACTGGCTTCTTAGTGGTGCTCGGCCCCTATCATCACCCCAACGTCACATCATGTGCGATTTGCAGGGTGATGTGTGCTTGGGAATATGCTCCTCAGATGGTCGCATGGATGATACATGCTGTTCTGTTTATGATTGTTGGATGCCTTTGTTTGTGTGAGGATGTTTACAGACAGGACCGCAAATTTGGTCACTGACACTGCTGACTTTCACAAAATACTTGTTTCCATGCACGTCAAGGTGTAATGGGAATCTCACACTAGGACTGTGATTACTGTAGAATACTGTTATCTGTATGGCACATTTGTACACTTTGGAGTAGATGACGAAATTTTGGCATAAGGCATGATGGTGACATGTGGCAAGTTGACATGCATTGGTGATAACTTGTTATTCTTGCTTGGTGTCATACTTACATTGTCATACCTCTTTACAGGGACATTAGAGTTTCTGTGAGCATGGCACAGGGACAAGACATGTAGATGTGTTTTGTGGACACATTCCTGATATGCATGGTCCATGCACTGTACTGTTGTAGGCATATCCCCCCTGCTCATCGTATGACATCACATTATGCCTCAAGTATGCTGAATTTGTGCATTGTGGGAAATGCGCCTTTTAGACAGAAGGCTGCACGATCACTGTGTTGTGGCAATGCATTTGTTTATGGTTTGCAGACTCACTACATGCTTTCTCACTTGGTGGACCCAGGGCTGCATCTCCTGAACAAGCAAAGGGGCACATTGCCTGGAGAGGCAGCAGAGTGTCACATTGGCCTCCTTGCCTCACTACCACGCACATACGAATTGTCTACACAGGGCTGCATCTCTTTGACAACAATATGATGATGCACCGTGACCGAGACTTATGATGGTCAGAAGTGAGCATGCCACCACCGGTGGCAGCACACATGCACCATTGTGCACAGGTGTCTGAGTTGTGTGCAAGACTGTGCATGTGCAGTAATCTCCCCCTTCATGCACATGTACAATCTTCAACTCAACTCAGACACTAAACTCATTACTGTCTGCTGAAAAGAAATGTTGCATTTGGGGATGAAACCATTGTGATACTCATGCACCAGAGTGTGAAGATAGGGTTGCAACTGGTTTGCCAGAACATTGCTGAGTAATTTATAGTCTAAATTTAACATAGACAGAGAGAGGTAGGCTGTCACATCTGTGGAATTGCCTGAGGACTTATGGATCGAAACTATGAGGGCCTCTCTGAATGTACCCGGCAGGGACCAACAGTCTAGTGCATTTGCTTATATTTCAGCTAATTCTGGACCCAGTGAGAAGCGTAAGTCTGGTAAAATGTGACCTGAAGGCCATCCATCACAGGGGCACTCCAAGAACGCCTTGGTCTTCCTCAGTCAGCTGCGACAATCTTGCCATAGCAAGAAAGGCATCCAGCATCTCCCCCGGTGTGGGGTCATGCTTTCTATTTACCTCCCCATAGTGTCCTCTAAAGACGTGATATCTTGTTGAGAATGTACCATCTCCCTCATTGGCCCAGTAATCTGAGTAATGAGGCACACCTTATCATGCGGGTGGATCAACCACAACAACAGTCTGCCTGTCCGCCCTCCCTCGGTATGAGCTGAGGCTACGTATTCGCACCTGTGCAGAACCAGAAGCTTCTCCAGTGTATCAGTGTGTCTCTCCTGTTCCTCCCTCAGGGTCAGTAGGGCCCGCGGGTGATCAGGGTCTTCCCTTTTAAGTTGTTGGATGCTGTACTCCAGGGTGGACAGTTCCGTCAGGAGTGATCTCTTAACCACCACCGATTGACTGAGGAAGTAGCCCTGGGTGACCACCATAAAAGCTTCCAATTAAATGTTGGTGTGGGAGACTGTGTGAATTTGTGTGAAAGTAGTCTGCTACCATTCTTTCCAAGGGGTCCCTGAAGATAGGTTTGTGCAAGTGATTGGACGAGAGTCGCCAGGTGGGAATAGGGGATACATGCCTACCCCGCAGGAAACAAGCAGCGGGTTATGGTCTGATAGTGTGCAGCTCAAGTATTCTGCATGTGTAACCTGCACAGTGAGCCCCAGGAAGCACACAGGTTTTGTCCAGGTGGTCATGTAAATCATACAGTGGGGAGTAGAAGGAGTATTCCCTCCACCCCATATTTCTCAATCACAAGGCAACCAAGCCCTGAAGCTCAATGCCATGTACGGATCTGAGAAGCATGGTGTCAACAATGCAGTTATAGTCTCCCCCTAGTAGTATTGGTATGTCAAGGTCATGTAGGAGAATGCACGAGGGTCTCAAACAATGTGCCTGTCCCTCATTTGAAGCATTAACACTGCAGATTGTCACCTGGAGCCCATTGAGTCTCCCAAATAAAGGAACATGATGGCATTCATAATTAATCTGCATCTTCTTGACTTCCAAGGCAATCCCAGGTCTCACCCATATCAGCGCCATATCAGTGTATTATGTCACCCTCCCCATAATGGTGGGTGAACCATACACATTCTACTCCTGCCACGAAGAACCTGGCAGTGACCCCAGGCCCCCTTCCCACACGCAACCCACCCCATTGGGGCCTGTCAGCCCTGACATATGAGCGAGTGTACCTTAATGCATTTGTGTGCCAACACTGGGTGTGAACAATGCAACCATCCCCAACTCCCCAGCCCCAGATCAGAGATGCAATGGCCCTCTGTCCAAAAATAAAACACAAACCAGCTGTAGGCACCCAACCCCAAAAACCATAATAACATAAGAGGGTTTCTTGTGCGAGGTAGCCATCACAACCACCACCTAAGAGGCCCGCCTGCCTCCAATCCCTCTTCAAATGGCTCATCTGAAGCCAATCTGCTGCGTCTCTAAAAGTAATGACATGCAAGCCAACAGTCGTAGCTACTCAGCATACCTTGTGGTGCAGAGTGGCACCCCCATAATGGAGCAACCCAGCTAGTGGGATCAGCACATTTCCACCATTGTTTAACGATGATCAGACACCCGGGGAGTTATTTGAGCTCAGAGTATTGGGCCCTCAGGCGCATTATAAGAGTCTGGGTTCTCAGATGAAAATTCAGTGTGAGGTCCCACAGAGCCTTGCCTGTATATTGCTTGGAAGAAGGTGGCTGTGTTAATAGCTGCAGCTTTCTCTTGCTCCATTGGATCTTCAGTCGGACGCGCATTGAGTTCTTCTTTGCTATAGTCTTCAGCGGTGGTGGTTTGGTAGTGGTTATCCAAACCCTCAGCCTCTGTCCATTCCTACTTTGCATTTCTTGAGCCAATACCAGGCTTCAGGCAGGTCATTGAAGAACATAACACAGTCATCTGCATTGACCTTGAGTTTCACAGGGAATAGTAGAATGCAGTGTATGCCAGCCTCCCGCAGTTCCTACTTGACCATTGTTGTTGGACTATATATACTATGATATAGTCCAGGAAGATGGCAATTTATGCATTCTCCAGATGGAAGTGGTTCACCTCCCCTTGTGCAGCATAAGGTCCCTGCTTCTGTAATGCAGCAGTCGTGCCACCACCAGGAGAGGGGGCACCTCAGTGAGAGGTGGCCTCACCAGGCTCCTATGTGTTATTTCCAGTGCAAAGAACTGCGGCAAACCCTGTGGGCAACATCCTTGGCCATCCAGGCATCTGTATGGCAATCATGGCCACAGCTTCCACTTTTTCTTAGCAGTTTAACCACCCTGACATTGTTACAGGGGTTTTGCCATTTTGCATGTTCAGCCCTGTAGTCCAGTGCATCAGCTCTTGGGATCAATTGGCTGATCTTCCCAATGTCCTCCTCATTACGTCTCACTTTGTCTGTCAGCTTGTGATGGTTGTCACGGAGCATTCACAGCATTTAGGATCAAGTTTAATTTGTCCGGGGGGCAGTCAGTCGGGTGGGAGGGCATGCCAACTGACGCCTATCAAACTAGGTGATAGTTCTCAGCCTTCAGGGCACCATGCAACCCCGCCCATTCCCCCACCGGCTTGTCTCTCACCATTTTGGTAGGTCCCATGATGTGCCAGGCTCCCCTTACCCAGATAATCCAGAGGCAGCCTTCTCCACCCCTTTGCAGCAGAGTATGTATCTCCGGATCCAGATCCATTAGGTGGGTCCTGAAGGACAGAGAAGGAAATGGGGGTCCTGGCCCCAGGAGGTATCACAGGGTCTGTGTCCAGTCTGTAGGGCTCACCGGCCTATGTGCTAGTGTTATTGGGCTCAAGTGTCACTGCAGCATGCCCAAATGGTGTTAGGCGCCCCATCAGATGGCCTCTCTTTAATCAAGGGTCCATTGTTCAGCTGTCAGTTTGTTGACTCTTCCCTCTTCCTTGAGAGGAAACACGGGCCATCCCACTGCTCTTGTCCTCCCAATGTGGCACACTCGTTCTGTAGCCTCCAAGCTTTACTTCAGGCCAGTCAGGAGGTCTCCCTGGATCTGGCATGACGCACTCGCCAGTAGGAGGACCCCCTGCAGCCACTACCAAGGATGCTCAAAGCCCCCTGGCTGGGGGGCACCAGTGTGTGTCCATGCCACCCAGAAGTTGCCAATTTAGTGAGGAAAGGGCAATCCACCCAACCACATCTCTGGCTGCAGGTGCGGGTTTGCTTTAGCTGCCATTTTGCCTGCCGAGGTGCAAGGAAAACCCTTAGCACAGCAAAAGTCCTGGAGTTCTCCGCAGCACTCAGCTGCACAATGTGCCACCCTTTTCTTGGGGGCCAGGGTCCACTGTTAGAGTGCAGCCATCTTGGCTCTGCCATACCAGATCGGCGGCTCATCTGCATGCATCAATCAACACCTGATGCTTATTGATAACATTACTTTGGGCTTCAGAAAAAAGTAATGTCATTTATCTAATGTTGTGATGATTCGCTTTCTATTTAGAGCCAATACTAGTGAATCCTGCTTTGTACTTGTGCTTTTTTAAAGGAACACTGGAAGTTTACTATTTCAGAAAGTACTCTAATCTTGCTCTAATATTTTTAATGTACGGAATGCTGACACCTAAGAATATATATGATTTGATTGTGTATTGATGTAATGTGTTATTTGGCAGTAATATTTTGGGGACTGAATCACAAAAGGATTACAAATGTGCACCCAATAAATTTGTCCTGGGCAGTGACACCTCTAGAAGTGATTTTTAGGGAGCACACAAGAGGTCACAGATCAAAGTAAATAAAACATGAAATGTAAACATGAACAACATCTCTCTTTCTAGGCTGATAGGCCAGTGCCTTGATTGTTAGCTGCAGCTTTCGCCTGGTGGGTAGGTGGGGGGCAGGACAATTATAGATTGGGCATCAGGTCCCCCATTATCACCAGCCCATCATGCCACTACTTGTGCGCATCGGTGGAGATTTATACTTTTTCTCTGTTCACAAAGTTTTACTGGGAAATTTATGGGAGGTTTTTGATTTCCAGGGTGGTAAAGTATTTTATAAATGTTCTCAAACTTGTGAGTTTGTAGATTTTCACAAACTCCCACTGCAAACCACACTTTTGACCTTGCAAAGCTGCACAATATTTTAAAGAAACCATGGCAGGCAACCATTTACCACTGTCTCTGGTGTGGTAAAATACCACTGTTACAGCTCTTCAATTAGTTAATACACCAGACACACCAAAACTGTAATGGAGTCAAAGTCTAAACTTAGCACTTACGGTGGGAAAACTCCAAGCGGGCTAAGCCCAAAGTCAGGGCCCAGGAAGGCGTAGCCATCAACGGGTTCCTGCTCAGTCTTGGTCTAATTTATAAAAATAGAGAATGTTTTAATGAACAAAATGACAACAAAAATCCAAAAGGGGAACATGAGATACAAATTTTTGAAGTTTTAAATGAATATAGCTCCAAAAAGCGCAAAGTGAAAACCATGGGAACCTGTTCATGCTAGATCGGGTCAAAGTCAAAAGTTAAGGCCAATCACGATAATAACCAGTCAGAAACAGGGATGAGGCTGTGGGGAGTCTCATAGAGCTCAGAACCGAGGCCCAGTCTGAGCTTCTTATCCGGAGCAGGCAGAGGAGGCCTTTCCATGCCTGCAAGACCACATTGCAGGCAGTTAGAGACATAGCGGACTGAAAAACGGAGCCCAGGGATGTGCCTTACAACCCTGGCCTACCGGAGCTCTGAACCAGGGCCGAGTAAGAGCTTCTTAACCTTGGAATACAAGAGAGATCTCCCAAGGCCTGTCGGACCCCATCTCGGGCACTTTGAGACACAGCAGGGCAAAACACAAAGCCCACGGCCAGGGGCTTCCATCCCCGTTTATGCCGGAGCTCTGACCCATGGCCCGGACAGAGCTTCTTAACCCGAGAGACAAGAGAGGGCCTGCAGGATCCCTTCCTGGGCACTTTGTGACATGGCGGGCCAGGGAAGGGAGCCCAGAGTAGTGGGCTTCTACCCCAGGGCCAGCTAGAGCTTACCCAGGTGTCTTATCAGAGCTTCTTAACCCAGGCAGGCAGGAGACCAGGCACTTGGCAACATGGCAAGCTGGAGAGAGGAGCCCAAGGCCAGGGGCTTCCACCCCACCGCCAACCACAGCTCAAACCCTGGTTGCAGGCAGAGCTTCCCTACCCAGGCAGTCAGAGTAGGCCTTCCCATGCCTGGGCCGGGGGCTTTCACCTCCAGGTATGCCAGAGCTCTGACCCAAGGCCCGGTTCGAGCTTCTTAATCCAGGCAGGCATGGGAGGCCTTCCCAAGCCTGTGCAGCCCAGTTCCGGGCGCCTTGCAACATGGCGGGCAGGGAAAGGGAGGTCAGGCCGGAGGCTTCCCCTCAAGGCCAGCTGGAGCTCTGACCTAAGGCCTGGCGAGAGCTTCTTAGCCCCAGCAGGCAGGAGAGGCCTTCCCCAGGTCTGCGGGACCCAGTCCTGGTCACTTTGAAACATGACGGGCCAGATATTGAGGCTCAGTGCCAGGGGCTTCCACCCCAGGGCCAGCTAGAGCTCTGATCCGAGATACAGTGACATTTTCTTCACCTGGCCAAGTAGGGGGGCCACTCCCTGGGCCTGCAAGACTCCATCATGCACAGTTTGTGACATGGCAGCCTGGAGAGTGGAGCCCAGGATGGGTACATCCACCCCAGGGCCATACGCAGATCTGACCAAGGGCCCAGTCACAGCTTCAGACTCTTGATATCGGCACTTTTTGACACAGTGGTATGGGAAATGGAGCCCAGGGACAGAGGCTTCCATGCCAGGATTCCAGGCCAGCTGGCGCTCTGGCCCAGGGCCCTGTCAAAGCTTTTTCACCTAGCCAAGCAGGGGAGCCCTCCCAGGGCCTGGGGACCCCATTTGATGAGCTTTGCAACACAGTGACATGGAGAATGGAGCCCAGGATGAGTACTTTGAGCTCGAGAGCCAGCTGGAGGTCTGTGGCCTGTGGAACCCTGTACTGGGCACTTTGGAACAGCAGTCCAGGTTACCAACTCCTGGTCCTGGGGTCCTCATCCTTGGCCCGCAAGACCACTACACATTCTAGTAATTTGTGCACACTGAGTGACAGATGGGGTACATTTAAGAGATTGTATCCCACCTCCTGGAGCCCTGACTGGTCTTGAAGCTTCAAATGAGCCCTCATTGGGATTTTCAGGGCAGCTCTATATTCTGAACATTGGGTTACTTGAAGGCAATGATGTGAAAGAACGGATGCATTTTGTTTATTTATTTTGAGTTCAAAACAGTGATGTTGGCTTGTATTGGACCTGGCCTTTTTGCAGGGTTATCACAGAACATTTTGCCTTCCTCCTGTGTTTTTTCTGACCTGTTATTGCTGGTTTTATGATTCCGGGCACCTTACACTGTTGATCAGTGCTTAAGTGAATGTGTTCTCTCTTGTATATTTGGTAATATTGGTCTACACCTGTTTGGCATATTTAATTTACCTGTAACTCTCTTGTACAGTGCTATGCCATTTACCCAGGGCCTGTAAATTAAATGCTACTAGTGGGCCTGCAGCGCTACTTGTGCCACCCACACAAGTAGTCTTTCAAACCTGTCTCAGGCCTCTGCCGCTGGAGGACCTGTGTTCGCAGTTTACTGCCACAATGACGTGGCACTTAAAGTGTTTGCCATGTCTGAAACTCCCCTTTTACTACAAATAGGTCACCCCTAAGGTAGGCCCTATATAGCCCTATGGGCAGGGTGTTGAGTAGGCCTTTGTTGTGTGGCATGTCCTGGTAGTTACAAACAGTCTATTTGGTTTCTCACTGCTATTTGGCTGCTCCTCTCATAGGTTTGCATTGGGAATTCCCTGATATGTGTTTCAGTGGTAATTTCTGATATGACAGGGGTAGCGTGGCCATGTTTGGTATGATTGGAATAGTAGTGATAAATCCTGCATATTGGTGAACGCGGATTTGTTATTACTATTTTAGAAATGCCACTTTTAGAAGTAAAAGGAACAATTGATAGACGGAATGCTCAACAATGCAAACATTCACCCCCAGTCACAAAGATCTGGGTTTAATCCATCATTCTTTTGCTCACCACGCCACCCCAGTTTGGACCCAGCCATATGCAAATCAGTCTTGACCCTGTTCCTCATGGAAACAGTCCAGCGTGAACTACCAAGCCAGGTCCTCTCTGGACCAGGAACAAGTATCCTGGGACCGGTTTTGGGGTATCACCCCTCATCAGCCAGGCTAGCTTGAATCCAGTGGTGCAGCGAGCATGGGTGCGTGAATGCTGAACAATGCAAACATTCAGCCCCAGTCACAAAGATCTGGGTTAAATCCATTGTTCTTTTGCTTGGCAGTTCGGGCTGGACTGTTCCCATGAGGAACAGGGTCAAGACTGATTTGCATATGGCTGGGTCGAAACTGGGATGGCATGGCGAGCAAGAGAACGCTGGATTAAACCCAGATCTTTGTGACTGGGGGTGAATATTTGCATTGTTCAGCTTTCCGTCCATCATTTGTTCCTTTTGCTTTTGTCGCCATAAGCGGGAAGGGTCTGCCCAGACGTGGGTCCCGTGCTTGAGCCGGTGCAGGCAGATCAGCACTGTGGCTCTCAGCTGACTGTAGAATGTCTCCTTCAGAAATGAAAGATCAGATGACACTGTGACCGACCTGCCCGCCTCTGCCCACCTTTGTTGCGGTACTAGACTAATGATGAACAAAATCAATGACAACCTCGTGTGTGCAGCCCACTTACGAAGGTTTTCCAGCTCCTGAGAGTAAGGGGCAGTATTCAATGCTCTAATTAACCACTGCCTATTGGCTTTGCAAATGTTCAATTTAAAGTGTACATGTGCGGTGAAAGCATACGCAACATTGTTCTGAAAATGTATACCTTTGCTATATATTTTGATATGATAAGACTGCAATGTACTGTAGAAACGGCGAAATGTTAACTGTATGGAACTCTGAACGTTTTTTCACGCTTTTTATATATTTTTTCTGCTGTGTGGTATGGGAATTGTCTCCATAGTTTACCTTGTGAATATATTTATCTAAAATACATAATTAGGTGTGGTTTATAAGTGCTACTTGAAATAAACATTAATAATGAATCGTATTTTAGAAAGAAGGACATTCATGTCCAAATCCTGCCAGAATATGAACTTGCCAGACAACCAGGGTGTCCAGGTATAAACTGGGGCAGAGCGATGCGCTCCTTACCGTTTAAAAGCAGACACTGCGTTGGAGCCGTTTCATTGATGATGTTTGCAGTACTTCCATGGCTAAACGCAAAGAACATATGTTGAAGGTTGCTGCTCGCCTTTTTTGCTGACTAGGAACAAAATCAATGCCGCTTTCCTTCCTTGAGACGCCTGTGTCTGAATAAGGCAGGACTCGGGGCTGAGCAGCTGTGCACCCCCCCCAACGTGCAAGAATAAACTGGTTTCTCAGCCGGCACAGAGGAGTGCAATTTCTATAGGTTGTGAGGGGACCTTCCCCCGTGAAAGCAGGATATGAAGGCTCTGCTCTTGATTCTCTGAGATTTGAAACGCTTTGGGCGAGGGAACACGCAGGTTATTACTTTTCCTCTGAAGCAGCAAGATGGCAAATCATTCTTTTATTGTTACTGCTACAGGGGAGCTTTGGACGAAATCTGTCATGAAATGCTGCGTCATTAATCCATTTAGAGCTTCCCCGGATACTGCCCATGGGTGATGCTGGGAGGGCGCGCGGAAGGCTTTCACTGAAGCTGCCTCTCAGAGGCTTTGGTTAGTGTTTCCAATGGGAACAAGCATTGAAAATGCAATAGGTCTCGCCTTTGATTAAGTTAAAGCCATTTGCTTTGCTAATGGTATTGTACAGCAAAGCAAATGGCTTTAACTTAATCAAAGGCGAGACCTATTGCATTTTCAATGCTTGTTCTGCCATGGCGTTAAAAGCCTTGGAATGTGTTCACAATTGTTTACTAAGGTAAGCATATATTCCTAACTCGGACTGCATGATCTAGTGTGTAGCTATTGTATAGCTCTTCAATCCCTGGTGGCACAGCATCAAGGATAATGTCATGTATGGCTAAACACTTGTAAGGTCCTAAAGGCGAGACCTATTGGCTATGCCAATGCTCGTTTCTTTTGAGTTAAGCACTCTACAAGAGTACATGCATTTTCCAACTGTCTTTCTCATGTGCTTCTCTTACCCTGCCCAATGCCCAACTGAGCACACTTGCAGTGTGCTTCTCCCCATCCACTTCTATGATGTGCTTGCCATCGTGTACTTCTTCCTCCCCACACTGCTTTCTCGTCCGTGTGTTTCTTTCCTGGCCCACTCCATGATGCTCTGTGCCCAGTGGCACCCCCAACCATCTGTTACCACCCCCCTGTGTTGCTTCCACCTACACATGCCCTGCTTCCCCCGCACCTTGCTGCCATGTTGCTTACCCCCACCCCCACTCTCAGTGTTACTTGCCTCTCATCCCCCCATTTGCGCTCCAATAAAAACCGCTCACGTGCTTTTGTAGGCTCCAGCGTGCATGAAGTACGCGCCCACAAAATAACAAAACTTCCATGTCGTAGCACCTTTTTTTAAATTTAGTTCCCTTAGCCATGCTGCAGAGAATCTGAGCTGTACATCATGCCAAAAAAATGGCAAAGCAAAAGGGTCCCAAAGACGAGACCTATCGATTTTGCCAATGCTTGTTTAGAGCATGTTGTCAGGGGCATTAATAGTCTTAGTGCAGTGTCACCATGGATGTGAGAGGCCCGATGGCTGTGCTTTACTACCCAAACAGAGAAGGGCGGACATTAACCCTGCCACCGTTAGGGTACAGTGCACCTTTCCTGCACCGCTTCATCCTGGAGACCCAAGCGGGAGACAAAGTCCTTTAACACTACAAAAGCTATCGGTCAGGGGGAATTATGGTCAATCAGATACCAGTGCAGATCAGCTTTTAAAGAGGTTTACACAGCCCATGGATTCGGTTAGTCGCAGTATGTAATACCTTACGAAAACATAGAATAAATACCAAACCTCCAACATAACAGACATGCAAAGAAAACTGAAAGGGACTAGATGTAAAAAAATGTGAGTTGTTTATGAAGTACCAACAAGCTTATTGAGTCACCTGTAGCCCCCTCCACCGACGTGTCACCTTTCTGATACTAAAGCCTATAGCGCCTAAAGTGCCATATTCACTGTATCTTAAATACTGAAGAGGCTTTAAAATGTGTAGGCCAGACCCTCCTCGCCGCACCAAAATACAGGCGTGTACCAGGCCTCTGGCACTGCCCGAGACAGGCAATCTATCCACCTTGGTTCCGTCCAAACAGACCCAGCATGGTTCAAGCAACCACAACCTGCTGCAGGACGGGGCAGCTCTTTAGTGTACTTGTGCCATCAACTACATGGGCAAGAATGGGTCTAGAGCCAGGGTAAGGAGCAGTCGACCAAGCATAGGTTAGTGACGGGCAGGACTTACCCACACCAGCTTGCTGGTAAGGGATACAGGATGCGAAGTGGCCAACACTAAAAGAATGTGCCTCCATGCCACTTCTGCCCCTGCCCCATCTCCTTTCTACCTTCTACCCTATTCAGCTTCTATTTCCTCCTCTCCCTTCCTATCCTCCGTACACCTCAGGTCGCTCAAATATTTAAAACGTCCTGCTACAAACAACTGATATGGTTTAAGGTGAATTATTTGGTAAATGAAGCACTGGGAGGCGCAGCAAGAACAACGTGTATATAACCCCACCCAGATTTAGCAAGTGTATCCTCACCCACTTGCTAATCACCACTGTGGAGAAAATGCCTACCCTCTAAACTACACCAACCATAGTAACACAGGCCAGGGGTCGTTGGTTAAACACTGGCCCCTGGAACCATCTACCCGGGATGCAGACTTTCTGAAAGTGTAAGACCCAATGACAATTTGAATTAATTACATGCTATGTTGTTCAAATAAGTGTCGAGCACGCTGTACATATCTCGAGCCACGTGACTGTCAACGTAAAGTATAGATAAATGAAATAACAGCTAAATTACGAAGAGGAGCGCTAAAAATCTGAGTAATTTCCCTATAACTAACCGGTAATTGCATTACCCCGAGTCCTACTCTCGCGTATTTCCATTACACAGAGCAGGCCTCACTGTGTAATGAAAATAAGCGAGAGGGACGAGGAGGTAATTGTAGCGTTAAAAGAATTGTCTTAAGCACATAAAATCACCCTTCGGATTATAGAAGAAAATATCCAGAGATTACATCACCTGAAGAGGGCGCCGTCAGCGGTGACTAAAGGGGAACGAGTGAAGATTCTTTTATTAAGAAATCAGATTGATAATTCTTACAGTTTCATTTTTTTATTCGACAAATGTTGCACTGAATTAAAACGGCCATAACAACCACAGAAACAGTTAATATAGTTAAGCCATATGCACGGGCCAGCTGAAGCCGACGGCACATGTACTGGTTAATAAACAAAACTAGTCACACTAAGGGGCAGGGGTTATGTTGAGGCGGGATGAAGGAAGTAGGCAGGGTAGAAATGTAAGAGCGGCTTGCCTCTGGGCGGACTCAAGCAGGGTGTGGGGGCGAAAGAGTAGGTGTGTGAGAGAGAGAGTGTGAGTGTGTGAGAGTTAAAGAGAATGTGTCAGAGAATGAGAGAGAGAGAGCGCATGTGTGAGAGAGAGACAGAAAGAAACTGTGTGTGTCTGATCTGAGGATTTTACCCACACGTACAGCAACAAGACGTAGACGCCCGGGCCAGCCCCATCACCCTGCTTACGTCCACACACAGGACACCAGTCGGGCAGATGAAATGGGATATGCAGCTGCATAACTATTCACTGACCACTGCCGGACGGGTGTGTCAGCTTGGAGAGATGCCCGAGGACAGGGATGGGGCCTCAGCACGCCATGATGCAAGACACAGCAGCATCTGGGGGTAGCGTGAGAGTGAAGAGAAGGACAGGCCGAGTAGCGCCACCCCTCTCCGTCCCTCCACACATGCCATGATGCGAGACACAGCAGTGGGCTGATGCAGCTTCCGGGGGAGCCAGGGAATCCACGAGCGCGCTGACTTTTGGCGCATGCATAGAATATAAGGCAGCGTAAGAGAGCTGTTTGTATTGCGCATGTCATTAGGACAGGCCAGGCAAAATATAGTGCAAAGTCACCAACCAATCACGGGACAAACAAGCATTGAAAATGCAATAGGACTCGGATTTACCCGAGACCTATTGCATTTTAAATGGAAGTGCCGGCATAAAAGAAGGCACGAACGGGAGGGGGTGGGGGGGTAGTTGTGGTACAAAAAGTTACAGACTGCGGGAGGGAACGGGGAGAGACATGGAAACAAAACGGTTATGCTAGTAAAGGGGCTGATAGCCTCGGAAGAAGAAAAATGACGCCATGGCAGTCAGGAGGCGGGACTAAGACGCCAAAAACCAATCAAAAGGCAGGATTTTTCATTGTAGCCAATCAAATATATGGCCGGAAAGTGGGCGGAGCTTCCCCCGCTATACTGTATACAGCATCTTTCGACGAGACAGCGCATGCGCTGCCTAGGCGAAACCTAAAAAGCGAGAGAGAACAAGCAAGGCTAGGTAGGAAGAGCCACCTTTTGCACCGTTTAATATTGTGAAACAGGGGACAGGTGGTGCAGACTGTTGTGAGTTGGGAAGAAGGTTAGGAATACCTCCGTTTCGGATGCAGAGGCTGGAATTTATCACACAAAATAAAATGAAATATCGTAACTGCCAGGCACTCAGCCAAACTTTCTCCTGAGGTTCTGGAACACTCTTGCAGATGTTCTAAGAACTAAACTAACGATTATGTCTTTCAGGAAGAAATTAAATTAAAATACTTCGGCCCAGATTTACTAAATTGTCACGCAGAGCTGAGCTGTGTGAGAAAGAGAGAGTAAGAGAGCGCCATTTTTACAGAAATATGGCACTCGGCTTCCCTGACCCTAGCACCGGTGCAGAAATGTGCTGTCCTGCTCCACACACACACCTTTGCACCATAGGGCAAGGGAGTCTGCATGAGTCTAGCATAGGTTTTGTACTAGAAAGATACCCTTCTATTTCAGAATTCTACGCTTAGACTAAATTTAAAACTTTTCCCACTTTGTATGTGTGCTATACAGTGCAGCACACATGTAAAGTCAGAAAAGAAAGGAGAAATAAAAGTGTTTCTCCTATATAGCATCTGGTTGAAGTGGGCGCTATTTTTGTGACGCAAACCCCTGTCTACTTTTTTTCGTAAATAGGTTTTTGCGTCACAAACCTTGGGTGGTTGCATGGGACTGTCCATGCACCACCCATGAAGCTCCCCATTGGCGCTAAGTAAGGCAAATCTGCGCATATTGCCCTATTTTCAGCACAAAAAGAAAGTAAATTGGAAAAAAGATTTTGCATTAATTTGCTTCACTTTTGTGAGGCAAACATGGCGCTAAATCTTAGTAAACATACCCCATTGTCCTCCATTTATATCTTAATTGACATGTTTTCCTTTGAATCCATATTCAACCTCCAAAGTTACTGTTTTAAGTGTTTTTAATTGTATTCTTATATATGAAACCGGACCTATACAGTTTATTTTAAAGTCCACTAATTCTTGTGGTGTATGAACGCTGTATAAAACATTACAAAATAAAATAATAAAATCACAAAATATAACATTAATTAGCTTAGCATTGCATAACCATGCACAACTAACCATTACTTTGCAAAACGTAACATTACAAAACAACTAAATACACCTATTATTTAGATTATTTCTTTAGGGTTTTTTATCACGCCCTGCTTGTTACTGCAACAAGAAAGAAAACAAGGAAACTTCAAATTGTGGCAGCATGGGAGCTACAGCCGGGTACACAGAATAAACCCAGCCCTGCATTCTTTAGCTGCTTTCATATGCAGGACTTTAAGTGGAGTGGTTCCCTCCTGATCTACTAATTGACATTTACACTGTCATTATCTAAACCCTACATTTATGTCCCTAACTATAAATGCCAAAGCATTGGTTGATTTCTGAACAATGACTGTACAAACTGTTACGAAAATTCATCCCAGCAAAGTAGCTCCTGGGCAAGGCCGAGCGCAACTTAGCACGCGCCGCCATTATGGCGGTCGCACCGGTCCCCGGGCCAGGAGTTGCGATGGGAGGGGAGGGGAGGGGGTCGCAAGGCACCCCCCCCTCACCTCCAACAGTCACAGACCAATGGGTGGACGGCTGGTGGCGTGAACCGGAAGCTCTTCAAGTGCTTCCGGTTCACATGCTCGCTGTCGTCCATAGGGGCAAGCCGGCTTAATCTGGCTGCCCTGGTGCCACCCCCCACCCCCCTTTAAAAGGGGGCAGGGGGAGTATGAGCAGTCTCTCTTTTGCCGGTCCCCTGCTCCTCGGATGCACGACACCCGGGCCATAGGCGGCCCGTAATTTTTTTTCCTTCGTGTTTTACAGGCGGAGGTCGCGTGGTTTCTGGATCCTCGGGCGGAGGTCCCTTGGTGTACGGGATCGGCGTGGGGCAAGCTGATCAGCGGAACCCCAGAGGAGGCGGAGGACGCGTGGTTCCTGGATCCTCGGACGGAGGTCGCGTGGTGTACGGGATCGGCATGGGGCAAGCTGATCAGTAGAACCCCAGAAGAGGCGAGTGGTTTGCGGGGCATCGGGGAGGCTGGTGAGCGCGTGTTGTGCCTGCCGCGAGCCCAGCGTGAGGTCCCGGTGGGAAGAGCGGGTCTGTTTGCGGGAGACCGGTGAGGGTAAGGGGGCTTGCCTGAATGAGCGGACGTGCGCGGTGACCAAGGAGTGTCGGCGGCAGCGCCGGGGGCGAGCCGTGAGCGTCTCTGAGGCCGGCGGGAAGAGGGCAGAGCGCCCGATTGGGTGCGCTGGGGGCAGGGAGAGTCACTGTGGCCTAATGGTGAAGGTCTGAAGTTTGGGTGTTCAGTCCCTGGTCTTGCAACAGCGCTGAAAATATATGCATGTTTAATTCTTGGCAGTCTTGAGAGTGCCTCGTGTGTCAGGGTGGGCTGAGCCAGTGGTGGGGGCGGCAGGCCTGTGGAGGGCGCAAATAATTTCTTGGCAGTAGAGACATTGGGGAAAGCTAGCCACAAGCACGCTGGAGATAATTATTGTTGGGACTAATTAGCTTTGTGGTCGCATAGGTTGTTTCTTCGCCAGCATTCATTAACTGCATAAGGCCAGGTAGACTGTGGTCATTGGTCTGCACTAGATGTTTAAAAGGGTTGAGCATGTGCATTCAGTGAATAAAGAGGCCACCTGTGTTTGAGGGGGCTGCTGGTTTCTTTGCGGGTAAGGGGGCAGGGGCGCGCGCTGCGCAACACGAGAGTATTCTTTTGTGCCCTTACAGCCACAGCAAGTTTTGAAGTCGTCGCAGCATTGCCGCAAGATTTCAAAGGCAAGGAGGGCCATCGAAGGGTACGGTGGATCGCTTGAGAAGGCAGCACCGGCAGGTCAGCATTCCGCCATTTCCGGGAGCCACGCGGGTTTGAGTGGGTGACTCACCTGAGCTCACTGGGTTAGCCAGTGGGTCGTGGCTCTGGTTACGTGGGTGCAGAGACCGGCCGGTGGCTGCTACAACCCCTCAGGTACAGGTGTGTGCATAGGGTTCGGGTCGGTGCGCAGGGTCTCACAGTGGCTTAAGAGGATAACAGCGCATTGCACCGCGATGGCTCCTAAGGCAAAGAAGAGTGAGAAGCGGTCATGGACTGACGTCATGCTTGAGGCTTTGATGCAACAGGTGCAGGTCATGGGGCAGGCTTTAAATAGATTACAAGAGAAAGTGGATGGTCCGGTAGGAGAGGAAGGGAGGCCCAGGCGGGTGGTCGTGCCTCCAAAGCAATTTTTGCCTCCATTGCCCAAGCGTAGCAGGCACAAGAAAAATGGCGGGGGAGGAGGGGGAAGGGCCCCGGGACTACCACCAGGAGAGGTGCTACCTATACCACAGGGGCCAATGCCAAGCCCGCGGGGAGAGGGGGAGCCGAGTGCACCAGGGCATGTGGTGCCGGTGGAAGGACAGCCCCCGGCCACATCGGTTCCTTTATCAGGGGGGGTCACCCCAGAGCAGCCGGACATAGTGTCCAGTCTGGCGGCAGTACTTCCGTGGCTGGAGACGGTAGGGGGATGGTCCCCAGCAGCTGGGGCTTCAGGCAACGGGGGTGATGCTCTTGAGAAGGCCAGACGTATTGTGGCACAGTTGGGGAGAGACCAGCCAAACGGGGCGCCAGCTATACCGGGTGGTGGCAGACTACCAGCCGTCACAGGGCCAGTAGGAGGGGGTGGAGGCCCAGTGATACCGGAAAAGGCACCTGTGCCGATTGGGGTGCCGGCAGTACCGGTTGGGGGTTCAACCCCTGTGGTCACGGTACCAATAATACCAGTAGGTGGTGGCGGAGGCCCAGTGGTACCAGCAGGCGCAACAACGGATCCGGGAACAGCAACGCCGGTTGATACAGCGGTTCCCACAGGTATGAGTAAACCATTGCCTCCTTTAGGTATGGGGGAGATGCGCTCAGGCAGGGAACATGTAGGGCGACATTTGTCCCAAGAGACAAAAGAGAAGATATGGAAGGTGGCATATGTGAGTATCTTCTCCCTATTGATAGATGAGACAGAAAGGGAGGAGGCCAAGAAGAACAAAGAGTGGACACATCACAAGGAGTGGTCAAACATAATTTTGAAGTACAGAGTAGAGGAGAATTTAGCCAATTGGATACAGGGTTTGTTAGAAATGGGATCTCTGGTTGGCTAAGGCTTGCGCCAAAGCCAGGCAGAGACCACCACTCTAGTCAGGGCAAGGGAGTTACACGCCAAAGATAACCCCTGCTCACCCCCTTGGTAGCTTGGCACGAGCAGTCAGGCTTATCCCGGAGGCAATGTGTAAAGCGTTTGCGCAACACACCCACAGCAACAACATACTAGGCACACCACAAAAAGGAACTCCACACAAGGTTATATATAAAAATAGCCTTTGTATTATCATAAAACACATTAGAATAGTACTCACATAATATACATCGTGCCACCTGGCACGGGGTCATATTTACAAGGGGATTATTTACACCTGACAGGGCCAACTGGACCACTGTCAGAACCAGCACAAAGCGAACTTAGTATAGGTAATACTTATAATAAATGTAGAACACATCATGAACGTACAACCAGTAATCACTGGTAACCACTGTACTTAGCATCAGCCTGTAACATAAACTACAATATGCACAGTATCACATCAGGCGCGAATTACATTCTGCGCCAACCTCACCAGCATAAATACATTATGCAATCCTCTCATAAGTCTAAACACTTTAGACCCTAACCTCCTAAGTATAACTCACATTAGGGGCGTAAATCACGGTAGAGAATAACTCACAACCTAAACGCATTAGGTAATAATAAAATCACAAGCATAAACACATTATGCAAAACCTCATAATCATAACAGTACATTAGAGGTATAATACAGGGTGCGGAAATCATACTACATGATTACATTTCCTAGCACCCAAAATCACATCAGCACATAGATCAGATTAGGGCCTGGCGCCCTATAAACCTAACTGTCCCCCTGGCCAACTGGCCATCTCTAAAGGGGCTCAAATGCCCTATGTCCACAGAGTCAGGGCGCGCTGCCAACGCAGCGAAAGTCAAGGGTGCGCAACTGCGCAAACCTAAACGTAGCAGCTGCCCACTACTTGCTGGGCAGCTGTGCAACTCACTGGCACTCACTGTGCCTCTGGTCCCTCTCAGGGACTCTCTCTCAATTGTGCCCAGTTTGTGGCACTTTGCATAAAGGAGGGGGGCCCGGCACCTCTGTGCCCTCTGGACCCTCCTAGTGGCATTAAATCACATGCCCCCATCGTTGGGGCAGCCCGCTCTCTTGCGGGACCGCCCAGGCACGGACAATGTGCCTCGATATGCACCCGGGCCTCTCTGGCCCTCAGGGGCTCTAAACACCAAGATGCCCAAACGTTGCAGCTGCCCGCCACGGCGGCGCAGCTGTGAAGATCAGCAAAGGCACTGGCGCTCACAGTGCCTCCTCGGTCACGCTCCGGGACTCAGGGAGCTACACCACAAGATTGCCCCGCCCCCCCGGTGCAGCTGTCCGCCACTGCGGTACAGCTGTGAAGATTAGCGGAGGAACTGGCCACAACGGCCTCTCAGTCCCACTCAGGGACCGCTACAAACATGCCCCCAAAGAGGAATGGCACTAATGGGCAAAAGTGGAGCCCCACTGGGTCTCCTCACTAATCACTCCCACGTTGCAGCTGCCCACTCTCTCTCGCGGAGCAGCTGTGTCCTCGACTCGGCATCCCTGTGCCTTGGAAGCCCCCACTCACCGCGGCATCTCAGGACTCCTCAGGCTGGCCCACTCACGGCCGGAGCTCCCCCTAGCAGCCTCAGTTCGGGCACCCGCAGTGCCCGGCACAGCTACTCACCAGGGTCTTCTTTGCTGCTCGCAGTGCCTCCTCCGGTCTCCTCGGGTCAGGTCTCACCTTCCGGCACCATGTGGACTGCTTTCCTCGCCGGCCGCAGGCATTACTCCTCCCGGGCTTCCTGCCAATGTGTGCAGCTTCTTCCTGCTTCCGGGGCCACTCGCCCACAGTCAGGCTGGGGTGCCTGGCTTCCGGTTTTGCCGCCCGATCGCGGCGGCCGGCGGCTTCACTCTTCATTCGGCAAAGTGCGGGGTGGGCACCCGCTTCAGAGGAAAGCAATTGCGGGGTGGGCACCCGCTCTCAATAAATATGCAAAAAGCGGCAATGCGGGGTGGGCACCCGCTCCCCACGCTGCGCATGGGAATCCCCACGCTGCGCATGGGAATCCCCACGCTGGGATTCCCTCCAGATGCTCTGGCGCTGCAGAGCACACACGCTCTTCCTTTGCCTGCAGTAAAAAGATAGCGCTCACAGGGCGCTGGGTGCACAGAGGTCCTGGGGAATCCAGGACAGGAAAGGTCCCAGCAAGGAAGTCCTTTAGGGAGCAAGGGGGCAAGGCTGGGCCCAGGGAGGCAAGCCCTCCTGGGCCCCAGCAGCAGCACGCCCCCGCCGATTCAAGCACAGAACAAGAACTGAACATTTACATGGGGTCACAGCCCCTTCTTTTATACACCCTTTTCCCTTTGTGTAAAGGTGCAGGGCTGGGGAAAACCAGACGCAACTGGTTTGGGGGAGCTTTGGAGCACTTTGTTTTGCTCAGCTCCTCTCTCCTTTCACAGGACAGGCTAGGGACATCAGACGCACCACAGGGGGTGGAGCCAGCATTGTGGAGGGAAGGCACAGCCCTATTCAGGTCCCAGGTGCAACTCCTCCCTCCCATCTAGATGCAGATCTCCCTATTCAGCCCTGCGCTGACTCACCCTGCCCCTCCTGGAGCCACACACACCTCCCAGCCCCTGTCACTCACAAGCCAGACATGCAATTCACATCAGGCAGGCAGACACAGAGCACACATAAATGCCAACTTCTAAAAGTGGCATTCCTACACCAGTTATAATAAATCTGCGCACACCATTGCGCAGCATTTATTCTCACGAGTTCGCACATACTAAACTCGCCCCTGCACTCCTCTCACCCTAGGAATTACCACTGGCACACAGATCCCCAATGCATTCCTATGGGAGGCAGGTCAATCTCACCACATGCACTCAGCGCGCATGCACTTTACACTGGCCCACAGTGCTAAAGTGCCCAGAGACTTAAAACTACTGACACACAAGGCAAAAAGTTTAGGGGTGAACCGGCCAAAAAGGGCCAAGTCCAACAGGGTTTCACTATCTACATGGCAATCATGCTGGAACGTTTCCCCGAGGTAGGGTCTGAGATGGCGTGCTATCAAAATAGGATCACCGTCGCACAGGCCACTCAAGGGGGCAATGGGTGGAAAGAATATGATAAGGAGTTCAGGAGGGCAAAGGCACAGGACCCAGCTTTAGGTTGGAATCAGACTGACATGTTTATTCATCTAAAACATCTGGTACAAGGGTCATCCGACAGTCGGGGTCAGACACATGACAACGTTAAGTATCAGCCCTTTCGTTCAGGCTTCACGGGAAACACGGGAGGCGCCACTGGGAAATCAGGGGGCGCTGGGAGGAAGGGTGTGTGCTTTGACTTCAATAAACGGACCTGTAGCAGAGCGCCAGGCACCTGTAGGTTCAAGCATTCCTGTGGTTTCTTTGGAAACGCGTCCCACCCTGAGTCCAAGTGTCTCAAGAAGTCCAGAGAAAAGGGGGGCAAGAAGCCGGATTGAGGAACCGCCCGTTTTTAAGGCTAGATCCCCCATCAACATTAGCGCCATGATCCCCTGGTTAAACTTGTATAAGTGCCCCGTCGCTGCAAGGGTTATCAGGGAGGGGTTTTTAGAAGGTTTTAGGATACCGGCGCAGGGTTGCAAGGGCGTGGCATTTTGCAAGAACCAGCTTTCAGTTAGGTCCAATTCAGGAATAGCGGCGCAAAAAATTGAGAAGGAGGTAAAGTTGGGTAGAGTGGCGGGCCCATTCGACAAAATCCCAATGCAGGACTTCGTCTGCTCCCCACTGGGGGTGGTTCCCAAGAAGGTGGAGGGGGAGTTCCGTTTGATTCACAATCTTTCCGCGCCTCGGGGTAATTCAGTGAATGAGGCGATTTCAGACTCTCTGTGCAGTGTGAAATATGCATCCTTTGATCAGGCGGTAGACATGCTGAGAGTTTTGGGTCCAGGGACATTGATGGCAAAATCTGACATTGAATCAGCATTCCGCTTACTGCCAGTGCACCCTATGGATTGTCACCTCCTGGGTTTTCAGTTCCAGGGGAAATACTATGTGGACAAATGTATGCCAATGGGTTGTTCAGTCTCTTGTGCATATTTTGAGAAATTTAGTTCCTTTTTGGAGTGGGCTTTCAGGCGCGACTCGGGTCACAAATGGGTTTTACACTACCTCGATGATTTCCTCTTCCTGGGGGCGCCACGAACGGGGGAATGCAAGACAGCCTTGGCGAATTTCTGTGCTCTCATGCAGGAGTTCGGTGTCCCATTGGCACCAGGGAAGACGGTGGGCCCTACCACAAAGATTGAATTCCTAGGGATCGAGCTGGATTCTGTGGAAGGGGTATTTAGGCTGCCAGATAGTAAAGTGCAAGATTTTAGGTTAGCACTGCAGCAATGCCTTCTGAAAGAAAAGGTTACTCTGCATCAGTTACAGCAGGTGGTAGGACAACTGAACTTTGCACTGCGCATTATACCGATGGCGCGCCCCTTTTCCCCGCTCCATTGCGCAGGCTATGTCTGGGCTCAAAGAGAAACATCATCACACCAGACTATCCAGCGAGGTCAAACAGGACATGCTCATTTGGAAGGCATTCCTGAGCGATTTCAACGGTAGGGTGGTGTGGCCTGGTCCGCCCAGGGCCAGTCCAGAATTGGGGCTGATGACCGACGCGGCGGGTAGCGAGGGCTTCGGAGCCATTTTGGGGCCTGAATGGATTGCGCAGCGGTGGCCGGGTTGGTGGAAAGAATCAGGGCTCACAAGTAACATAAGCTTCCTTGAGCTCTTTCCCATATTGGTGGCACTGTCCGTTTGGCCTGAAGAATTGAGAAATCAGTCTGTTATATTCTGGTCAGATAACATGGCGGTGGTGGACTCCATTAATAATCAAGCGGCAAAGTGCACTATGATTCTGAGACTTTTGAAAGAGATCGTGTTGCAATGTATGAAATTAAATGTACTTTTTAGAGCCAAACACGTGCCGGGTATATTGAATCATGCTGCTGATGCATTGTCTCGTTTTAAAATGCAGGCATTCAGGTCCCACCTCCCAGAAGCAGCGAGGTACCCAACACCTTTCCCAGAACAGCTTTGGCAACTTGGTGCCCCCACCTATCGGACCTCGTGGCAGCTAGCCTAGCACCCAGGACGAGGAGAGCATATGAAGGGGCGTTTTGGTCATTTTGTCAGTTCTTGGGGGATAGTTGGGTGCAGACCTGGCACGATCCAGGGGCAGTGGTCACTTACCTTGGTTTCCTGAGGGATGAAGGGCACTCAGTAGCGCGGGCTAGGCGACACATTACGGCCATCTCCTTTTTTGCCAAAGCAAAAGGGAAGGGGGATCCGACAAAGAATTTTGTAGTGCGCCAGGCCTTGAAGGTATCGCAACGCTTGCAGGGTGCGCAACCGGACAAAAGGAGACCTATAGGAGTGGACACATTGGCTAGTTTATTGGCGGCTTTACAGAGGGTTTGTAGCTCCCCGGGGGAAGTTACATTGTTCCAAGCAGCCTTTGCCCTCGCATTTTATGGTGCGTTTAGGGTGGGAGAACTGGTGCCAAGGAACAAACAAGATTGGCAAGGGGGCCTCCAGCTTGAACACGTAAAAATCAACGGGGACTCCATGCTGATCTCCTTACACAGGTCCAAAACTGATCAGGGTGGAAGGGGTGATAGCATAGTTCTTCATAGAGCTAGAGGTAATACGTGTTGCCCGGTTGCCAGACTAGAAGCCTTCATGGCGCAGCGGATGTGTACAGCAGGCCCCTTTTGATACATAGCGACGGGTCACCCCTCACTACTTTTCAGTTTAAAAGAGTCATGGGTTTAGCCATTCAAGACGCTGGTTTGGTGTCAGCGGATTTTGGGACCCATTCCTTTAGGATTGGGGCGGCCACCGAGGCGGTGGCAAGGGGCCTCAGGGAGGAGCAGGTCAAGAGGATCGGTAGGTGGTCATCTAACTGCTAACTCATACGAGCTAGAGCATGTGTAGCCGCACATAGCTTTAAGCGCTATGTGCGGCTACACATGCTCTAGCTCGTATGTTTCCTTTTGTAGGTTAAATCTGTTGTCATGTGAAGGGTAACTGTCTTCACCCTGTGACTCAGGGAGAAGGTTCCGCCAGTACACTGTTACATAGTATCATGGCAGCAGTCTTAGATTGTGTGGTCTCTCGACAGGGCACTGTAGGTACTGATAATTTTCCATTTCCGTGTTTGCTTGCAGTTTCTTCATCCTGTGACTCAGGGGAGAAGTTTGCATCAATACATCGGCGCGAGGGCTGGAGGTCCCCTTGTCACTCAAGGGGAAGGCGCTCCACAAACAACGAACAAGCAGAACAGGTGATGGCCCAAGTTCTCCCCAGGGCCCCGGAGCAACAAGAAATCTGGGTTATTGGTCATTCATATGTACGTCGCTTAAAAAATTTCTTTTCAGGAGACCACGAGAAAAGGGCACGTAAGTTGGGAGCAAGAATAGTGTTTCACGGACGGGGCGGATTGTGCGTGGGGCAATTCAGGGAGCTGGTGAACCGCGCTTTAAGTGAAAGTAAGGGACCAGCAGCAATCTGGATTCTGCACCTGGGGGGTAACGACTTGGCTCGACTAGGACGGAGGGTACTGGTTGAGGAATTGCTCACTGAGGTGGGATGGTTGGCTAAGAGGTGCCCCAACGCCATGATTGTCTGGTCGCACATGATCCCAAGGTTCCAATGGAGAGGGGGCGAGTCAGTGAAAGCATTGAATCACGCGGTAAAGCGGATCAACAATTAGTTTGATAGTCTTTTTAGGACCCCAACATTGAAGTCAATGGGGCACAGGGTACATCAGGGGCTGACCAGTTCTTTTTGCAGGACGGGGTTCATTTATCGTCAAAAGGAAATCAAGCCTTTTTGGAGGACATCTTTGCATGGTTAGAGGGAACGAGACACAGGGCATGACCTCCCAGTGGACTGAGGGGGGGGCCAGATAGTCGGGCAACTATGCTGGCCTGTGGCGGTAAGGTCATGATTGGTAAGCATAGTCTGCGGCCCTTAGCGGCCATCAACAGTTAACTCCAGGGGCAGCGGCAGCCGGTCGGTAAGTTGTCGGGGTGCGGGGGCCGGGGGAGTCACTCTTTCCAGTAGGCCTGTGGCCACCCTCGCACGCGCATGCGCAACAGGGCGCATGGGTGCAGATTTTGCAGCCCCCGTTATGGAGTTTAAGGCTCAGGGCGTAGGGGGGGCCCGGGGGAAAGTATCCGTCCGACAAGCTGTACCTCCTACGCAAGCTTACTCCGGTGGAGTAGTTGTAGTTTACCAGATCCGTGGGCTGCCAGTCATTGACCTTGCCGTAGGCTCTAGAGGGGACACGCAGAAAGTAAAGTATATGCATTTTTAGATTACGGTAGGAGTGGCTCTTGTATTAGAACATATTAAGGTTAGACAAGTGACATCATGTATCTATCAATGTATGTTGGACTTTCTGCATTAATTTGTACATAATGTAAAATAATATACAATGTTTTAATTATGTAAATAAATACGGCCGGGGGGTCACTCCCCCTAATCCAAAAAAGTGTGGTTGTGAAATGCTTGCCTCAGGGGTCAAGGGAGTACGCAAACATCTGAGGGTGGTCTCGGGTTCTTAACAAGAGGGGACTTAGGCAGTACCAAGCCATATGTTTACACTTCACGTTTTACTTAATCTTTCTTTCAATAAGAATGTTTCCTTTTTCCAGGATATTGTATTTCTGTAGGTTTTTCCGTGAAGCATATTCATTATGTATACTGTGTACTGTAAACTGAGTCACCTCTAGGTGTCTGTGTGAGCTTGGATTGTGGGTAGGTGTTTAGAACAGGCCACAATTGAGAGCTCTGGAGTTGAAGCTCAAGGCACTGCCAGTTTCTCACAGTGCCTGTCAGTGGGCCATAAAGGTGTTCAGAATACATTCTCCAACAGTCCTTGGTTTCTCTGCAGATCGCACAGAGCAATGGTCATTTGCTCCAATTGTAATTGTGACTTTATGAATACGTGTGAAAAGAAAGTACAAAGCTCTTAAATAAGTGACTGTAAGAGTAGTAAAAGACAATGCAATGCTTAAAGTTGAATAAAAGTGTTATGTGTGGAGGAGATAGCGAAGTGAGTCCTATGGAAGGTTGGGGCACTAGAGGGTAACCTCGAAATGTGCTTAGTGGTTTGCCTGGGGATAAGGTAGGCCCTGTGGAGCCCGCCCTAGACTCATCAGAAAGAATATCCCTGACCCAGAAGCCCTCATTCTTCTGGCAGCCAGGCTGTGGGAAACTCTAGGGGCCCCTTAGAAAAAATTGCAAGGCGTAATAATCGTCATTCTTTTTCACCCCAATCATGGTGTTCGTGTTATTTTTCTTTAATGAATTCGTTATTGCCTTGGCTTGCACAATGTTTGTCTTATGCCATACATTATTCGTTGCACAATATCGTATGGCTTTATTATACATTTTACTATAGTACAATGTTGCTGAATGTTGTTTCATATGATCCATGCCAGTTACAGCCACATTACAGAAACGTCGTACTTTAGTAAAAACAGGGTTCTTGTGTTTGGTGAAAGAGCGAGAAGGACAGCACCACAACTACTAAGATATGGCTGCTGCTCTCTTCCCCCTCTTTGGCACACTTTCAGGCTGCTGATCGCCACACGCACCTTTGCACTGAAGTGCAAAGATGTGTGCGCAGTGGCGGCTCGCCGAGGGAGAGGTGCGTGGCGGTGGGGCAGGGCGGATGAGGGGCAGGGTGGGGGGGTAGTGAACTCGGACATACGACGGACAGAACTCAGAGGGAGTTCTTTCTGTCTTACGTCCGAGTCCACTACCCCCCCACCCTGCCCCTCCCCTGCCCCGGCCCATTGCCCCGCACCACTCCCTCGGCGAGCCGCCACTGTGTGTGCGTAATGTCTAGCATACGTTTTGCAGAAGAAGGCTAGCCTTCCAGTATAAAACCTATGCTCAGATATCCTTTAAAACGTTTCCACTTTGCATGTGTGTGCTGTACCGTGCAGTCCACATACAAAGTCTGGAATACATTTCTCCAACTTTGTGCCTGCAGCAAGGAAGTGTCATTTTTTGACATCAAGACTTGTCTTCCATTGTTAGTAGATAGGGCTTTGCGCCAAAGACCATGGATGGCAGCATGGGAATGGCTGCATCCCGGCTCTTTTGATGCAAAGTAACAAAATAGCACAAAACAGTATTCAAATTATTTTTAGACAACTTTCCAGTGCACAAACCTTTTGCACTAGAAAGTCAATGGTGTTTAGCGTTTTGTGCCTGTTTGCGTCACATTTTGTGAATTTGCACCGATGCAAAGACTTGATAACTCTCCCCCACAGTTTGTTTGTTTTTTAAATAGAAAAAACTCGATTTGAGCTATTTTTGCTTCTTATGCAAAAAGAGTGGAATTAACTGAGAGGTCCAAGCTTCCCTCCATCATTCACATTTGACGTGAAGAAAATGTATTTTCCACTTTTCACTCTAAATAAAGGAAACACAAATAATGTGCAATCTGTTTAGTGCATATTTGGCCCACTGCCTACTATTTCCTTCATTACTTGTTGCATAAGCAGCAAAAAGTATTCATGAAAGTATGTTCTATTTTCAGTGCATGCACATCACAAAGTCAAAAATGATTGGTTTAGGGCACAAGTTGTAGACAGAGGCCTTCCTGCAGGACTATAGGATCATATGCCTATTGCTGCAGGAGAATGTTTCTGTTCTGAAGATGCAGCCATAAAGAAGTCTGTCGAAGAACTGCTGAAGCAGAGTTTGTTGGTGCCTTACACTCCCACCCATTGACCATAGTGCTTGGGGGAGAGTGCACATTTTCATTCCTTTCACCATCTTCTTCCTGTTTTTACTCACCAGTAGAAGCAGTTGGTCCATGTGACTTAGAGGTCTCTGGGAATGGTCTGGATAAATCCTCTTTACTGGCGAAGTTGAATTTAACATTACTGTTTTAGCAATGCTTGTATCACGCTCACTACCCACACTCTTGGCAATGGCTGCCTCATCTCATACCCCCTAATCATGCCATTGCACCACCACTTCACGTTCATCCACTTTCAGTTGCTGACCGTAAGATTTCCTCATTGTTTGCTTCCCTGCCCACTTCACTATGCCGAAGCCGCGAATCCAAACCTTCCTTTTTATAACATTCATCGGTCCCCTTTCTACCGAATGTGAACACACTACTAAAACCCTCTCCACCCTACGCAACATTCCCCACTCTGACTTGCCCGCAAATCTTGAAGGACTTTCACTACCCTAAACGCTTCAGGTTATTGTCACTCTATCCTAGATAATGTGCCTGTCACTGCTCCAATTCTGAACAAATGTGTGTTGAAATTACGTTCGGGCAAACCCCCAAACTCAAGCATTTCCTCAGCACCCCAGCACCTCTCTATCCTTCATCCTATTGATGTCCTGATCTAAAAGGCAATGCCCCTTCTACTTCTTCTCCTTTCCAGATGGTCCCCATATGTTCTTTCCTGACATCACCTATTCCTCATCTTCTCCATGACTTCTGCATGCCATTTCTCTCTGATCTGTCTTACATATCCTAACTGTAATCTGTAAAGCACATACCAGCAGCAACAAGTGCCCTGGCTTCAGGCCCCCTTACTTCTTGATGGCCACCACTTCTGATATACTAAATGTCCCAAAGAACATAATAGTGTTCCTGAAACGTTAGGCATTCCCAGGTGGATGCACTCCAATATCTCACGTGACCACAATCCTCAGCAATACTAGGCCCTGGTAAAGTTTAAATGATTTTGGCAACTATGGCAGCGTAATTTGCAAAAATGTGGGAATTTTACATTATGCTTATTATGTAAATTCTTGCAATTACATCATACACCACGTCAACTAATTGTGCTACTGTTTGCAGCAAAATTATAGAGCAGGACGAAGCAATACAAGCAACCAGAATGCGAGTGGCTGTTGCTTGTGACAATTTTGTTTTTCTTCGTATTGTAGAATGAAATTAGTCTTTTGACTCACACAGCTCGCTAAGATATATCACTAAATTACACAAATTCACATTTTGAGTAACTATGCAGAATTTTAAGCAACTTTCCTGAAATTTCATGTAATACTTTAAAGCAAATTATGCACATTTCACACACCTTTGACCATCACTCTACCATAAATGTTCTACTGCCATCACCCTGACCAACTTTTACCCTAGACCATTCATCCACTATCCTTCTCAAAAAGTAACCCAACAGCTCATCCCCCAGATGCATTTCCAAAGCTATGCCTGATATGGTTATTGGTGACAGTGTCTTTTTGCTTCACAACATCACGTAGTGCACCACTTCGTTTCCCCAATCGTCCCTCCTCCTGCACTCCTTATAAACTAGGACCATGCCTGCCAAAATTCAGCATTTTTGAACCTGTTAGTGAGCTTTTGGCCAGGTACAGCACCTGCATCTTCCACACATCCACACCACCTCACCCTGCACCTCCATGTCTGGCACCAATCCATAGAATCTCGACCACTGGAAAAAAGATAAAGAATCCAGCACCGCATTCTCCAGCCCTAGTATGTGCTTGGCACAGACTATCATATTATATTATAAGCAACTGAACACAATTTCGCTCCGTATTACCAAACAGTGTGGTCCTTTGCAGACAATTTGTTAATTACTTTGACTACTACGTAGTTGTCTACCCTGAATGTCACCTTGTTGTTCACCACAGTTTTATCGCTAAAACCACTGGAAAATATTCCAGGAATGCTATGCTAAAGCTGTGTCTCTTCCAGTCCTCTGCCTACTGTTTGGCACATCATCTCTTTTTCCAAAATAGTACATATCTCCATCCCCAGATACATCCTAGCAGATCTCTACTGCCCATATCATGGTGTCTGATGAAGCTACATTGTCATGCTGTTATAGTAATCCAAGAACCTTAAATCAGTTATTATATGCTGTGTCATTCCTTCTGTAGGTCCTCAGCTTTTAGTGTGGTTTTGTCACCCCAGGAAGGGCAAGCGCTATGCACCAGCAGAAAGGTCTTCCCAGGGCTACTACTGTGCATGCAAAATTCAGGCTGCCCAAAACTTTCTTCATTTTCCTCAGTTTGCATTTTTTCATATCCACCACCTCCAATAGCAGGTATTTAAATGTCAGTAGTTTGTCAGCATGTAGGCGCAATACCATCACAATCAAATGAACACCACACCCAGGAAACTAATGGTCGCTGGAGGCCCTTTATTCTTTTGGGTGTCAGTGACACTCTCTCATGCCGAGGCCACGTCCTCTGCACTTAACTGCCCATCTGTGCCTTCAGTCTCTCTTCCTGCTGAGCTCAGGTGTTCTTGCTTTCTCTCGGTAGACTGTCACCATGGCCTCTATCTTTTCAGGGCCACCACTGCCTTCAGTCAAAGTCAATGGTGCTTTCCAGGTTGCCCTGCGCTCTGGTGCTCCTGATGCTACTCCCCCTTTTTGCAAGGCCCATGGCTCCCGCTTCTGTAGCCCACCTTTCTCTCATCATTTTTCTGTTTGGTATCCCTGCTAGTGTTGTGTGAGGCCCCTCTCCTGCCCCTCAATGGGCAACACACACTTACACACACAAAATCACCACTGTGGGACCCCCTAATGATGTCACCTTCCTGGGCCCTACAGACTTGTCTGGCACTACAGGGAGCCCCTACTGCCCAGAGCAGCCACAGTATAGCCCTACAATGCAGCACCACCTGGGGAACCTTCTCTCTTATCTCAGCACCAAAAAGCATTGAAAATCTGCTTTGTAAATTCATACAAGAACGATGATATGGCACTGAATGTCCACCTATGTCTTATGCTTACCATGTCCTCTTTTCCTTTCCCAACATCACTGCACAGAGAGGGCAGTCATGCCCCTCAGTGTAGTGTCTGCCGTGGACCCTGTAGTGACCAAAAGAGAACACTGTCAGTTTGGTGAGTAACAATTGAGAGCATGAGGTCATGGTAAAGAGTAAGGTAGAATGTTGCATTGCTTGAAGGGAACAAGTAAGAGCACCGTGGTCATGATGAGCTACAATGGAAAGGCTTGTTGACTACAAGAAACAATGAAGAGAACCATGGTCACTGCAAGGAACAGCGCAGATCAATGTAGTCACCGCAAGGAATGTTGGAGAGTACCTTTGTCATATCAAGGAAAAGAGGATAGCATTGTGATCACTGAAAAGAACATTGGACAGCACTGCAGTCACTGCAAGCAACAATGGAGACACTGTGGTCAGTGCAAGGAAAGATGGAGAACACTGAAATGATGGCAAGGAACACTAAGAGCACTGCAAGAGAAAAGGAAATCAATGCAGGCAAAGCAAGGGGTAACGGAGAGCATTTTGGACAGGGAAATGGCAAATTGTGAATGCTGTGCACGACAAGAGAGTTTTTCAGGCACTAAAAAAAACAAGTAAGAGCAATGCATACACTATTGTGTGCATTGGAGAGCACTGTGATTGAAGGAAGTGACCCGAAACGGGCCACCCGGGTCACTCGGGACCACCTCTCGGCCTTCCCAGAAATGAGGAGTCGGGATGACAGTGGAGAATACAATATAATACTTTTATTAGTAAGTACACTGCAGTGGAGTCCGGTCTGACCAGCCTCACGGGATAGCTGTCGAGGGACTGACTTCAGGACCCTTGGTAACACAAAATAAGCTTTCCAACACCTCCCAAGTCCCGCCCCTGGTGGAAAAATACAGCTTGGGCAAAGGCCGAACAAAGAAGGCACAGAAGGATGAGCTACCACCTGCAGAATGGGTACACGTTATCCGGCTCCCAAGGTCATCTTGCTCGGTCTCAGCTCTCTCCAGTGTGGGAGCATAACTACGACCAGGGATAGGTATGCGAAAGCAGAATAAACTATTAATTTAGTACATCTGGGTTTCAACCTTGAATACGAAAAGAGGGAACAACTGAAAAGCAGCTGCCCACCCCGAGCAGTGGCCTGCCCACCCCGAGCAGTTGTCAAGCAGGGAAAGGCTTAACCCTGTAGAGAGTGAGAACACAGGTCCAATTTTACTGGCCACCCCAACAATAATCTACCTCCAGCCTCTCTCCCCTATGTTATAGTTCTAACTGGTGTACCTGAAATCAAACCAGACCAGAGGGAATCTCAGTTGGAATTGAGGAATAAGTGCCTTTTTTGGCTTACCAGGCATGGGCAGTTTCCCTATGACAGGGCAGCTGAGATTTTATTAGTTCGAAGAGTGGCTTGGGTTGGCAAGAACCCCAAATCAATCAAAGGAGACTGTATAGTTATTAATTTTAGTAATCCCCAGACAGTCCAAATCCTAGCAGGCCAGTTTTCCTGTTCTTATGCACCGCTTACAGGGATTCAACCACACACCCTGGACTTTTTCTATTCTTGTAATTATCCACCACCCTGGACCCCTTGCACTAAAGCTCCAACATACTGGTTTCAACCCCATCTAACAATAGGCCAACCCCCTAGAATCCAGTACAATGTTGCAGTAGCAAACAGATATGGGGCCCTTGAAGAGGTGGATTGACTTATGTTACCATTTGATCTTACTTCTAGCCTTGGGTCTCGGGGGGCTAAGAGAGAGTTTAAGCCGAAAAATATTGGGATCCAGCTACAGAGTATCTTTGGCATGACTGAAGATGCACCAGGGGAGTTTCAACCTGAATCTCATCAGGGACCTCAAGTTTATGATGGTGTTAATATAGATGTGTCGAATAATCCAGCCCATCTTACCCCCGATTTCATAACTCCTAGTATGGTTAGGAATAGCTCCCTAACGGAAGAGGGTGTATCAGACTCCGGGTCTGAGCCAGAGATTATACAAACTCCCAACCCCTCTGGCCATAAAGTATATGAAGGCACTTTGAACTCAGGCCATAAACTGAGGGTTTTGTCTTGGAACATCGCTGGTATTAAAAGCAAACTCCAAAATCCCGGCTGGGGGCAATTTGTATAATATTATGATGTGTGTATGTTCCAGGAGACATGGGCAAGAGAGGACATTGCTATGAGGGGATATGTAACTTTTAATGTGCTAGCTACTATGGGGGGCAGAGGCAGACCATCGGGGGGTTTAGGTACGTGGGTTGCTTCACATCTGGACTGTATTGTTGAACAATTGAATACTTCATCTGATGATATTCAGTGCACCGTCCTTACTTTTTCTACCAGGATTAAAATAGCCTTTATTAACCTCTATTCACGCCCTGTAACTTTTGCACAGCAATCCCTGACCATTGATATGCTAACCACATTTATTGAACTAATACCCCTGAATACTAGGATGGTTATAGGGGGAGATTTTAATTGTCAATTTGAGCCTCTAGCTACTCCCACTGATTCTTCCCTTACTGATGAGGATTCCTTTTGGTTAATCCCCGAACCGCAAATTCCTCCGGTAAAGGCCTGGACTCCCTTGGTTCTCCATATCAGTGCAGCAACACTCACTTCTGCACTGAGGGCATGTAATGGCCGTACTAAGTCGGATCAACCAGGGAAGCCTACCTTTAATAGACCAGGGCAATCATTCTTGTTGGATTATATTTTAGTGGAAGCAAGCATATGGCACTGGGTTGTTGACTTTGCTGTCTTGCCGAGACACGACAGTGACCATAATGCTTTGGCGCTCGATCTCAAGCTTCCCGATCTTTACAGTCCCTCAATTACCAGCTCTTCCTCTGGCAGCAATTTGACACTAGCTAATAATAGAAGGAGAATTAGATGGGAAGCCCTGAAGCAGTCACCGGATAAGGCTGCTGCTCTTTATTCTTTAATTATTACACCTTTAGTGGCGATGGAGGAGGCTGCCCAGACACTCAATTCTCCTGATACCATCTGTGAACTTGCAGCTTTACATGTGGATCTGACCACTAGCCTGACCAACATCTTCAATCCCTTGATGCACTCCAAGGGTAAGAGGAGCCCTAAATCTACTTGGTTTAATAACTCCTGCCGAAAGGCAAAGGGCGCCCTTATCGATGCTATAAAAACTAAAGATAGATCCCTGATAAAAACAAATAGGACTCTATATAGTGATAGTATAAAGTTAGCCAAAAAAAACTGGGAGCTTGAAAGATGGGATGCCATCAAACAGGCACTTTCCATCAGGGATATGAAGGCGTTCTGGACTTTAGTTCGTACAGATAGTCTCACAGAGAACTCACCTATTGAGCCGAACATCGCTGCAGACGTCTGGAAATTTAATTTCCAATCGCTGTATTCCACACATGAAGCCATAGAGTTTATTGAGGGAATCTTGCCATTTTCAGAAGGGAATTCCCTTGTAGATGATGAAGGGTTCACCCTGACTGAAGTATTGAGTGCAATTGGGAAGCTTCCCCTTGGAAAGGCCCCCGGTTTAGATAAGATCCCTGGGGATCTATTTCGGAAACAACCCAATATCTGGGGCCCTTATCTCTGGGTAATATTTAACGCCATTTTAAATGGCATGAAAATCCCGGATACCTGGTTAGGGGGCAACATTTTTCCAGTATACAAGAAGGGCTCACCCCTCCTGCCCACTAATTACAGGCCGATCAGCCGGATTGACGTCACTCAGAAGTTGTTTGCCAGGATTGTCCTGGAGCGCCTTCAGTCCTGGGTGGTCGAGCGCGAAATTCTGAGTGCGTACCAGACCGGTTTTCGTAAAAATATTTCCACTATTGACCAAATCTTCAGGCTCCAATTATTATATTGGAAGACGGTGTCAATAGAGGTGTAAGACAGGGGTGTGTTCTGGCCCCCACATTGTTCTGTCTTTTTATTAATGCTTTGGTGGATCAATTAAATGAGGTAGCTGACAATGATGCCCCAAAGCTGGTCCGAGACAAGGTGCCAGCAATGATGTTTCCGGATGACACTTTGTTATTATCCAAGTCTCCCATGGACATCCAAAGGATTCTTGACAGCTTCTCTCTATTTTGCAAAGACAGGGGGCTGGAGATCAATACATCAAAAACCAAGTATATGGTCTTTAATCCAAGCAAAACTTCTCGCCCAAATCCCTCTTTAAATGGTACCCTGTTAGAGAGGGTAGCCGTTTTTGATTACCTCAGTGTTACGCTGTCCGAAACATTTGAATGGGGCCCGCAGCGAGTTAAAGCAGGTTTAAGGCTAGCAAAGATGGCTGGGGGAATAGTAAAATCTTTCAGGAACTCATCATATAGAATCCCGGGCCCGCTGGCCGAGATTTATAAAGTTCAAATCAGGAGTGCCATAATGTATGGGGCAGAACTTTGGGGACATCTTCCTGCAGGTGGATTGGCTAAAACTGAGAATAAGTTTATGAGGCAGCTCTTGGGTCTATCGCTAAGTACCCCTCTTATCCCTCTACGTATGGATCTTGGGATCAGACCCATAGAAGAGGAGATTGGTCTGCGACCTTTGACCTTCTGGCGTAGACTATGGGCGACCCCTGAACTAATAGTCTACCAGTCTGAACTTAAGACGATTCTGGGACTCCCAGGAGTGGGAAAACTACCCTGGTTCGTACACATAAGAGATATGTGTTTCAGATTAGGTTGGTCAAACCTATGGACCCACCCTGAGGAAGTGTCCTCGACAATATCGAGGCTGGAACTAGTTAAAGCGTACAGAATGCTTAGACTGGCTGAAACTCAGGGGAGCACAAAACTAGGCCGCCTAACTACTGACTTCCTTAATTTTAAAGACCAGTATCTATTTGAGTCTTTCCTTGATGTTGTTCAACCATCTATGGCAAGGAAGTTATATATTCAGTTCAGATTGGGTTCCCTGCCGGTTCATGCTTTTACAAACAAATGGTCAAAAGCTACTCCCATTGGATGTCCTACTTGTAGTAGCCAAGAAGAGTCAGCCATCCATGTTTTTTTCTTTTGTCCTGGCTATAATGCAGCCAGGAGGCATTGGCTCTTACCACTTTGCAGGAACTTGGGGTATAGGCAGTGTTTGGAGGCCTATAGAGTTTTGAGAACTGACACCCATCCTGCGATTGTTGTTGCTGTGTCCCGTTTTCTCAATTCTATGTGGCATAGGCGCCGTAAGTTTTTAAATTCCCCCTGCATATGTTAAACGTCCTTTTTGTACTTTCTACTGTTTTAACACTATCAATTCACAAAATTGTTGTTTTAACTTCTTTTTAAATTTTTAACTTTTTTCAAGTCTTGTTATGAAACTCGATTAATTCATTTGCTTTCTGGTTATATTTTATAATGTCCAGTTGATGTTTTTATTGCTTAAATCCACTGATGTATGTATTATATTTTCTGCTTTTATGGTCTACAATGACCGAAATAAAGCTTGGAAATGGAATGGAAAAGCAGCTTTCTGCTGAGGCAAGCAGAGAGGGGCACAGAGGCCGGTTTTCGATCACAACATATCATGGCGGTTACATGGCAGAAAATGGCATCTCAGATGCCAACTTTAACCTGCACAATGTTAGAAGGAACTGGTCGCACACATTTGCAATAGCGATCAAAATAAAATAGCTATATGAATGCTAACATAACACAGTATGGAATATAGAGGATGGGGCAAGGACACATTCAATTCTAACAGACCCTCCTTTTAGCATTCATAGCTAACATTTTATTATTGCTATGAGGTAAGGGTCATTACAATTCTAAGAGAGGGGGAAGCAAATTGGGGCTACATAGGCAACAGTGAACCGTTCAGTTAATCATCAGCAATGTCATATAGGCACACTCAAAAATGCCCTCATCTATATTCATTAAGTCATGAACAACCTGTACCATCATAGTGGAGGGCTTAGCATTTTGTTCTTGGACTCTGGGTTGGTGCGTAAACTTTTGTATACAATAAGTACAGCAAGCGGGAAGACAATTAATACACAGGCAACAAGTGAAGACAACACCTGCTATGGCTACTAAGAATAAGAGTATTTTCCAGCCCCAGGACGCTATCAGACCCCAAAACCAGCTGGACAGGGACCAAGTACCATTCTCCTGATGGATATCAGATGCCAGTACGTGAAGCTTTTGTATTGCTGCATAGACATTTGGAGCATGGTCTGGTATGTACACACAGCAACTACTACGGATGACGCAACAAGCCCAAACCGGATCAGCAAGGATGACGTCTAACACCATCCTGTTTTGAAGGGCAACAAGCCTCGTAGCCTGAAGCTCAGCCGTGATGTTGGTCAGTGTTCCTGCTGTGGTATTGATAACCCCTTCTACAACCCTTGTAAGTCTGCGCATACTACAGCGCTTGTGCATGGGACCCCAGAATGGCAAAATACCCTTCATGGCATCTGTAAATTGATGCACGGTAGTGTCTGTCTGGTCTATATCCTTCGTGTCAAGAACCCTTCTAACTCTGGACAAATACAAGCTCCTCCATTGTAACCTGTGGTCTTTGTGATAATTGGATGGCGTGATATATACGGGGGCAAAAGTAAGGACACGTAACATACACCAGACCACCCCCTAGGAAGCCATACGTAAGCCTGGGTTCCACAAATGAAATACACATTGTGGGGTGGAAGCAGTGGTGGACTACTAGTGGTATTCAAATCATAGGTATAGTTGCAAGTACTCTCTCCCACCGGAACCTTCCCAAAACCTTGGACACAGAAACTAGCTGTTGTATTAATTACTGGTACTGGCATTGCCTTATCCTGGGTAATGTTGCGCAATTGAAAGGACGTGAAATACTCAGTGACGTTAAAGTCCTGGAAGTCCATCATCTCATTCTGGAGCCAGGTTACATTATTTTTGGACTCATAAACATTCATGCAGGCATCTGGGTGTAGAGTATCAGTAGTAGGGAAGGAAGGGGGTGCAAAATTACCAGGAGGTGTAGGGGTACCCTTCCCAGGATTATGCGTCTGGCAATTCAGAGGGGGCAGGAGACTGAGACTCAAGCTCCTGTGAGCCAGGTGGGGAGAAACCTGGGCAGCCCTTATTTCTGGGGGGACCACCTCATTCAAAGCAGCGTCGTTCTCCGCCTCCGTCTGTGCCCAGGTCAGTCAGGCATCAGAAAAGGGAACGAAACGTGGCACCTTCTCCGTCTCGTGGTCCCCTATGCCATCCAAGATCCATTTGTCGTAGGGGAGAGGCAGCGGAACTCGCCGGCAAAGCGATAAGTGAATCCAGTGCTTCCGGCCGTCCACCTTCACTGCAGTCCGTGTGGCGAGCAGGACTTGCAGAGGCCCCTTCCACCTCGGCTCCAAGCACCCCCTCCTCTGGTAGTTACGGACCAAAACAAAGTCGCCGGGCTGGATGCTGTGCCCTGGCCCCTAAGGCGTCGGCGGCAATGCCTCATGAATCTGTTGATGAATAGAATGCAAATTTTCAGTCATCTTGCATAAGTAATCTACAAGTAATGGGTATTCAATTTCAGAAAAGTGGCGGGCCTGGGGATGCCCCAAACATTTGCAGGGCAGCCGAAAACAACTTCATTCAGGGATAATCCTATTCTAGAATGAGCTGTCACCCTCGTGGACAATAGGGCAAGGGGTAACGCATCTGGCCATTGCAATCCTGTGCTCTCCTTGATCTTTGCCAGCTTTAACTTGAGAGTACCATTGTACTTCTCAACTAAACCTGCTGACTGGGGGTGGTTTGCTGCATGGAATTTCTGCTTAATGTGCAGACCGTCGCACACCAGCTGAATGACTTTCACATAGAAGTGACTCCCGTTGTCACTCCAAATCAAACGGGGCAAGCCGAAGCGCGGGAAAAACGCCTTCAAAAGGGCCTTTGCCATCGCTATGGCTGTGTTCTCTTTAGTGGGGTAAGCCTCAATCCACTTACTGAACGCACAAACAACCACCAGCACATACTTCAAGTTGTTAACTCATTCCATTTTGATGTAATCCATCTGGAGAACCTTGAAAAGGAAGGAAGGGGGTGCAAAATTACCAGGAGGTGTAGGGGTACCCTTCCCAGGATTATGCGTCTGGCAAACCATGCAGTGCTTCACTAGATGAGCAGCTACCTTAGGGATATTGTCATTTCGCCATACGGGATCCAGTAATTTACATATCCCTCTCGCACTAATATGGGCTCGGCCATGTGCCATTGTAACCACAGGGAATACATATGCATCTGATAACATCCATCTTTGCTTTTCCGACTTGTCAGTCCAGCAACCCTCCCCATCTAAACGCCCCGTACTCTCCTGCCACATTGCCAGATCCTCAACTGTTGCCTCACTCTGTATCTCTTTCACGTTTTCCGATGTGTCCTCGAACATCCCATTTTCAGGCACCCATCTAGCTGGTCCCACCACAAACATTATCTTCATCTTCGACCTGGCTGTCTCTTTAGCTGTCTGATCTGCAAACGCATTTCCCCTCTCCACATCATCAGTAATCGCCTTATGGGCACTACATTTCACTATTGCTAATCTCTTGGGGAGTGTCAGGGCTGACAAAAGCCTGTGTATCAGAGGACCGTGCTGTATCTTTGTACCATGGGAGGTCAGGAATCTCCTCTCTGCCCAGAGCCGCCCAAAATTATGGGCTACTCCGAACGCATATTGGCTGTCAGTGTAAATATTGACAGCCAATCCCTCACTTAGCTCACATGCTCGCAAAAGAGCAACCAACTCTGCAGCTTGTGCTGATTGGTAGGGAACACGGGATGTCTCAACTACAGTGTGCAGCGTTGTAATAGCATACGCTGTGGTGGTGGTGCCATCTGACAGTTTGAAACGAGAGCCATCGACATATAGTTCCCCTTGCGGGTCAGATAAGGGAACGTCAGTCAGATCTACCCGTCCCTTCGTCTCCTCTTCCGTTTTAAATATACAATCATGGACATCTGTGTCCTCATTTTCCGAAGGGAGGGGTAGTAACGTGGCTGGGTTCAGAGTGGCACATCTTTTAATGGTGATGTGTGGCGCTAACAGGGTCAATTCATAGCCAGTCAGACGAGCACTGGTAAGGTGCTGCGTCTTTGTCTTGTTCGGAAGTGTGTCCACAGCATGGGGTACCATTACTGTGATATCAGTATTGAGGATGAGCCCTGCCGATTGTCAGATAGAAACGGCCGCGGCAGCTCTTAAACAGCTCGGCAGGGCTCTGGCGACAGTGTCAAGAAGGGCAGAGAAATAAGCACACGACCTCTGCTTACCTCCAAAGGCTTGTGTTAACACAGAAAGCGCACATCCAACCTTCTCGTGTACGTACAACACGAAAGGCTTCTGGTAATCTGGCATACCAAGCACAGGTGCAGAGCAAAGCGCAACTTTTATTTGCTCAAAAGCTTGCTGACATTCATGCGTCCAGGGTAAGGGTTCATGCACATCCTTAGTCGTTTGGCGTAATAAAGGCTTTGTTAGTAAAGAGCAACCAGGTATCCAATGACGACATACGAGGTGATGCCTATGAAAGCACGTACATCCCTCTGAGTCACAGGGACGGACATCTTAACAATGGCATCAGCTCATTCAGGTGTGAGCCTCCTTCCCTCCTTCAACAATAGGTGACCTAAATAGGTGACCTCCTGTCGACAATATTGGAACTTGGAAAGGGACACTTTATGTCCGTACTGTGCCAAATGTAGCAATAATTTGACTGTGGCATCCTTGCAACCCTCTTCAGTATCGGAGGCCACCAAAAGGTCGTCCACATATTGCAATAATACATTACCTGAAGGGAGAGAGAGGGAATCCAACTGACTTTTCAAGGCTTGACTATATATACTAGGACTTTCAGTATACCCCTGAGGAGCTCGACAGAATTGGAAACTCCGGCCCGCTAGGGTAAAACCAAAAAAGTGCCGGCTATTCGGATGAATGGGGATGCTAAAGAAAGCATTTTTCAAGTGAATCACATAAAAGAATTTGGCTGTGGAAGGAATCATTGTTAAGAGAGCAGTAATGTCGGGTACCACCGGGAACTGAGGGACACTATTTTGTTAACCTCCTGCAAATCAATCACAAAGTGATAGACATCAGGATGAGCATCAGCAGAATCTGAGGGTGTCTTTTTGAGGATGGGGAGAATAGGGCTATTACACACATTGGCAACTGTCTCCTCAACCACCCCCGATTTGATCAATTCCTGTATAATCTGCAACAAAGCCCGTTCCCCCGCCTGTGGTATTTTGTACTTGGGAACATGAGGTAGCACAGCGTTGTCTTTAATGGTAATAGAGACCAGTGGTATCTGCAACAACCTCACATCCGTATCTCCTGTTGCCCACAACGTGGGTGGCACATCTTTAAATTCAGCAGGAAGCGGTGCGTCTTTTGAAAAACACTGTTTTGTACTGGCCACATATGGTCCTATTGTCATATAAACGCCATCTGGAGAATATGAAATTGTAGCGTGCAACTTTTTCAACAAATCTAATCCCATTAGATTTTCTCCACAATTCGTTGTAAATAAGAATGGCGAGTCCACAGTGAAAGGGTTCAATAGTTAGAGCGAGGGGTTCAGAAATGGGGCTCACAACCGATACGCCTGAAAAACCTACCAAAATATTGTTATGGCCAGACAGAGCTGCCCCAGGGACCAGTGAACGAGAAACAGAGCTATTCATTGCACCTGTATCCACTACAAATTTCTTGGCCGAACCATGCAAATTTGCCGTGACGTAAGGACCACGCAGATCAACAGGTATTTGAACTGGTCCCTCACCCTGTCCTTGGCTGTCCTAGTTATAGGACATCCCGAACACCATGTCCAACTCATAATCATCGTGATAGTACCGCCATCCCCGAGGGCAATCAAAATAGTTCTGATCGGAGCGACCCCCCGAATATGTACCAGCCTGGACCTCCTCACGACCACTCTCGCCATGGCCCCATCCACCTGAACCCCGACCTCTGGGGGCCACGACCCTCTGCAACAACCCCGGACACTCACTCCGCCAGTGTCCCTCCTTTTTACAATACGCACACTGGTTCGGCCCCACAGGAACGCTGTTTCTGCCAGCACCACGCGACCGCTGGGCCGGACCGGTGCCACGTCCCCTGCCGGACCCTCTTGCTGCCTGCTGCATTAGTACCTTAGTCTTCAACTCCTTATTCTTCTTCTCCACCTTTTCCGTCTCCTCATTTTCCCTATGCTCATAATACTGAGCCATACTCAGTATCACTGAAGGGGAGGAGGTAGTCCAGGTGCTCTCAGTAGCCTGCAACCGAGCTGCGATCTCGGGAAGCAGGTTCGTAACAAATCTATTATCGAACAACCAGACACCTCCTTCTACCAACAGATCTTGTCCACTGAAATCCAGAAACACCCCATCAAACCAAGTGAAAAAATCAGACACACTTTCATCTTTCTTCTCTGACAACATGGCGCTAACTTATCCCAATCTACTCGTCTGGGTGGGATGAGAGAATGCATGTAAGTAATGATACGACTCGGCAAAGCTAGTAACTCAGCCTAAGGCTTTTCACCAGGCTTTTGCTCTTTATCCCATGCCCTACTCTCATTCCAAGTGCCACCCAACTCTACGACATGGTCCTGTGTATGCACCTGCCTCCATATGTCTACTGGTACCAACAACCCGAAAAACATCTCAATATCTGCCAGTGTCATCACCGTCGATGAGGCGGCCTCCGTTAATTCTTTGTAATATGCAGTTGGATTTTCCTAGGGTATCCGGCAGCTGACTCTTAAGGGCTAGCACCTCACTCCTTTTCCATGGAGTGTAAACCCATTGTTCCTGAAAGCGAGCCTCCACCCATTATTGAACTACAATATCCTGTGCATTACGCCGCTCTGGGATCTCGGGATGGAAAATAGAATGCACCTCCCTCATTGAGAATTGGGACACAGTCTTCGGTGTTTTCTGATGCAGCCTACCCCGATAAACAATCATCGTTGCAACATTACTAAAAACATTGTTAGGGGCCATGTCAGTAGCGTATACGCGGTCTCGAATGTCATAAATTATTTGGGGTGCTGCACCACCAAAACACTGTTCCCACAACCCTATCAATGTAGCCGACATATGCTTGAGGGCATGCTGCTGTACAAATGGCTCAAAATCTTTCAACACACTCCACACGTCCTCTACACTGTAGATCAGACTCCGTGCCCACTGCGCAGCCTGGTCAGCGACCATCTTTTCTCCTCATTTCCCACATTGGATCGAATCAGCACCCGCCCCATTCGTTCCCGTGCCGCAGCCCAATTCCCCTCATCCAACCCATGCACCGGTGTCCCAGCACCCAACGATGCTGGGGATGAAATGCTTGGGAAAAACACAATAGATGAAGGGACGGGCACTAGTGTTAGTAATGACTGCGTTGAAGGTGTGAGAGAAGGGGGAGAAACATGAGCGGGGAAAGCAGACACGGCAGAAGGACCTGCAGCTACTGCACTCGCAGCTTGCGAATCCAGGGAGGAAACAGGCGGGGCCGTAGCAGAAGCAGCCGGATCAGAGGTAGAAGGGCCAGATGTAGAAACAGGAGGAGCAGAAGACTGAGATGTCGGAACAACAGGGTATACCCTCTGCGGGGCGTAGGGAGGTGGGGGCCGAGTTTCTAACAGTTCATCCACAAATGCGTCATCTACCTCTCGGGCAACAAGAACTTATCACATTGTAATCAAAACTTCCTATCAGCACACTCTATACCTTTTTCTATTTTCTCTCTATTGTAGGCTACTGCTTTCTGAGTTACCGTTTGCATTTTCCCTTTCCTGGCCTCCTTCTCCGCCTGCATGTGCCTTTGCCTAGCTTCCTTCTGCCATACCTGGAGGGAATCAAACATTGACTCCCTACTTCATCTGGCAAACCATTTATCCTGCAGATAGTTCAATTTCTGTTCATCCAAGGTACCTGTCGGTGGCCACTGAAGCTCAGCATTGTCCCTCGTATATTTGTGCCATAGTGTACTAAACATAATAGGGCCAATGCCGTGCTTGGTATACATGTCAAAATTCAGGGTGCCTTCCGGAGGTGCCGGTTGTCTCTCCTCCAGCCGAGCTTCGGCAGAACAACAGCAGAACCCCAAACACCATATTCTGCTCAGACAAGGCATCTTAATATAAGACACATTCACTGTTCACACGAACAAATAACACACCAAACGAAGGAAATCCAAGAGGCAGCCCGCAGACTGCGCCAAAACCAAGACAGTCTGGAGACTGTACCAAGACAAGACAGTCCTGGGACTGTACCAAGACAAGACAGTCTGGAGATTGTACCAAGACAAGACAGTCCGTAGACTGTACCAAGACAAGACAGTCCGGAGACTGTACCAAGACAAGAAGATAGGCTCTAGCCCCAGGCCTTTTCAAGAATGAACCAAATTCAGCAGGTGGCCTGGCAGAGCATTCACAAACGCTCTGTATCTCAAGGGTCCACAGACCCACCAAGTTCAAACAAGCTAGGAATGGTCCTCAGACTATATTCGAGATTGTTCAAAATGGCGCCATATTTACCAAGAAGCAAGACAGACTCACCTGGTGCACACAGGTCAAGCAAAGTTATTCTTCACCACTGACTCTTCGGACCAAACGGTCAGATCCAAGGGTTTCGCCTTTTCAGGACCCCAGCCGGGAGGACCACTGGGCGAGGCACCGTCCGATCAGGCAGGCGGAGCAGCTGCGAGAACTAAGCTCTATCGTGTGGGGATCCCCGATCCGCCCATCCGACCTGATGCAGCCCCATCCTCCACACCCGATCGCGGGCGAGATGGGTCAGCCCGATGGGGTCCCTGTTCGGGCGCCAACTGAAGGAAGTGACCCAAAACGGACCACCCGGGTCACTCGCGACCACCTCTCGGCCTTTCCAGAAATGAAGAGTCGGGATGACAGTGGAGAATACAATATAATACTTTTATTAGTAAGTACACTGCAGTGGAGTCCGGTCTGACCAGCCTCACGGGATAGCTGTCGAGGGACTGACTTCAGGACCCTTGGTAACACAAAATAAGCTTTCCAACACCTCCCAAGTCCCGCCCCTTGTGGAAAAATACAGCTTGGGCAAAGGCTGAACAAAGAAGGCACAGAAGGATGAGCTACCACCTGCAGAATGGGTACACGTTATCAGGCTCCCAAGGTCATCTTGCTCGGTCTCAGCTCTCTCCAGTGTGGGAGCATAACTACGACCAGGGATAGGCATGCAAAAGCAGAATAAACTATTCATTTAGCACATCTGGGTTTCAACCTTGAATACGATAAGAGGGAACAACTGAAAAGCAGCACAAAGGCCGGTTTTCGATCACAACATATCATGGCGGTTACATGGCAGAAAATGGCGTCTCAGATGCTAACTTTAGCCTGCACAATGTTAGAAGGAACTGGTTGCACACATTTGCAATAGCGATCAAAATAAAATAGCTACATGAATGCTAACATAACACAGTAATCACTACAGGAAACACAGGAGGAGACAGTATGTGGGAGCACGCAGGAAGCGGTTACCATTTTTCACCTGACAAATCTTACCGACTGACTGAAAGGCAAAAGGGAGTTGACATTCATTTAAACAATTTAGAGCTCATGTAACCCATTTGGCCACACATTAAGGACCAGGAACCAGTGACTGAAGTTGAGCGGATTTATTACACATTAATAATTAATCGAGTGAATAGGCAGAATAAGTATGTATCATGGACATGAAGCATCACAACAAGTAAGTTAATGCACTAATACAAATTCTGGCTTGACAAGAGAAGGCCGATAAAGACTGTTGTCAGGATAATCCAGACACAGAAGAATTTGACTTGGTGTTCCTCTGAGAAACTCCGTTCCTCCTTCCAAAACATGAATAGTTTCTAAAGTAGTTTAACCTAAGTCTTGAATCGATCTACAAAAGGAAGGGTCCTAAGGAAAAGGTCAGCTGGGAGTTTAGAAATGCAGGAAGGTGTCAGCATAGTGAGGATTTGAGTAGAAATCTTCTTAAGAGAACAAGTGTTTAGCATATAGATGTACACTAACAAGAATAGGGCAAGCAGAGAAGTCTGTACCTCTCAAAGTCCAAAGGGATATGCTCTAAACTCTAACAGTGCATACATTAATTAATACACATAGTGATTCACCATTCCCCCAGATCGCACACCACCCCTCCGGGGACCACTGGTGTTGAATTTCACATTGTGCAATGGCAACATCTCCAGATTTTCTCATCCCACGAAACCTGGACACTCAAAACGACCTTAAGTATCCCACCATTCTTGATACGCAATGAACAGGATGCTTCTTTAGCTCATTAGCTCTTCACATCTCTGCCAAGATTTTCTCTCTCAGGCCTCCCTATCACTAATACAAAATACTCCTTTCTCTAGCTAATACAGTCTTGAAACTGCACCTGCAAAGGAGAGAACACGCAATGTAACATACATTTCAAAATTAAGTCCTAGTCATGTTAACTTTAACTGAACATTTCAAATGTGCACTTCAATTACATGATTATATGTGCAAGTATAACCTCAAAATAAATGCAACAAAATAAATGCAAACGTGAATAAATTAGTTCATGGTTACATATGCAATGTACCATCAAAATATGCAGGTCGACTTGAAACATAAGTGTAAATATAGGTGAGAACTACATATTTTCATGATTAAACTAAACATTGATATGCACACGTTCACAAGTCTCTAGTTTCTACAGTGAACACACTTAAGAAGTACATTTGAATGCTTCACTTCTGGTTAATAAAATGAAGGCACACAAAGTATACAGTGCTAAGTGCACGTAAATATTGCGCTTCTGTGACGTATAAGAGTGGAGCCTAAAATTGCGCTGCTCCAGAGGTATTGTAGGGATCAGCAGACAGCACTAAAGTTACAGAAGGGAACAATAGGGAGCTCCATGATTACTGCAAAGAACAACGGAGAGCAGTGCAGTCACTGAACATTTTAGTTTCATTTACAAATTCCAACTGCTATATCATAGCAAAAAGACACTGAACTGAGTAGCAATCGAAAAATGAGCATCTTCAAACTAACAACAGTCATAAGCACAAGATCACACCCAGCACGAAAATGGACAAATAACTACCCTAGTGGAGAGGGACGTCCATCACTAATTGTATTAGGACTATGGGATAAATACCAGCTGAATGGAGTGTGTTTGGTGATCAAAGTAGCTTCTTGTCTTTCAAATGCAAATACTGCTTGAGAAGGATTTGTCCGTTTTTCAAGTTGGGGATTACAACGTGGGTCAAATACTCACATTTTTCAGACTTTGGAGCAACCCTTTCCACCTTGACAAAAATGAGAATGCTTTTTGAACTCTACCATGGGAATAACGATGAGTTTGAACCCAGACTTCTCTGCTGCTGTGCTTGGGCCCCTCTATTCAGGTTTTTCATCACCATCCTGACACACAAGATGCATCTGACAATGTAACGTCTATTGACAGCCTACTGTGTCCTATGCTTAGTACACATGACTGTGGTTTGAAAACTCTTAGTTACCTACTTTGTTTAGGTCTAGGGAGGAACTCCTCACAAAAGCCCCACAATCAGAACAAAATCAGAGACCCAGAGTGAAAAAATCATGGACATTCATCATACAAATGGGTAAGGAGAGGTGCTGGCACAGTGCTGCAAACTTTATTTAACTGTTATGAGTCTGCTTCGAAGTATGCAAGGCATGACGCTGCCACACACAGTGATTCCATTTTCCACAGTCTTTTGGCCACCCACTCTCCTAGCACTGCTACAGGATTACACTTGTCATTCTCTGTCTGCCTTGCATGACCAATGATGAGGAACTCCTGAGACCAGATCTTCTTATCAGAGTGATAGACTGCCTGAAACTGGAGAAATACTGAGATGTCAACCCAGGAACTCCATACTCTTCAACACTCACCTCGATTGGCCACACATCAGAAGCCGCTCTTGGAGGCTTCCAGGAAGGCTACTTCTTTTTCTAAAACTATTATTACTATTAATATGTTTTCAGTTTGTCAGTGGGTTTTTGGATGTCTGTATTTTGAGGGAAAATATTTGTTGAGAGTATTAGGTCTAAGGAAGGTTGCATAACATATAGAGGCCAGCAGTGTAAATCTTTTTACGTGCAAATTAAAAAGAAAAGAATTTGACGTGTCAAATATCTGTAGTTCTTTCTCACTTCTACACGTGCAGCAAATCAACAAGAGCATTAATGTTTCTATAGAGATAGAAATTACTAATGTTTTTATGTCACTGCTTATTTGTGAAAAAACCTGGCAAATCCATATGCGTCTGTCTGTAAATGGATTAGAAATTACCTAGCGTCTTTCAATCTAACCACTCAATTATGTTTTTATTACTATTTCATGAAGCTCCACATGTTGTAGTCTGTTAATTTTCACATATCCAATTCAAAATTACAAGTCTGATCAGGGCCTCTCCCTTTAGAATGGTTCCCTCACATCTGAAGTAGAAATTGTAGACTGTTTCAGAAAGTGATATATATGTATCATTACTTTAAGTCAATAAGGAAGCTGTCCTTAAATAATCAAAAGTGTCACCTCTTGAATGCATGTCCTCTTCTAAAAACACACTATGAACACAACACTCATTGGCTCTTTACCAATGTATTCACATATAGCCAAAGAATGTAAGTCCCTCAAAGTACAGTATGCAAGTATCCAATCCCATCCCAGTCATGTCATTCAGTTCCATGCCACCCTATGCCCAAATAAAGATAAAGTACCTCTAATATCAGGAAATAACTAATCCTGATCTTTCACTGCAGGGGAAGCAGGGGATGCTGAGTACATTGTCATTTTGTCTTCCACCCACACAGTAGGAAATTCATAGTGGGGTGTGACACCAAAGGGAAAAGGGAAGAGAAATGCATGTCAACTGGAGATCAGTAGACTGTGTTATGTTATGTTATGTTATGTTAACTGTTCTTATAAAGCGCATGGCTGCCCCAGCAATGGGGCGTCCCAGTGCTAGGGCTATCAGGCGCAGACAGGGAAGAGAATTAAACTATAGATTGGAGAAAAGCCACGTCTTGATCATTTTCCTGAAGGCCCAATGATCCTGCGTGCCGCGAGCAACCAGAGGAATAGAATTCCAGAGGGCAGGTGCCATAGCTTTAAACGAGCGTCCCCCAGCTCTTGCCCTGCGCACTCTCGGGACACAGGCCAGATGGAAGTCCGCAGAGCGCAGGGCTCGAGCCGGGACATACATCGAGCACAATTCATTCAGGATTTGAGGGCCTATGCCATGCCGGATTCTATGAGTAAGACATATCGTCTGGTGTCTGTATCGTAAGATATCTGTCTTGAATTTACTGCATTAAGGATAATACAAACAAAACAAAGGTCAGTAACCTCTCCCTGTAGCAATGCAGTATCAATGACTAGTCATATCAGGAAATATTTGACTTTTCACTACATGGGGTTCTGACTCCATGGTCATTTTGCCCTCTACTCACACTCAGAGTAGTAAATCGGGAGTTAGGGGTGACACCAAAAAGCAATGTTTAATTTGTAGAAGAACAAGTGTCGGTACCCAAAGCTCTGCTCAGAAGCCCGATGCTGGCACTGGCGAGTCGAATACCAAGGCTGTGTAGTCTGGAACCAACATTTTGCCTCTTTAACCCCCTCTAGACACTCCCTGCCCCATTATCCCACTCCTGCTTAGTTTCTTTGTGACAGTTTTTCTGTCTTTCTCTTCCTCCTTCTTTACCCATTGTGTGCTTTTCTCTCTCTTGCACTCAGGAAATGTCCGATTAGGGAAAATAAGTGATGATCCCCAAAGATCAGTGCCACTGACTCAAATTAAGCACTAACAAGAGGAAAGGGGGAGGGGAAGGGGAAGAGAAACACATGTCGGCTGGAGGTCAGTAGATGGTGTCTGCATAGGAAAATATCTATCTTGGTTTCCTACCCCTAGGCAAATGCAAACGAAACAAAGGTTATTACAGCCTTCCCATGCAAAGTATTATCGCTTCACTGATTACTAAAACCCAAATCCTTAGTTGTCTCCATGTGCTCTAGCTATCAGGTTTTTCTGTACAATAGAAATATCTCCCTTCCTCCTATAAAAGAGCAACAGCCTGTGTTAGCGTTAGCCAGCACTTATTAAGCTGTTGTACCAAACGTTTCCCATTCATCTGCCCGGATTCATAACACGTACTGCTTCTAAGGATGAGAGGGGAAAGACTGAATGTCTGCTTCAACCTTGGGTTTCCATGGTTTTTATTTTGTCAATTGGGAATCTCTGAGAATGTTTCTGAGAGTCAGCTCAACCTGTGTCTTGTTCTCCTGATGCTCATGGTTGTGCTGTTGTTGAGATGCTTCCAAGAAGGCTGATCACTTTTTGTGTGAGCACAACAGGACCAACAGAGATCCCATCCAGGAGCAGCTCACAGTCTTGATACTGGAAATGCAAAGCCCTTATTGTGGCTGTTAGTTTCTGTTCCCTTTGTCAGCTGTTGTGATGACTAGTGTGGGGTATCCTGTTTAGCAGTGATGGCTGCCACAAATTAAGGGTGGTGGGGCGGGTGGAGGGAACACGAGAGGGGTCGCGTCACGCGGGGGGTTAGTAATAATATATTAATTAAAAAACGTATTTACCAGAAGCTGTTGGCCGCCTACCGTGTCGCGCCTCCACTCCCCTTGCTGGTCCCAGAAGTTCCTGGGATAGACACATACTCCCATCCAATCATCTGGCTGCAGAGCAGTGCAGGGATTGGGGCCTGAGCAGGCTGAAAAGATGCTGTGCTCAGATCTGGAATTCAGTGAGGTTTCTCAAGCCCAGCTGATCAATGGAGAAACCTAAGTGTGCATGTGAGTTTTGGTCGGCCTGAGACGGCCGGCCAAAACACATATGCGCACTTAGGGACTGCAGATAGTACTCCTCTTCCCCTTCCCATGCCTCGGACCCGCCCCTCCCTACAGCACTGGCTCAGAGCCAGCAATGAAAAATAAAACGATGCTAAAACATTGATTCGTTTTTCATTTGCTGGCTCTGAGTCAGGCAGTGGGGCAACGCTCCTCCGCCATTGCGGTGGAGCTGCCGCTGCTGTTTAGAATTCTGGTCACTTTTTGTAATGTGGGACTGCGAACGAGGGTTAAGGAACAGTGAGCATCCTTGTGTGTCTACTGCTGTGTCATCACCTGCTGAGTCCCTGACAATTTAACATTAGTGGAGTTACTTGTGAGGTTCCATTAAGACGGAAGGATAGCTGGCTTTGCTTGAATCAATGCACTGATCATTTCATCTCCATCAAGTTCACTCTACTTCACTGACAGAGGTCACAACATTTTGTCCTCTCTCAAACACACCACAGTGTCAACAGACAAGTGTAATGGACACCATCAGAGTGCAGATCAAGAAGTGAAAAAAAGGAAAAAGCAAGACAACAGGCCATTTTAATCTATGCACCTAGGAGCTCATTTACGAGCAAGTGACGCAGTGCAGCGTAGCAAGTTACCTTGCTGTGCTGCGCTGCTTGACAGGGAAAGGGCAGGAATGCACCATATTTAAGTCAATACGGTACTTTCCTGTCCTTTCCCTTGTGCTGGTGCCCTTTTGACAGCCTAGAGCCAATGCAGGCACCCTTGCACCATGGTGCAAGGGTGTCTGCATTGCATGCAGGATAGTTTTTGTGCAGGAAGGCGCAAGAGGAAGAAACAAGGAGAAATAGAGATATTTCTCCTCATTACGCCTCCCCTGGGAAAGTGTATGATTTTGGTGCATTCCCATGTTTGCAAATTCTTGTAAATCTGAGGATGCATCAAATTCCATTGGAGTTGAGTGTAAACACCAATGTGCTGCCCATGGAATGCCTACCCAAGCTAGAGTAATACAATGCAGCGATTTGTGCTGTGTTGCATTACTCCAGATTTTTAGAGCCACGCAAAGTGGCTTTGCATGTCTTCAAAAATCTGACTTAGAGGTTTGCATCACACATTTACCACATTGCATGGTGTAAACGTGACGCAACCCTCTCATAAATAATCCCCCATAATATCTGTTGCAATATTCCCACAGCCATTAGGACTGCCCAAATGTTTCTCTAATTTAGGAAAGGGTTGAAGTATTACCTCCTTAAAGAACACTATCTCACAATGTATTCACTGTTCACAACTCATCATCTCTCCTATTGCTCACCGAATTTAAGCTGTCTCTTGACTATGTACAGTGCTCCACTAACTTTCGCTAGGTTCACACTATAGAAATACCATATTCATATACATACAAATGCAAAGGCTTTGTACTTTGGCCTCCCGTCTCTTGCAATCTGGTCACTTTGCAAAATGGATGCTGCCAACTTCACCAGTGCTGAGTCAAGTCAGCTTACACATTCTTCTAAAAGAGCTGGTGGGCAATATGCAAACGCGTCTAGGTAATAAATACATTTCATGCTCCCATACATTGGGAAGGGATTGAAAATATTAGTAATCAACCAGCTGTTGTTGCACTTATAAACAAACCACAGCTTCTGTGACTTCGGTCCAGATTCCATACCATAATAATGAAATCGACATTGCTAAACAAAAATATTGGCTGTTTCCTTATAGAGATTAGAGAAAAATCTGCGCCCTGGTACCATTTGTTCTCTCCATGGAATACAATATTGCAAGTCACAAGGCTGTGATAAGCTGTATCAAGTGGGTGTGAAACAGCCTTGATTGAAAGGTTATTGGAAGCAGAATAATGATCCATCACTACTGCTGATACGTAATCTATTTTTGAACATTTATGCTATTGATAATAATGATATAATGATTGAAGTCCAACAGTAAAAATGTGACTCTCAACATAACCAGAAGGAATCATGACAATTTTTCTAAGAAAAAAAAATTGGAATTTTAAATAGAATTAATCCCAGTAGAATGTGAGAATACATGATCGAGGTCTCATGATTGCCATGATATGAATAGAAAAGTTTCTAGGAAACATGTTACATTCCAATTTTTCTACTGAAGCACACCTAAATGCAGTTTTTAGAATTTCAGCTCCTTAATTCATTTTCTAGGCATGATTCACCGATTTTCTTCAAAGACAGAGACAGAGTTGCAATAGCAAGAACCATTGCTCACGAATGGGCCACTCCAACTCCATAAAACTTAGATGTAGAAAACAAATAAGTAGACTTAAAGCAAATAAAGAATGAGGTATCTTTGAAAATTACAAGGCCATCTCGCTCTAGGCATCTATCCTCAACTTTGAGAAGTCCTCATTGAATATTTTGAGGAAAGTAGTTCCAATTCAAAGTGTCATCTTAAATTTGTAGCACTCTGGTCCAAAGATCCTAAATTTTTATTAATCATAGATCCTTGTCAGAGAGAGATCTGAAAATAGCTAACAGGGACATTATTAGTTATTCTTACCTTGGGAAACCACCATAATGGTAGAACTTATTAAGAAATTGGATTATTAGTTAAGGAGGGTGAAATCCCTCCTCAGGCAACAATCCAGGTCCTTGTCAGGATGGACCAAAAAGAGTGACTAAATTTACCTGGGCTTAGCCTTCTGATAGCTTTGCATAAAAGCAGTAAGGCTTAACTTAGAAGCACTGTTTAAAGTATTTATGCAGCACACAACCAATAATAAAGTAAAAACACAAGAAACAACCAAACTTATTTAGAAAAAAAGAGTACATTCTAATTAAAGAAATCACACCAAAATGAATAAAATCCAGCCTGGAGTTAAGTACGTTTTTAGTGTAAAATTGCTGCTGAAAGATCAAAGCGACAACCGCGGGTATCTGGTAATGAAAGACCGGGTCAAAGTCAAAGTTTAGTCCAACCCCACGCAGTGCGGGTTGAAACCAAGGAGTGGAATGGGCCCAGTCTCGGCTTTCCTTCAGACTTAGAAGAATTTTTGAAGATAAGTTTCTGCAATGGTGGAGATCAGTGAGGCAAGGGAGCAGGTGGCGTCCGAGGAGCCGTCGTCCTCATTGGTGAGCCGCGGGGCGAAGTTGTGGTGAAGATTTTTACTTTCAGATTTAGTCTACTTCTTGGAAGTTAAAAATCTTCAGCGGGACAAAACTGCAGGCTGTAGCGAAAGAGGGCTCAACGAGACCAGATATCTTTACTGAGATTTACTTCGGAACAGGATTTGATGCTGAGGGGAAGAAAGTCAGGATGAATGGCCATGCATCCTGGGTGGATCGACTGGCTGGTAGGTCCCAGTCTTCTGTCGGTTCAAAGAACACTTTTTAAACTTTTTTTTTAAGTCCCAGGTTTTTGGTGAAGTGACACTAAAACCACTTCTAGAGCCCAGGACTTGAGGGCCACAATTGGAAGGGGTTAGGACTTACTTCAGCAGATGCCAGCAGCAGGGTGAAAGGCCTCAGGAGCTTGTTATGTCCCTGTAGCTCAGACAAGAGGCCAGCCAACTCACCCTTCGAGTCACTTCTGGTGGTCCTGGGTTCAAGGACATGGTCCAGTTCTCCTTCAAGCAGCAAGCAATTCTTCAAGCAGCAAGGCAGTGCTCTGGTATCAGCAGCACAGTGCTCTGGTGGCAGGGAGGTCCTTCAGAAGTCTTTCATAGGTCCAGAGTGTAGTGAAGAAGTGATCTGAGGACCCATTAATTATACCTGGTGCCGGCCTATGTGTGTGAGGGGACACCCTGTCCTATCCCCTCATCTGGTTCTGGAAAGTGTTTCCCTTGCCCTGTCACAGCTCCAAAAAGTCTGAGGTGAAAAAAGACTAGTGTCAGGTTCCTGTGTGTGTGCTGGAGGTGATCCCCTTTGAAGTACAAGTGGGGCAGGGAATTGCTCCACCCCAGCCATCCTGCCAGGATGACCCAGCCTTTTCACACCTAATCTTCCTTGTGTCACTGTTTGAGAGAAATACACTAAGCCCAACAGCAGAGCCATCACATTCATCTGACACAGGAAACTTGCAGAAGGCAGAAATGGTTAGAAGAAGAAAATGCCAACTTCCTAAAAGTGGTATTTTCAGAATTGTGGCTTAAAACCTGACTGTATCATCGAAATAGATTTTAAATTGCAATTTGTGTCTAAACATGACATCTCTATTTGCTCCCAATCCAAAGTTAGCACTTATTAATTGTAATAAGAAAACCTAGTGTTAGTCAGTGGGAGAGACAGGCCTTACAGTAGCGTAAAACAACTTAAGGAATTCTCCACTACCAGGACATGTAAAATCTAAACCCATATGTTTGACTTTTTAAATACAAGGACCCTACCCTATAAGCCTGAAAGGCCTATCTTAGAGGTGACTTATATGTACTGAAAAGGAAGGTTTCGTCATGGCAAAGGGTTTATTTTCATTCATTATGGGAGCGACGAAGTGCACACCGATTTCTTCATTTTTTTAAAAGCTCGTCCCTTTGTAATTATTTAATCTCAAGATCCGCGTGCTACCCGGAAACGTGGTCAGCCCTGAGCCACGCTGTTATGAAATTTACCAAAGCCTGAGCGAAACACCACTCCAAACCGGATGCACAGCTTAGTTTTACATGCATGTTAAAGATGCCACAAAGTTCATCATGTTTCACCAGTTTTTATTTTCTCATCGTAATCCAAAACTTTTTGTCATTCTTCATGTTAATTCCTCATGTCACAAGAGAGGCGCGTACGTCTTCACTATACTCTTAGTGATGCAGAAATGCCAATCCAGGCCTTATCCTGCACCAGGGAAGTGTGCATAAGTTTATCCACAATCGTTGATCTTATTTACCCAATGCATTTCGGGCCTATTGTCCGGCCCTTCATAAGGGGTTTTCTACAAATTTAAAACACATGAATTAGACAGTATATTAACCCTACTGCATCTCATTAATCATTACTCAAAGTCAAAGTCAAAGTCAAAATTTAACTTTATTCAGCTGATTATAGCCATCAAAGTACAAATAACAAAACAGGAGAGATCAAATCTACAATCATAAAATACATAAATGTAAAATCAGTTAAGATCCCCCGACTTGTAACAATGTAGCAAACATAAAAGTAAAAAAACCATAAGACAGTTATTAATCTCCGTAGAGACCTGATCCACTCAAACTTCATTATCTACAATAGAATAAAATACACTCCATCGAGTAATACAACACTTCATACAAGAATAAGCACACCTCAAGGATCCACGACACATAATTAGGCCTGGGAGTGAATAATTAAATAAGATAAAAATTAGCCCAACTTACACTTGTCCAACTTTACATATAAGAACATAAGAATAAGTATTTAAATAACGTGATTCAAAGCCATGTCCACAGGAGAATTCATGAGTGACCTATTCCTATGCCTAATTGCTCCTGTTAGGAAACTTGCTACCCCATAACAGACCATAGGTGACGCTAGCATTTGTAAATATACCAGCGCCGGCCTAACTTGTTCAAAGTTACAACCTCTAAGCAAAGGAATGATAAATTTTCTGCGCAGAGAATTGTAATATGCACAGAAGAATATTATATGAAGAGTATTCTGGTCCGAGAAATTATCACAGGGACAGGGATTTAATGTTCCTTCTTTGAAAAACCCTTTAGGAAAACAAGGAGCCAGTGAACCATATTCAACCTAAATCTTGTCAAAACAAAAAGATGGTACGGTTTGTTTATATAAGATAAATATGGTTGCATCTGTCGACCCAGGCTCAGTGTAACAAAACTTCTCACCATGGGTTTTTTCAATTCATTCTCCTCCCTTAGTACTCTTCGTCTGTCTAAAAACTGCTGCTTGAGGTCTCTAATGGCTTGTTTACCCAATGCTATAGGGCTCAAAAATAAATCTGGGCAGCCAAGGGTTTCCATCTGGTCCTTAATATATCTAATCCCCGGAATGTCTAACACCTTTTCTAGGGTGACACAATCTTGGATGATCAATTGGTTAAGATTTGGCATAGGTTGTGCCCAAATTCTCAGCCAACGCAATAAAGGGGCAACCGCAATCTGGTCAGAAATAAAACCTGCGCCTAATTCCTCATGTATGTTAAAGATTGGTGTGGAAGTTGGGACCGAGAGCAATCTACGCAGAAAGGTGTTTTCGGCCCCTGAATTTCTCTGACATCTGTGTAACCCCAGATGTCGCACCCATAAGCCACCATGGGGAGACACTTAGCATTATAGATCTTCATAAGTGCGGGAGTGGTTTTGATCCTATTCTTTTTGCAAAGTCTAAAGTGGCCCCCGATGCTCTAGCTAATACATTCTTTTTTGTGCACGCTGCGTGCACCATGAGTCCCAGTCATCAAAGAGCACCCCTAAATATGGAAAAGCGGGGACTTTTACTAACTCTAGTCCCTTGCAATAGAATTTAACCTTCATTGCCCTCCTTGAACCTATGGACATAGCATGTGACTTTTTAAAATTAGTGATTAAGTCCAATGACTCCATAAAATCTATAAAACAATTTAAAAGCATTTGCAGCCCCCTTGTTAATTCCTCATGTCACAAGAGAGGCGCTTACGTCTTCACTATACTCTTAGTGATGCAGAAATGCCAATCCAGGCCTTATCCTGCACCAGGGAAGTGTGCATAAGTTTATCCACAATCGTTGATCTTATTTACCCAATGCATTTCGGGCCTATAATCCGGCCCTTCATCAGGGGTTTTCTACAAATTTAAAACACATGAATTAGACAGTATATTAACCCTACTGCATCTCATTAATCATTACTCATAAAACAATCTCACTTTTCACGTTACTACATAATCAACGCTTTCCCGCTAAAAACATAGTCTACCACTACCACTTAATGCATACCCAAGATTCCAAATGACTTGTTCTACCCGTCAGGTCCACCCTCTGTTTCATTTCACTCCCCCCACCCTTAATGACGTGAAAACGATTTTTATTTTCAATCTAACCGATACCCTTCAGTGCATCGTCATTCCCTTTAATCCGTACCTTTGAAACTGAGTGCGAGCGTCCTCCCAACTTGTCCACCAAAACGAAACAAACGAACTGTTCGCCTCTCTAATCTCTCTGCTTTTGCCATGGCGTGGGTTAATATACTGTCTAATTCATGTGTTTTAAATTTGTAGAAAACCCCTGATGAAGGGCCGGACAATAGGCCCGAAATGCATTGGGTAAATAAGATCAACGATTGTGGATAAACTTATGCACACTTCCCTGGTGCAGGATAAGGCCTGGATTGGCATTTCTGCATCACTAAGAGTATAGTGAAGACGTAAGCGCCTCTCTTGTGACATGAGGAATTAACATGAAGAATGACAAAAAGTTTTGGATTACGATGAGAAAATAAAAACTGGTGAAACATGATGAACTTTGTGGCATCTTTAACATGCATGTAAAACTAAGCTGTGCATCCGGTTTGGAGTGGTGTTTCGCTCCAGGCTTTGGTACAAAGGGTTTATTTTGCCAGGTCAAAATGGCAGTTTAAAACTGCACTACATTCTGTAGTGGCAGTCCTGAGACATGTTTCAAAGTGCTACTTTAGTGTGTGGCACAAAGAGCGAAGCAGGCCTACTAATAGCTTTTAATTTACAGGTTCTGGGTACATATAATACCATATACTAGGGATTAATAAGTAATTTAAAGATGCCAATCAGGTGTAGGCCACTTTTACCATGTTTTAGGGAAAGGACATGAACTTTAGCATTGGTTTGCAATGGTAAAGTGCACAGAGTCCTAATGCCAAAATAAAACAAATAAACAGAAGAGTTGAAGGCAAAATGTTTCAGGGAATACCGCTCCAAGGATGTGAGGTCTAATAAAAGGCCTGTGATAGTAGCATATACTATAAATAACCTAAGATTCCTCAGTCCTCTAACAAATGCTCCTTCATAACTAACTCAAATTAGCACTAGGGCACTGAGAGGTGTATTGAGCACTTGGATGACTAGGCTAAAATTCTACACAAATCCACAGAACTTATGATTGGGCTACAGGGCATACCATTTTCCTGTTTTCATCATTACCAATTAATAGCATCCATCAACCTCTCCTCATACATTTCCAACACTGTAAAAATCACGTACCGTATCCATTACCCAAAATGTTTAATAACATATCATGTATTTGTAAAACACATATTCACCCAAGCCTTGAGTCGCGTGGTGCTGCAATAACAGATGTTTATTGTTACCCAACTTAATGGTGCTAATTTAATCGAGCTCAGAAGGATGAAAGCATGAGTGGACTCACCAAGATTCAAACCTGTGTCCATGATGTCAAACACAGATCCATGGAGTGGGTGCATTAATCCACTGAGCCAGCAAACCGGCTCTAGGTTAATGTTTCCTTGGTTTTGGTGAGCCCTATCACTATGAATGATTGTGGCTTCTAGAACTAGCTAACTGTCCAAGAAAGATCTGGGATTCAGCACTAAATTGCTGATTGGCATAGGGTATGTAGCACCATGCTTTGCCTTAATGTAATTGAAATAAAGAACCCAGAATTGGCCAAGGGGCCTCCTAGTACTGCAACTGAACTGGTCATTAACCATTCAATTTCCACTGCACTATCTACAACATAAAGTCCGTACATTGAGGCTTATTTAGGATTTGGTAAATTGGGAGGGAGTCCTTAGAATGCTGCTCCTACGGTACCGCCAAACCCACTGCTTCCTATGTATGTTTAGCGTCGGGGAATCTGCTGGTTAACCACCGGCTGCCTCTGCTGGCAG